>CM067340.1:24800000-25400000 GCA_034376525.1 Nicotiana benthamiana | reverse complement strand
CATTTGCATTGACTTCTTCTCTTACTCTTCACAATGTACTCTTAGTTCCTTCCTTCAAACATAATTTGATTTCTGTTCATAAATTGATGAAACAATTGAATTGTTTGGTTCTGTTTACCCCAACTTCATGTCTCCTTTACCTGTTACAGGACCTTTCTCTGAAGAGGCTTCTGGATCTTGGTAAAGAGGAGGCTGGTTTATACAAGTATTCTTGGTCACCTCCTTCCTCTTCTGCCTCTTCCAAGTCCTCTTCCACTTCTGAGCATAGTGTTTCTAATGTTTGTAATGATGATGTTGTTTCTGATAGCAAACATTTTAGCTCAATTGTACACTCTTCCAGTTGTAATAATGCTGCTATTGCTGATATGAACTATATTTGGCATTTGAGATTAGCACACACTTCTTTTGCTAATATGAAACATATTTCTGGTTCACCTTTTTCTTTTGCTGCTAAACAACCTTTTCCTTGTTCTATTTGTCCTATGGCAAAATAAACCAGATTGCCTTTCCCTGATAGCAACATTAGCACTACTAGACCCTTTCAATTGATACATGTAGATACTTGGGGTCCTTATCATACTTCTACTTCCTTTGGCAGTAAATACTTTCTCACCATAGTTGATGATTTTTCTAGGGCCACCTGGACGCATTTGATGGGTTCTAAAAGTAATGCCTTCCCTTTACTTAAATCTTTTATCTCCTATGTTCAAACTCAGTTTAATTCCATGGTCCAGGTTGTCAGGAGTGATAATGCCCTAGAACTGGGTTCCAGTGCAGAAGGGATTTCCTTTTTTAGTAAGCTTGGGATTGTACATCAAACCACTTGTCCTCATTCCCCTCAACAGAATGGGGTTGTTGAAAGAAAGCACAGATCTTTACTTGAAACTTGTAGAGCCCTTCTTTTCCAGTCTGGTTTGCCTATATCATTTTGGGGTGATTGCTTGTTAACTACAACTTACATCATTAATAGATTACCATCCAGAGTTCTTCACCATAAATCACCTCATGAAATTTTACATGGTTCCCCTCCATCCTACTCTCACTTGAGGGCTTTTGGTTGCTTAGCTTATGCTGCTGTCCCTATCCCTCAAAGGGACAAACTAAAGTCTAGGGCTCACTCTTGTGTTTTTCTAGGTTATCCTTTTGGTAAGAAAGGTTACAAATTGTATGATTTGAATTCTAAGAAATACTTTGTATCTAGAGATGTTGTCTTCCATGAAACTCATTTCCTTTTAAAACAGCACCTCCATCTTCTTCACCTCCTCCACCTATTCCCTTCTCTGATGACATCCTTGAACAAACTTTTACATTACCTACTTTCAGTGATTCTCCCTCTTCTCCTCCTACTATTCCTTCTCCTGCTATTTCCTCTCCTGCCTCCCCTCTATCCATTGCTTCTCCTTCTTTCAATCCTACTATTTCTCTTCCTGATTTGCCTGTCTCTCAGCCTGTTACCATACCCAGAAAATCCACTAGACAACACAACCCTCCTTCCTACCTCAAGGATTATGTTTACCATCTTCCAGCCTTTTCTGGTTCTTCTTCCTCCAATTTGGAATCTGAACCCATGTATTACTCTCAAGCTGCATCTGTCCCAGCTTGGCAGGATGCCATGAGAAAGGAATTTGATGCACTGGATGCTAACCACACTTGGGACATTGTGCATCTTCCTCCAGGTAAGAAACCTATTGGCTGTAAGTGGGTTTACAAAATCAAATATAAATCTGATGGTACTATTGAAAGATATAAGGCAAGGTTGGTTATTAGAGGTGATACACAGGTTGAGGGTGTGGATTTTACAGACACATTTTCTCCTGTTGTTAAGATGACTTCAGTGAAATGCATTATTGCTGTGGCTGTTAAGAACCACTGGCCATTGTTTCAGCTTGATGTTAACAATGCTTTCCTTCATGGTGTTTGGATGAGGAAGTTTACATGAAACTTCCTCCAGGTTTGGTGGTATCTGATTCTACTTCTTCTTCTTCTTCTTCTCTTTCTTTGGTTTGCAAACTAAAGAAATCTTTATATGGGCTTAGGCAGGCCTCCAGGCAATGGTATGCTAAGCTGTCATCTGCTCTTCATTCCAGGGGTTATAGGCACTCTTTGAATGATTACTCTTTATTCTTAAAAGGTACTCCTGATTCCCTTGTTGTGGTTGTTGTGTATGTTGATGACATTATAGTAACTGGGCATGACTGTGATGAGATTGCTGCCTTAAAAGTCTTCTTGGATGATACGTTCAAAATCAAGGATTTGGGGTCATTGCATTATTTTTTGGGTCTTGAGGTAAAACATGTCCCTGGTGGGATACATCTGAATCAGCATAAGTATGTTACTGATTTGCTGCATGCTTTTGACTGTGTATCTGTTTCCCCTGTTGTTTCTCCTCTGGACATTTCTATCAAATTACATGCTGATTCTGGTGATATTTTGCCCGCTCCTGACCAGTTCAGGAGCCTTGTTGGCAAATTATTGTTCTTAACTCATACTCGACCTGATATATGCTTTGCTGTGCAACATCTGAGTCAATATCTTAAATGCCCAAGGGTTCCCCATATGTCTGCTGCTATGCATGTTTTGAGGTATCTTAAAGGCACTCCTTCTTTGGGTCTATTTTACTCTGATATTGCTGATTATTCTGTGACTGGATACTCTGACAGTGATTGGGCAGCTTGTCCTGATACTAGACGGTCTCTTACTGGTTTTTGTGTTTTGTTGGGTGGCAGTCTAATAAGTTGGAAGTCGAAAAAGCAACCAGTTGTCTCTCTTTCTTCTGTTGAAGCTGAATACAGGGCTCTAAGCAAGGTTACAGCTGAATTAACTTGGCTCTCTCGTTTACTTGATGACCTTGGGGTATCTGTTCCTTCTCCTATTTCTGTCTTTTGTGATAGTCAGGCTGCTGTTCACATTGCTAATAATCCAGTTTTCCATGAACGTACTAAGCATATTGAGGTGGATTGTCACTACGTTCGAAATCTGTTACATAATGGCTTTCTCAAGCTTTTCCATGTTCCCACTTCTCGGCAGCTGGCTGACCTATTGACAAAGGCCTTATCTGGGACTGCTCTTTCTCCTCTTTTGTCCAAGTTGATGGTGGTTTCCCCCCTTCAACTTGAGGGGGGGTGTTGAGATATATGTAGGCGATGATGATAAACCCCAACTTAGACCATTAAGGGTCAATAAGGGAGTCATATCTGAGTCTAATAGGCTAGTTAGGCTACTTGTGTAATTAGGCTATCTTTGTAATTAGTATATTTCTGTAATTAGGTTATTTGTGTAATTAGGCTGTTTCTGTAATAACTAGGCTATATTTGTAAAAGGGTTATTTTGATATAAGGGGTCAGGGGTCGTTTGTACAGACTCAAGGGGGTCATTTTCTATGAAATAATATCTGAGTCTCTTCGAGACTCTTCCGATGCTCTCCCTTCTCTCTACTTTCTCTCTCTAAAATTCTTCGATCTTTTGCATGTTTTCAAACTTGACATATCAATGAAGCATTTGGCAATTTTGTTTGTTCTAAATGAAGCATAACAGATGATTAATTTCTTTAGATTCGGAATGCCAGAAAAGACTTCATTTGTACAAAGACCAAAAAGTTCCTCTAAATTTGGCATCTCTATGACATTATGGTTATTTGGAATACCTTTCTTCTAGGACCGGGGAAATAACTGTTACTCCCCTGATGCATAAGCCTCAAGTTCGTCATTGTCCATATCTTCCCTGGTAAAGTGATATTTCTATATTTTTTTCCCATGAATAATTAGTGTTTGCAACTTCTAAAGCTCTGAGATTGATGCTGGAACACTACCATTAAATCTAACGGCAAGATATCTCCAATGAAATAACTTTGTTATCACAAGAAAGAATCGAACCTTTCATCTTCATGGAAGATGTGCAATACCCTCAAAATGTTGAAACGGGAGAAAACTTCAAGTCCTGTTAATCCAGAGAATAACTAGATACATCTAGAAACATGGGGTAATACTTTTGAATAATTGTAAACTGAACAAGATGGGATTTGAAAAGTAAAGCGACGAACATTACGCTTTTGTGTTGGAAGAATAGGGTTAGTTCTCGCAACATGCATAAACTTTGTCATTTCAGCTTCTATCAAACAGAATTCACGCAGTAGATCATGTATTCCACATGCTTTTATCTCGCCATTGAATCTCCTTTTTCTAGCCATTATCAAGTTCCTGCTGATAAGATCCTCCAAATAATCTTCTGCCACTTTCTCCAAGCTTTTACCACTTCCAGATGTTTAGGAGTGCTCGGTTTGAGTTACCACCACTTGCCTAATCCATAATTGGATTAATTGACAAGTCTCAACCTGAAAATCCTCGGGAAAACTACCCATAGAAAGAAAGCAAGGTTTGAGGTCATTAGGCAGGTGGTGGTTGTTGGGATATATACTATTAACCAAGGGTTTGATATTGCTATAATATTTATTATGAAACAATTATTTATTCAGTTTTAATAAAGTATTAAATAGAACATATAATAGTCTGTGTCTTTGCTTATATAGTAGATGATTTAGTGTATAGATTTTAGCTTACACACGGAAGATTAAATCATATTCTTATAAGTATAAGGTTTGAGTTCACAATCTAATGATAAAATTGGACAAACCATCAGGAGTGATTGTAGCACAAGATTAAATATAATTTTTCTTGATTATGAGAATGATTTAGTTCCAACTACTTGTGCTAGTACATTTTGTATGTATTGAACGGACCAGGTAGAGATAAGTATTTTATACTGACTTAATAAAATAAACTCTCTAGCATTTAAATGTACTTATACTCTTAATCTTGATATAATTATTATTAGTACTGTATATAATTATTCTTTTGATTTATTAAAAGGCGACATTCTTTCGTGGGTCAATATGCCTGGTAAATTGGATAATAATAATGTACATTGCCGAAGTATATAGTTAGTTGATGGCATTCATGTCTCGGTTTAGAGATTAATAATACACCTTTATGAAAGCTTATAAGTTTTCATGTTTAAAGCCGTCCGGTGGATTTTGTATCCGACACATGAAATAAGTTAAGCAAAAGTCTAAAAGAAATAATCAATAAATTAAATCGTGAGTAATTTAATTTATTTGATTAGTATCTGAGTCTTAACATGGGGAGTTAAATAAGATTTAATGGATGAATTTTGAAATTGAATAGGGAGTGCAATTACAAATTTTTAATGAAATAATACATAATTAATTACGGTAGATATTAATTTCAAAAATTAGAAATTAATTCCATAATTGAAGCCTTGTTCATTAAATTTTGTGGTCCCTACTGTGCCTAAGTAATAAGAAATGAAGGAATCCTTTTTCTTGTGGAAGAGGAAACCCAACATGTTTTGGAAAAGGGTCTCAACCCTTAAAACTTGTGCTATAAATACATAAGGTTTTCCATCTAGAGGGAGAAGTACATGGTGGCTGAAATTTTCAGCCAAGTTTTCCTAGAAATTTCGCCCACACGAAATTGCTATTTCCGATAGTATTTGGATAACACAGTAGAAGACCGTGGAACGTTCGAAGATCAGGATTGCGAGGGTGATGGAGATTTCATTGAGAAGTTATGGAACAGAAGGATCACGTGGTAGAAGAGATGTGTTTACGCTTCAAGAGGTAACCCGTGAAATCTCGTTTATGCTAGTTGTCTAGATTACATGTGATTTTGATAATGGGATTGCTTCCGCTGCTTATTATAATTCATCAATTGGTATTAAAGCCCACTCACATCTAATTAGATAACTAAGTTTTTCATGAAACAAGAGTATGGTGTTCATGTGCGCTTTTTTAATTACATATATATGTGATTTTCTGAAAAACTGCACTGCTGTTTTGTGAATTAGCTATGCAAAATTTTTGGATTAGTCATGTAATCATGAGATATCTATTTTCTTATTGATATTTGATTGAGATTATCTGAATTTTTGGGGGTAAACCCTAGAAAAACACAAAACATGTTTTTGACCGAATAACGGGTATTTTCAGAGATCAGCGAACTTGATGGACTCCGATTGAGATTAGATTTAGTGAGTCCATCGCAAACAACGTGGTGAGAAAAACTCACTGCTTTTGCAGTGAGACATGATATTTGTCGGCATTTTGAGGTCGTTTGGACTGTATTTTGGATATTTTTCTATTTTTTGCAAATTATTTCTTAATAATTTTAATTTCTTTTTAATATAATGGTGGTGGAGGTGACTCCCCATGGTCCCCATGTTTAAATACTAGTCATATAATAGGTTTACACAATGGCTATTAGCAAATAGACGTGTTGTTGTATTAAATTCAATAAGAAATGTGTTAGATTTTAATTGACTAGGTCTTACAAAGTATAATTGATATTGTGTGATGATATAATTATTTTGTAAGAAAGTAAAATTCTCTATTAGATATCCTGGATGACTAATTATTGGAGCGTTTGATATATTTTTGCATAAAAAAAATTCTCAAATTTAATTTATGTTTTCATGCCCTATGTGATTACTAGTTTGGAATTTCGATGAAGAATTTTGTTCTCGGATTGGAGGTTCTAATTAAGTGAAATATGATGGTATTTTGTATAAGTTTTATATTGTTGGTATGGCTTTTTAAGCTATGGTCTACATAAAATAATTTTATGAGCTTAATATATATTCACTTGTAAATTGATAATTTTATGAGTAATAAATAGTTGCCGCTGAAGTGGTTTGTTTATTTGAACTCATGAAAAATTCTTAGTAAATTTGTACATGTGAAATTATATATATATTCATGGATTGAGCATTATGATTAATAAGTAGGATCCACAAAATGGTCTATTTATTTGAGTCATTGAAATATGTTTAATATACCATGTGAAATTATCCTTGAGAAATCTACATTAATGGTGGAGGTTCTTAACTAGAAAAAGAGTTTTATCTTTGGGTACTAGTGAAACTAACTCCACCCATGAGAAGAGATATTGGGGTTTCACCGAACAGGAAAAAATATTATATATCGGGTTCTTATGTATTTAATAAAAGAATAATTTATTGCAAAAGGAGATATTATATATCCTAGAAATAGGAAGAACATAAGATATTCCTTGAGCTCATAGTGTAATTATAAGGAGAATGAAAATCAATATCATATTTATTTTAATTCATGAGACTACTTAAAACGGTTATTCTCCGAGTTTGGTTACAGGCTGGTGGTCATGAATTTGACGGACTCCGGTTGACCTGAAACTAGGGGTGTTCATTGGGCGGATTGGGCGGTTTTTTACTCTAACAGTTTGGCTTAACGGTTATCGGCTTTTAAATGTATTCATCCGTTAGCCACCCTATAAGATATCGGGCGGATTGGTATCGGGTTAGCTCTTATCGGGCGGTTACTGGGCGGTTTATCGGTTTAATACCTAAGGGCTCAAATGTATTTTGTCCGCACACTGCATTCAATTTATAATGAAAGGCTGCAAGCTCAGTAGCTCACGCCTCACTGTCCAGTTTAGTACATTAGCAGACAGCAATTTAGTACCTCAGCAGACAACTGCAAAACTTATACAAGAGATAAAGGCTTGTACTCACTGTCCAGTTTAGTACATCAACAGACAGGCACGCACCATCTAACAATTTTAATTTTACAAAACAGAGCATAAAATTTAGCAAACTTCCAACTCTAGCTTACATTCACCACTTGTCACAGAATGCTAAGATATATGATCTTGGACGTAAACCACTAAAACCAATTAAGGTTATTGAGGTTTATATTACAACAAAATACAAATATTGTCATTTTTTCGCATTTTTCATAGAAATTAAAGTTATTGCAGAAAAAAAATTGAGGTTTACCTTATAATCTATTAGCACTCTAGTCCCCAACTCCTTGAAATAACTTATTTGTATCTCAAAAAAGTTAAAATCTACATTGAACCTAAATTATCTCGGTATTTTTTTTATTTTCCATCAGATGTTTAACTTGATATTTATTGCCTTCACATTTATTTCTTATAATGATTATCAGGTGAAAACATTATTTCGAGAGAGTACCTGGACATTTCCGACGACCGATAAGAAGAGTACCTGGAGAAGTGGAGAGACGAGATGGCAAGAGGAGGGAGACCGACGACTGCTGGAAGTAGACGACGACGAGCGGAGGCGGAAAGGATCTAGTGAGATAAACTCACTGCTATGCTGTGAATCATGTTATGTTTTGGCATTTTATGGCTTTTCAAGCAGTTTATTAAATTGAATTTGTTATAAATATGAAAGAATATTCTATATATATAGACTATATTTGTGTTAAATCTGAAACATGTGATTTAACTTGATATGATATATATGAAGAATGCAAATCACATGGATTTAATCCTAACTACGCCAAAAATAATTTATTCGAATTTGGTCCAGTTTTGGCGGTCTCCAAATGACCTGAAATTCGATAAGATCATCGGACACGGTCATTTAAGAATAACTCACTACTATGCAGTGAATCGCATTGTATTTTGACGATTCGGGATCGTTTAGATGAGTGTTTTGGAGGTTTAACGGATTAAAATGTGATTTACATACGAAAAGTCATTCTTTTTATCATTTTATTTATGTCTAATCTGGAACATGATAACGCACGTTGATTTGACATGAATTGATATATGATAAAAAAAAATATACAGGTCATATTTAAAATTCTTAAAAAATGCTTAAAATGATAATTTTCCAAATTTGGTCGCAACTTTTGGAGATCGTGACTTTAACGATCTCTGATTGATATGAAATTTGGAAGATTTATCAGAAATAGTTCAATGAACAATAATCACTGCTATGCTGTGTAAATATTAATTTTAGTATTTTAAAACTGTTTAAATGGGGTATTGAGCAAATTTTGTAAAACTGTGGAACTTAATACTCAAAGAAAAGTTTGTGGTTGTGATAAAGTGGTGATAGGAATTAACCCCTATGGTCTCCATTTTTATTTATTTATAGTGAGATAGTAAATTTACGCGTTGATATTAGGTCTTCCTCCATACCGGATAAATTTATTATGAACTCACTGGATATAGTTACTAGTTATTGATAACCTATGTTAGCTCTCCATCTGAGTTTAAGGGTTAAATTAATTTTGTAACTAAAATAAAATCATGATAAAATGGTGATAGAATTATATTTCTATGGTCTTTCACTATTAATTTCAAGTGAGTAATAAATTTACGAGTTGACTTTAAGTCTTCCTCCATAACGAATAAATTTATTATAAGCTCACTAGGTGAAATACTAGTAATTGATATCATGTACTTACTCCCCATCTGAGTATACATATTGGATCAATTGAACTAGAAGTATTAAAAATGATGTTCGATTGACTTAAATTAACAATATACTCTCCATCTGAGTTGGGTCTATTTTAATTATTAAAGTGAATAATCTGGCATTGCATATGTATGTTGCATGAGTAGTTCTTTTCCCATCGAAATTGCTATTCAAGATGCATGACATATATGTGTAGTGTGTTTAAAATTTTTGTGTTAAAAAGTTATATACAATTGACTGAAAATAATAGTATGCTCTCCATCTAAGTTGTTTCTATTTATTTTTGAATTGTATAATTCTTGCATTATATAATATACTTTGCATGAATGATTCTTTTTCCATCAAAATTTATTATTCTAGATGCATGTTTGTATAAAAATATTGAATGCACTCTAAATTTTACTATTCAGTGTTTTGACTTATTATGATTTATTTAATATTTTTATCTCAACTCCATAATGATTTTATGCAACTGATCGTATTACTTGTTAATATTTTTTTTGTGATAAGCATTAATTTTAAGGATGCAATATGTGTACTTTTGTTAGAAGAAATTTAATTCCAGTTTCTGGGTAAAATAAGAGATGGATATTTAATTTATTTTTCGAATAACTCTTGAATTATTGAGCTTAATAAATATTTTATCTCTTGTGGTACATGAATGCAGACATTGTTATTGTATATTGATGTCTCTCCTAAACAGAACAATATTAGTCTACCTCGTAAGAGAATACGTTCTTCAAAATTGAGTAAAACTTATTTGTGCACTTTTGTCTAAGTCATATTATATCTGGATAGGATTTCAAGTTGGTCAAGGATGGACATTAAGGTTCATTGAAAATCGAGGCACTACCAACTTGTGGATCCTATTTGGAAGGAAATTTGACTAAAAGATGTTTCCTTTTAAAAGGAAATAAAACTAGTGATAAGTTAGAATGAATCCTTTCTGATTTGTATGGTTAAATGAACATACTCGTAAGAGATAAATTTTGAGTATTTTGTGACGTTCATAAATTATTACTTAAAATATTAATATATTTATTTGATGCACTGTAAGTCGTAATGAATTAAGTAATTTAAAGATTTTTAAGACGTGAAACGGAGAAGCATCAGAGAAATATATTAAGTTACTATAATTTGATTGTAGTGGCGAGCACATCTCTAAAAAATTCTTTTGTTACATATCAGAATAAGGGATTGCATCTCGATTGACTACACTGTAAACTCCATAATAGTGTAGTAGAAAGAAGAAATAAGTCTCTTTTGGAAATGGATAGACAAATGACATGTTATTCAGATTTGCCTTATTTGTTTTTGGAATATTTCCTGGAAACTGCAAATTACATTCTGAATTTAATTCCTTCTAAGCTAGTACCTAGGACATCTATAGAACTTTGGACTGAATGTAAGCTTGGTCTATGTCATGTATAGATATAAGATTGTCCCGCATTTGTGCTGAAAGGGAAAGATATGTAAGTTAGATCTAAGAATGGATATGTGCATGTTTATCGAATATCCAAGAAAACGAATGGAGTTTTATTTGATTGTCCTAAAGAAAATAAGGCAATTGTTAAGGTAATTGCATTTTTCTAGATAAGGACTGTTTAATAAAATATGTTCCTAGAAGTAAATTATTTTTACAGGAACTGGGCAAAGAAATAACTAGATGTTCAAGAACATCAAAACCCACACGTCAAAATTGATGTTCCATTGTATTTAAGTAGTAGGAGAACGTTAATAGACATGATATGCCTTTATCGACTGGGAGTAATGTTTGAACATTGAACACTATAGTAAGAAGTCACTAATATTTCAATGTCGCGAGGTAATGAAGGTAATATTAGTAGTACTTCGTCGTAGTGGGAGAAAGCTAAAGAAAATCATAGTTCGGTGTACATTCTTGGGATAGTTTCGGTAACAGGATCCCTGAAGAGTTTAATACCAAACTAGATAGTTACGAGAAAGTACTACTGGACAAATATTGCATCAGATATAGCTTTACAAGATTCTTTAACAAAATCTTATTTGGTGAAGACTTTTAATAGTCATGTAAAAGAATGCCTGAGAAAGTTATAGATGCATGGTTATGAGTCTAAGTGGGAGATCGTTGGGGCATATACTATTAACCATGCATTTGGATATAGTATATTCTAATAATTATCATGGTTAAAAGTCTAAGTGGGAGATTGTTGGGATATATACTATTAACCATGGGTTTGATTTAGCTATAGTATTTATTATGAAACAATTGTTTATTCAGTTTTAATAAAGTTTTAAATAGATCATATAATAGTCTGTATCCGTTGCTTATATAGTAGATGATTTTGTGTATAGAGTTTAGCCTATACACAAAAGATTAAATCATCGGTTCTTATAAGTATACGGTTTGAGTTTACAATCTAATGATGGAATTGACAAACCATCAGGAACGATTGTAGCACAAGATTAAATATAACTTATCTTGATTATGAGAATGATTTAGTTCCAACTTCTTGTGCTAGTACATTTTGTATGTATTGAACGGACCAGGTAGAGATAAGTATTTTACACTGACTTAATAAAATAAACTCTCTAGCCATTAAATGTACTTATACTCTTAATCTTGATATAGTTATTATTAGTTGTGTATATTATTATTGTTTTGATTTATTAAAAGGCGTGATTCTTTCGTGGGGTCAATATGCCTCGTAAATTGGATAATAATAATGTACATTGGCGAAGTAATAGTTAGTTGATGGAATTCATGTCTCGGTTTAGAGATTGATGATACACATTTATGAAAGCTTATAAGTTTTCATGTGTAAACCCGTCCGGTGAATTTTGTATCCGACACATGAAATAAGTTAAGCGAAATTCTAAAGGAAATAATCAATAAATTAAATCATCAGTAATTTAATTTATTTGATTAGTATCTGAGTCTTAACATGGGGAGTTAAATAAGATTCAATGGATAAATTTTAAAATTAAATAAGGAGTGCAATTATGAATTTTTAATGGAATAATTCGTAATTAATTATGGTAGATATTAATTTCAAAAATTAGAAATTAATTCCATAATTGGAGCCTTGTTAGTTTAATTCTGTGGTCCTTACTGTGCCTAAATAATATGAAATGAAGGAATCTTTTTTCTTGTGGAAGATAAAACCCAACAGGTTTTGGAAAAAGGTCTCAACTCTTAAAACTTGTGCTATAAATACATAATGTTTTTCATCTAGAGGGAGAAGTACATGGTGGCTGAAATTTTCAGCCAAGTTTTCCTAGAAATTTCGCCCTCACGAAATTGCTATTTCCGATATTATTTGGGTAACACAGTAGAAGACCGTGGAACGTTTGAAGATTACGATTGTGCGGGTGGTGGGGATTCCATTGAGAAGTTATGGAACAGAAGGATCACGTGGTAGAAGATGTATGTTCACGCTTCAAGAGATAATAAGTGAAATCTCGTTTATGCTAGTTGTCTAGATTACATGTGATTTTGATAATGGGATTGCTTCCGCTGCTAATAATTCGTCAGTGGTAACTCAAACCGAGCACTCCTACTCCTAAACATTTATCTGGATGACTAGCAATGATTTCACTTAAGGTTTGGGTGACATCCTTCCAACTCTCTAATGTCCTGGCTATTTTAGAGAGATGTCCCGCAATCACTGAAATTGTTAGGGGTAGTCCTTGGCATTTATTTGCTTTCCAATCGCTTCCAACACAAGAGGATGATCATGTTCTGCTCCAAACACCTTATCACGAAGTAACTTCCAGCTATTATCTAAATTCAGGAGGTTCATCTCATGACGGCTGCTAGGATTTGCATATATTGCTACCTCTGTTTCCCTAGTAGTCAATAAGATCCGACTCCGATTATTACAATCCAGAAATATTCCTCTTATACTATCCCAAACATCAGTACACCAAATATCATCAACAACAAGGTATCTTCGTCCCTTTAGAATTTTCTACACCAGATCGGCTAACTCATTCTCATCCTTCTTATCATAATCTTCTCTTTTGACAATATTTGTTTGCTTTGAAATGCATCGTAAAGCATCTAACAACATATTTCTACATCGAAATTCTTGAGATATTGTAAACCAAACACGAATATCAAAATGATACCTGATTGGAAGATGATCATGAGCTTTTTTAGCGAGTGTTGTTTTGCCAATACCAGCTATACCAGATATTGTGACAATATCCAAGTCCGACTGTGGTCCTACCAATCTTTTAACTATCATCTCCAAGTAATCATCAAGACCCTGCGCGATAACATCTTCCGAAATTAACATTGGATTACTTTTAGAGGAACTATCAACCAGTGAATCCACATCTTGAGCTCGGGGTCGATTGGAAACAGCCTCTCAACCTTCACGACGTAGGGGTAAGGTCTGCGTACATTCTACCCTCCAAACCCTACTTTGTGACATTATACTAGATTTGTTGTTATTGTTGTCAACCGATGAATCCCCATATTCAACAATTTCATCATCAGCATCATAAGTACTTGTGCTAAAATCAGAAACAAGATCCATTACTTCTTTCTTTGTTATATCCATTTTTTCAACAACCGGTAACAAATCCTTGTGTAGTAAACTTTTACATGCTTTTCCACATGTCCAACTTAAGCCTTCAATCATTTGACAAATTTTCAGCTTCCTCTAAAGATTTGATATTTTCAAGATTAAACCTACTCTTGCTAGCTTTTTCAAGAACAATTTTAAAATATTCAGCAATAGTATGAAGAGAATAGAGCATTTCAATAGTTTGACCTTGAATAAGTTTTGGATTTCTCTGCTGAAGTTGCTCAAGAGTATGAACAAGAGAAATTACAGCAGTATAAGCCATCAGTCAAGAATCAGATTGTGAAAATAATGGATGCAAAATTAAGACTTGGAATATTGTTATTATGGAGAAGAAGGAAATAAAAAGATGGAGGATGAGAGAGGCTTTATTTCAAGATACAAATACTCCCTTCCTTCACTTTTAATTGTCTATTTTTGATTTTACGCTTCTTTTAAAAAAAATAAAGTATATATTTTTACAACTTTACCCATAATAAAAAAACAACTTATCCAGTATTATCTCACAGTAGGGTCTGGAGAGGATAGTATATAGGCAGACCTTGCTCTTACTTTGTGAGGATAGAAATGCTGTTTCCAATAGACACTCGGCTCAGGATAGTATAAGCAACACATTAATGAAAATATAGGCAAAAATAGATAGTATAAAAAAAACCATATAAAAGAAGAATAACAGAACAAGACAATAAAGTGATAAACAACAACAACAACAACTACCCAATATACTCCCACCAGGTGGTGGGTCTGGGGAGGGTGATACGTAGACTAGCCTTACCCCTACCCCAAAGGGCAGAGAGGCTATTTCCAATCGACCCTCGACTCATAGGATAAAAGGAAAAACAGCACTAAAACAAAAACAAAGACAAAAACAAAAACAAAAACAATAGAGCATTAGTAACTCCAGCAGAAATAGCGTAAATAATTATCTAAACATAAGAAACATAAATACAATCGCATGCAATAATATCCTACAATAACTACCATAACTAAGAGCCATAGGGGGGACATAAGCTAAGCTAAAACAAAAATCATCTATGGGTAACCCTGCTGACCCACACCCAACCCCGGATGAGGCGTACGAAAAATTCTAGGAGCCCCTATCCTACAACCCTGATTCTAGACCTCCAAACTTTCCTATCAAGGGTCATGTCCTCGGAAACCTGCATTCTAGCCATGTCCTGCCTAATCACCTCTCCCCAATACTTCTTAGGCCTCCCTCTGCCTCGCCGACCGCCAACAATCTCCAGCCGCTCGCAGCTCCTCACCGGGGCATCGGGACTTCTCCTCCACACATGCGCAAACCACCTCAGCCTCGCTTCTCGCATCTTCTCATCCACCGGGGCGACCCCCACCTTCTCTCAAATAACTTCATTCTCAATCTTATCTAGCCTGGTGTGCCCGCACATCCACCTAACCATCCTCATCTCCGCAACCTTCATTCTCTGAACATGAGAGTTCTTGACGGGCCAGCACTCCGCCCCATACAACATCGCAGGTCTAACCACGGCTCTATAGAATTTCCCCTTGAGTTTGTGTGGAACTTTCTTGTCATACAGGACTCCTGATGCAAGCCTCCACTTTGACCACCCCGCTCCTATACGATGAGTGACGTCCCCATCAATCTCTCCATCCCCCTGAATCATAGACCCAAGATATCGGACACTGTCCCTCTTGGCGATGGCGTGAGAACCAATCATCACGTCCCTGCCTACTTCGCTCGGCTCGGCGCTAAACTTGCACTCCAGGTATTCTATCTTAGATCTGCTTATTTTGAAACCTTTAGACTTGAGAGTCTGTCTCCATACCTCTAACCTTTCAATAACACCGACCCTCGTCTCATCTATCAATACTATATCATCAGCAAATAGCATACACCAAGGTACATCCCCTTGAATATGTCGGGTTACAGCATCTATCACTAAGGCAAACAAGAGGGGGCTCAGTGCCGATCCTTGATGGAGCCCCATAACCACTGGAAAATGGTCTGATTCGCCACCCACCGTCCTAACCCTAGTCTTAGCTCCATTGTACATGTCCTTGATTACTCTGATGTAGGCTTCCGGCACGCTTTTCGCCTCCAAGCACCTCCATAGCACCTCCCTTGGGACCTTGTCATACGCCTTCTCCAAGTCGATAAGCACCATGTGTAGGTCCTTCTTCTTATCCTGAATTGCTCCGCCAGCCGCCTGACAAGGTGGATAGCCTCTGTAGTGGAGCGGCCCGGCATGAAACCGAACTGGTTCCCAGATATAGATGTCACCTCCGTCACCCACGCCTCAATCACCATCTCCCAAACCTTCATGGTGTGACTTATTAATTTGATACCCCTATAGTTGTTGCAGCACTGGATGTCTCCTTTGTTCTTGTACAAGGGCACCACTGTACTCCACCTCCACTCATCCGGCATCCTTTTGGTACTGAAGATCGCATTGAACAACCTGGAGAGCCACTCCCCTCCTGACTTACCCATGCACTTCCAGAACTCCACCGGGATCTCGTCAGGCCCGGTCGCTCGACCCCTACTCATCCTACGCAAAGCCCCCATGACCTCCTCCACCCTAATGCGCCTGCAGTACCCAAGGTCTCTATGTTGCTCTGAATGCCCCAGCTCCCCTAGCTCTATGTTGCGATCCCCCTCCTCGTTAAGTAAGTCCCGAAAGTACGCCTGCCACCTCTGTTTGATTTGAGATTCCCCCATCAGAACTCTACCATCCTCGCCCTTGATACACCTAACTTGGTCTAGATCACGTGCCTTCCTTTCCCTTGCTTTAGCTAACTGGAATAACTTCTTGTCCCCACCTCTCTCCCCTAGTTCCTCGTACATGCGACCGAACGCTGCATTTTTAGCTTCCGTGACTGCCATCTTTGCTTCTTTCCTCGCCACCTTGTAGATCACCCTGTTCGCTATCCGTTCTTCCTCGCTTGTGCTCCCTGCCAACCTAGCGAACGCCGCCTTCTTCACCTCCACTTTTCCTTTGACTACATCGTTCCACCACCAATCACCCTGATGTCTCCCTGAATATCCCTTGGCTATCCCGAGCACGTCCAGTGCTACCCCCTAACCAAGTTCGCCGTCACTGTCCACATAGCGTCCGCTTCCCCAGAACTTCTCCAAGCTAATCTGCGGTCGTCCCCGAGCGCCCCTCCTCTTCCTCTTCACCCAAAGACCAACATCCATCACTAGGAGTCTGTGAAGAGTTGAAAGAGACTCTCCCGGAATAACCTTGCAGTCCTTGCACATACCCCTATCGCTCCTTCTGATGAGGATATAATCAATCTGAGTCCTCGCCGCCGAACACTTGAAGGTGACCAAATGCTCCTCCCTCTTCTGAAATGTCGAGTTCGCAATAAAGTGATAAACAACAAAAGAAAATAACAGTTAGTCATAAAAACCTACTACCAATATAAAACGAGATTGTGTGCCAATATATTAATGTTATGAACACTCTGAAAGGATTGCGTATATGTGTCACGCAGCGGAAGACAATAGACAATCCTATGTAGATTTTTCATGTTTAAAATTTATTTACATTTCAAAGATCAGATCTACGACGTACCTGGCGAAGAGAGTTTCTTTTTAAAAATTTCTTCGATAGTGCGAAAATTCTATGCGTATCCACACCGAGACCGATCCTTGCTATCAACTCTTTGATCAATGAAACCCGCGAACAAATTGAACGAAGAATATTGTGTTGAAATTTTTCTCAAAAATCTCAACTCAAATGAGAAGAACAAGAAACACTTTTCTTGTAATTGTATTTTCTCTCTTGGCTTTGTATTGAACTCTCACTTTCACAAAGTAGGTTTTCTTCTCAAGAATAATAATAAAAAAAACGAAAAAGAACCATTCAAATTTTCTCCATCACCCTTTATATAGTATCACCTACAAACCATTTTCCTATTTGGTTGAGGTAATAATTTTCCTAGGGTAAAAGTTTATTCCAAAAATAAACTTATGAAAAGTTTTGTACAAAAAGAAATATCCGAATTTTCCTTTGAGAGGAAGTCATTTTTTTTTTCATGAAAATTCCTTCTTGTGTTGGTTACCGAAAAATCATGGACTTTGCTATGTCCAATTCTAAATTGGATTATAACATTCTTTTCCCTTTTTTTTTATTTTAGTAATATAATATTTTTCTATTGAAAATATTAATCCCATTCCAAATAGGATAAAACTCATTAATAATCCAATTCAAAATTGGATTTATTAACAAGCCTTTATTAATATTATATTTTATATACATCTATTATATAAAATAATATTACTTATGTATATCACATATATTTCAACCAAGAGATATTATTTAATTTCTATTCTAAATAGAAACTTCAATTTAGTCACAATATTAATTAAAATCTTTGTGCTAGCAAAGAATATAATAATATCTCATTTGTACTAATAATTAAATTTGTTTGACTAATCAAATTCTTTAATTTAATTATCAAATAATAAGTTAATTAATCCTTTAGCAAAGATCAGAACACTCGTTAGTGTGCGACCCCATAGGTTCAATACTAAACCGGTAGTAAATTGATCATATCAATATACTAATCAAGGGTGGCGTCTAGCAACACTCCTTAACGACCGGATAGCATAAAGTATACAATTTACTCTCAAGAACCAGTAGAAGAATAATGAAGCAATTCCTTCTGTCCTTATAGCTCTGGATCACCCTAGGATATGGTTCAACTGTCAAATCCTAATAGGCGATCAACTATGTGCTCACGTCAAATATAAATCAACCATTGAATGACCTAAGAAACTCATTTCTTCTTTCATTCAATTGCCCTGGCCAAGGTTTTAGTTTGGTCGTTTATAATTCATGACAATATGGAGCTTAAACTCATTACCAAGAGTTGACAGATTCCGTCTTGATCAATCACTAATTTTACAAGTATTTAATCGTACCCAATATCCTTTCAACTATCGCCCTAGGGCCATAGGTGTCTAGTATCAAAGCACAATAAATAACCTGTCAATTACTATGACGATCTCAAGTCAAAGGAAACAGTTACATCACATTCTTCAAGAAAATATCCTATTGACAGTTTATGGTAATTCTAACCAGTAGGAATTATCCAATGAGTCGGTTCAATAATCATATCTCTATATGCATCATCTATCTATGCGATTTAGTTAATGAGATCAACTAATCTTTATCCGATAAAGACGATCACATAAATATTGATCTAACCGGATTACTAATGTCCAAATTAATAATCCTACGATCAAGAACAAATTTAGATTAAATTGTAAAAGACTTTGCTCTCATTGTCATGATCTCTATCACGATGACAAATCTCAAATTTAATCAAGGGCCTTATCAAAATAATCAAACAATTAATAATATTGGTAAAAGAATATCAAAATGCCATATATTTTATATCAAATGACATTCACAAATATATGTTCAAGTTATCAAATATGATATTGGATCTAGGGCATATCTACTATATCCCTAACCATCTCCCACTTGCACTAGAGCCAATCGCTCTTGTACTTCATCCCCAATTTCCACTTATGCTTGTCAAACTTCTTTGTGCAAGCGCTTTAGTGAATGGGTCTGCATCATTTTCCTTTCCATCAACCTTTTGAATCTTGACGTCTCCACGTTCAATGATTTCTCTTAACAAGTGATACATTCGCAGAACGTGTTTGGACTTTTGGTGTGATCTTGGTTCTTTTGCTTGAGCAATGGCTCCAGTATTGTCACACAACAATGGAACCACACCTTCCATTGAAGAAACCACACCAAGTTCAATTAAGAACCTTTTCATCGATACAGCTTCCTTAGCAGCTTCACTAGCTGCTATATATTCTACTTCAGTCACTGAATTAGCTGCTGTAGCTTGTTTGGAACTTTTCCAACTCACTGCACCACCATTTAATGTGAATACATAACGAGAAATAGATTTGCTATCATCCCTATATGAAGAGAAACTTGCATCAGTATAACCTTCAAGTTTCAACTCAGAATCCCCATAGATGAGGATTGGTCTTTAGTCCTTCTTAAGTACTTAAGAATGGTCTTCACCGCCTTCCAATGTTCCTCACCAGGATTTGCCTGATATCGGCTGGTCACTTCAAGTGCATAAGCCACATCAGGACGTGTACATGTCATGGTATACAGGATAGCTCCCACTGCACTAGCGTATAGGATCCTACTCATGCGTTCTCTCTCTTCAGGTGTTTTAGGACAATCCTCCCTACTGAGAGAAATTCCAGTGCCTATCAGTAGATAGCCTCTTTTTGGAATTATCCATGTTATATCCCTGTACTGGGAAAGTCCAAGCAGCTTCCGAGATCTATCTCTATAGATCTTTATTCCTAATATATAGGCTGCTTCTCCCAAGTCTTTCATGGAAAACTGTTCAGATAGCCAAATCTTGGTATTTTGCAATGCCGGTACGTCATTCCCTATGAGCAATATATCATCAACATACAACACTAAAATATAATTGTGCTCCCACTAACCTTTCTGTACACACAAGGTTCTTCTTCATATCTAAAAAAATTGAACTTTTCAATTGTTTTGTTAAATCGAATATTCCAACTTCGAGAAGGTTTCTTTAATCCATAAATAGATCTTTGTAGCTTACAAATTTTATTATGATCAGACGAAGATATGAAACCTTCAGGTTGTGTCATGTACACATCCTCTTCTAGCTCACCATTAAGGAAAGCCGTTTTCACATCCATTTGCCATATTTCATAATCATAGTATGCTGCTATAGCAAGCAAAATCCGAATAGATTTGAGCATTGCCACGGGAGAGAAAGTCTCGTCATAGTCGACTCCTTCTTTATGACGATATCCCTTGGCAACAAGACGTGCTTTGTAGGTCTCCACCTTTCCGTCTGCTCCAATCTTTTTCTTAAAAACCCATTTACAACTTATAGGTTTTATATCATTTGAAGGTTCAACTAAAGTCCATACTTTATTTTCCTTCATGGATTCCATTTCGGATTCCATGGCCTTTTGCCACTTCTCATATTCAGAACTTTGTATAGCCTCTTCATAGGTCTTAGGGTCATCATCATTATGATCAACCTCATTTGATAAATCATCTTGTACCAATAAATTGAATCATGACGTTCTCGTGTAGACCTTCGAAGACGTACTTGTACAACATGTTCACCTTGTGTTGGATTTCGTTGTTGCTCAATTTGGTTTGGAACTGGTTCATTAACCTGTTCTTGAACTTCATTTTGTTCTTGAACTTCAACCGTTGAAGATGGAAATTTCCTTGCCAACTTCAAAATATCCAATAAAGGTTCTTCAACTTGGGTCTCGTGATCTTTATATTGTGTTGATTCATTAGTTTCTTGGTCTTCATCAAGTTCTATTTCTCCTTTATAATTTCCTTCCAAAAGAAATTCCCTTTCAAAAAGGGTTGCTCCTATGGCCATAAACTCTTTATGGTCAGAAGGGTGATAGAAATAATATTCCCTTGTTTCCTTGGGATACCCAATGAATCTGCACTTATCAGATCTTGAGTCAAGTTTATCAGACTATAGTCTCTTAACAAAACTGGACAACCCCAAACTTTAATATGTTTAAGGTTAGGCTTACATCCTTTCCATATCTCATATGGTGTTGTAGAGACTGACTTAGTCGGAACTTTATTAAGTAAGTATGTTGCTGCTTCCAAATCATATCCCCATAAATTTATTGGAAAATCAGTGAACCCCATCATAGATCTCACCATATCTAATAAGGTTCTATTTCTCCTTTCGGACACACCATTGTGTTGTGGTGTTCCTGGAGGTGTCCACTGTGAGAGAATCCCATTCTCTTTGAGATATCTCGTAAAATCTTCACTAAAATATTCTCCACCTCTATCAGACCTTAATACTTTGATACTTTTACCAGTCTGCTTCTCAACTTCACTACGGAACCTTTTGAACATTTCAAAAGATTCAAACTTATGTTTCATAAGATACACAAATCCATATCTTGACATATCATCAGTGAAGGTGATGAAGTAAGAATATCCACCTCTAGCTTGAATTTTCATGGGCCCACAAACATCTGTATGAATTAGTCCCAATAATTCAGAAGCTCTTTCTCCACTTCCATTAAATGGAGATTTGGTCATTTTTCCTTTGAGACAAGATTCACAAGTTGGATATGTTTCAAAATCATAGTTGTTAAGGTACACTTCCTTGTACAACTTGTTAATTCTTTTCTCTCCAATATGACCAAGCTTACAATGCCAAAGGTATGTTTGATTTACATGATCATCTCTTTTCCTCTTAAGACTTGAAACATGAATAATCGAATTAGAATTCACACTAGGTAAGACATAAACATCATGTTGGAGATAGCCATTCACACACAAATTATCACTATAATAAATAGAGCAAATATTATTGCCTATATTAATGCGAAAACCACGTTTGTCAAACATAGAAGCTGAAATTATGTTCAAAACAAATTTTGGAACATAATAACAATCATCCAACATAAGTACTTTGCCCGTAGGTATTATTAAAGAAATTGATCCTACAGCTACGGCCGCAACTTTTGCAACATTTCCAACTTGTAGATTAATTTCTCCTTTCTTCAACTTTCTACTTATCTTGAACCCTTGCAACATATTGCAAATGTTATAACCACTGCCAATATCCAATACCCACAGTAAAGAATGAGTAGTAGCTAAAGAAACCTTGAAAACATTTTTCATTAATGTCTCACCTTGTTTCTTGTCCTTTAGAGTTGCAAGATACTCCTTGCAGTTTTTCTTCCAATTATTTATGATAAACCATGTTGCCTTGAACATCATTCTCTGGAGGGATTATCTTTGCAGGCTTATCGATCACATCCATAAGCTTTTCATGCATGAGAACAATTCTCAAATTTCTATACCGGTCATCAAAGTTTGGTCCTACCAATTTGTTGGTCTCAAGTATTTCACACAGTGATAACAGACATATTGAGAAATCTAAAATATAGAAAATAAAAAGCAGTAATATAAGAACATATTTGCATATATCATAAAGACATGGACTTTTATCTAAATGATATTTCCACTAATTATGTTAAACTATTTACCCTAATTATAGTCTACAAAATCTTTATTTCTTTTAGTGGAGTAAAGGAATCTTTTAACAATATATATATGAGCCCCTTGGAAATCAAGTCGTTTCTCACATATATTTTTAAGGTAGGTACTCTTACCAATTGTATCCCCATACAATTTCCTTAAATAGCTCTATGTCAAATAGTCCCCTGGTAGTCAGGTCGTTCTTATTGGCATAGTTGAGTTCAACCATCATGATTGCAAAGAACTTATTAAATTTTATACTCCCCCGGGTAGTCCAGGCGTCTAGTGTAAAATTGAATAATTCTTTCAATCCATACATCTAACGCAATAAATAATTTTAACATATTCTCGAACTATAAGTCTCCTGGTAGTCAGGCCGCTCCTTATAAACAAGAAATAAGTAAAATTAACTACCTTGATGGATAGCTCTATAATAAAATATCTTATATTTTATTATTTAAGAACTCAAATTTTAATAAGAGGGAATTGTTACAAAAACAATTTTAATAACATGAAGATCGGATCTTTTATAGCATGTGAATTTAGTTCTAGTTGTCTACATGCTTAGTCCTAAATTAATTTACATCATATGTAATAAATAATTCTAAATTATGTAATGGACAAGCACATGGCATAAAACACAATTCAACATCCTCTAACATATTTATCTTATATATCACATAAAAATAATTCATGCTAGAATATTATTATTAATTAACATCTCATGAACTAATAACAATTAAAATAAACAATAAAGAATCATGTAACCTATTGTAGATTCCCGTTGTATCTAATACAAAATTTCAAATTCAAGTTATGAACGATCTCAATAGTTACATGAATGCATATTTTATCCACAATAAAATAATATCAACATTCAAACGATTTGACTATTGCACAAAGTACATCTATCATGGTTTGAACTCTTCAAATATAATGTTAAAAATATTTCGTAAATAAATGTTAGAGACAATAAACCACGGCTCTGATACCACTGAAAGGATTGCGTATATGTGTTCGTAACACGCAGCGGAAGACAATAGACAATCCTATGTAGATTTTTTCATGTTTAAAATTTATTTACGTTTCAAAGATCAGATCTACGACGTACCTGGCGAAGAGAGTTTCTTATTAAAAATTTCTTCGATAGTGCGAAGATTCTATGCGTATCCACACCGAGACCGATCCTTGCTATCAACTCTTTGATCAATGAAACCCGCGAACTAATTGAACGAAGAATATTGTGTTGAAATTTTTCTCAAAAAATCTCAACTCAAATTAGAAGAACAAGAAACACTTTTCTTGTAATTGTATTTTCTCTCTTGGCTTTGTATTGAACTCTCACTTTCACAAAGTAGGTTTTCTTCTCAAGAATAATAATAAAAAAAACGAAAAAGAACCATACAAATTTTCTCCATCACCCTTTATATAGTATCACCTACAAACCATTTTCCTATTTGGTTGAGGTAATAATTTTCTTAGGGTAAAAGTTTATTCCAAAAATAAACTTATGAAAAGTTTTGTACAAAAAGAAAAATCCGAATTTTCCTTTGAGAGGAAGTCTTTTTTTTTTTCATGAAAATTCCTTCTTGTGTTGGTTACCGAAAAATCATGGACTTTGTTATGTCCAATTCTAAATTGGATTATAACATTCTTTTCCCTTTTTTTATTTTACTAATATAATATTTTTCTATTGAAAATATTAATCCCATTTCAAATAGGATAAAATTTTAATTAATAATCCAATTCAAAATCGGATTTATTAACAAGCCTTTATTAATATTATATTTTATATACATCTATTATATAAAATAATATTAATTATGTATATCACATATATTTCAACCAAGAGATATTATTCAATTTCTATTCTAAATAGAAACTTCAATTTGCTCACAATATTAATTATAATCTTTGTGCTAGCAAAGAATGTAATAATATTTCATTTGGACTAATAACTAATTTTATTTGACTAATCAAATTCTTTAATTTAATTATCAAATAATAAGTTAATTAATCCTTCAACAAAGATCAGAACACTCGTTAGTGTGCGACCCCATAGGTTCAATACTAAACCGGTAGTAAATTAAACATATCAATATACTAATCAAGGGTGGCGTCTAGCAACGCTCCTTAACGACCGGATAGCATGAAGTATACAATTTACTCTCAAGAACCAGTAGAAGAATAATGTAGCAATTCCTTTTGTCCTTATAGCTCTGGATCACCCTAGGATATGGTTCAACTGTCAAATCCTAATAGGTGATCAACTTTGTGTTCACGTCAAATATAAATCAACCATTGAATGACCTAAGAAACTCATTTCTTCTTTCATTCAATTGCCCTGGCCAAGGTCTTAGTTTGGTCGTTTATAATTCATGACAACATGGAGCTTAAACTCATTACCAAGAGTTGACAGATTCCGTCTTGATCAATCACTAATTCTACAAGTATTTAATCGTACCCAATATCCTTTCAACTATCGCCCTAGGGCCATAGATGTTTAGTATCAAAGCACAATAAATAACTTGTCAATTACTATGACGATCTCAAGTCAAAGGAAACAGTTACATCACATTCTTCAAGAAAACATCCTATTGATAGTTTATGGTAATTCTAACCATTAGGAATTATCCAATGAGTCGGTTCAATAATCATATCTCTATATGCATCATCTATCTATGTGATTTAGTTAATGAGATCAACTAATCTTTATCCGATAAAAACGATCACATAAATATTGATCTAACCGGATTACTAATGTCCAAATTAATAATCCTACGATCAAGAACAAATTTATATTAAATTGTAAAAGACTTTGCTCTCATTATCATGATCTCTATCACGATGACAAATTTCAAATTTAATCAAGGGTCTTATCAAAATAATCAAACAATTAATAATAATGATAAAAGAATATCAAAATGCCATATATTTTATATCAAATAACATTCACAAATATATGTTCAATTTATCAAATATGATATTGGATCTAGGGCATATCTACTATATCTCTAACACACTCTCCACAACCTACTCTACTATCCTAATTCTCGATATTCATGTCTTTCTATCATGGGTCATGTCCTCAATCAGTTGAAGTTGCGCCATGTCTTGCCTAATCACCTCTTCCTACTTCTTCTTTGACCTACCTCTATCTCTTCATATAATGATAATGTTTTTAAAAGTCCTAAGAAATTATTTGGAAAATGAGTAATTGATGTATAGTGAATCAGTAAAAGTAAAGGGACGGAGTAATATTTTTCTCTTTTGAAAGTAAAGAAGAAATACACCATATTTTTGCGAATTATATTGCTAATTTTGAGGAGATTACAAAAACCGACAAGATTGTAAGGGGACATAGCGTGTTAGTATTTATAATAAATTATTTAACTTTAAAAAAAAGGCAATGCAGGTCCCATCCACTTTCATTTGATTAATATTTTTTTTCTTCTGATGGACAGTTTTTACTTAATTTATTACAAAGTTCCAATTTGTTTATTTGCTCTCGTTGGAGTAAACAAGCATCTTTACAGTCGACAATTAATGAAGACGGCATATGGTTGCATAATAAATTCATGGCTCCTAAAATATTGAGAAAAATTAGGTGTTAGTAGTAAGGATAAGAAAAAAAATTGGTAGTTTAATAATTCTATAGATAATTACGCTCACGTAGATGAAATAAATTTATATTATGATGTGTTAAAATAAGAAAACACTAGATTTTTTAGTCAATGGCGAAGCCAATAAATTCAAAAGAAATGTTTAAAGAAATACCCTTTGCCGCGGATTATGCAAAGATGTTCAAAGTTTATTTTTTATCAGTAACAAGTACTAATATTTACTTCATATATAGTGCTCTCTCCGTTTCAATTTGTGTGAACTTATTTGACCTGACACCAAGTTTAAGAAAAAACAGAAGACTTTTGAAATTAAAACGTAAAATGAGGCACATATATATTATGTGGCTATAAATTGTTACATAAAGGTAAATTGTTTCAAAATATAAAAAAGAAACTATTCTTTATAAAAATAAATTTAGCTAAAAATAAAATAAATTTATATAAATTAAAACAAAATAAATATAAGTTTTCGATAAAAAACGATCACCAAACGATGTGGTATAGTGGAGAAGATTATTCTTTCCGTAACCAAACGTTTCGAATCCGAATTTTTATTAATAAAAAATCTTTGATAGTAAACATTTTTCCTCAAATAAGATCTTATACAATACGAATTCGAATATAATCGGATCATCTGCAAATTAAAGGTAACTCATGAGTTTGAGTTAAGAAGCAACAATAAATACCCATAACTAATCAACTCACAAAGTCACCGGATTAAGATACAACGTATGCATTGTTTAAGTAGCATATGACAAAATATTGTATTCATAGCTGCAATACCACCCTAGGGCATTACTATCTTGATACGGATTCTTAATTTTAAAACATTAACATCAAATGTTAGTAATTGAATTCTGAATTTAATTTTTTAAACATATTTAATGGATTTCCTAACATATTTATTGGCTACCTCTATCCCCCCTCCCCCCATATTTAATGGGGTATTATAACATTTAGCTTGCACCAGAATCTATTATAATTCCAAATTTTATATGCAACAAAATAATACTCTAACTAAATACTTTTGATTAATTCAAATATTTAAAAAGATCAACGCCAAAACTTTACTCGCAGTAACTACTGAATTACTGCTAAGTTATTATAAAATAACATCTGAATCTCAACCCAATGACTATGTCTATGAAGCCTCTACTGATAAACTGACGCACTGCTCAGGACATGAGATTTTCTGGTCAATTCTGTAAGTAAACAAGAAATAACTAAATAAAGATGACTCTAAAGAATACTCCACGAATAAAAGCGGATCTCACCAATAGCATTGGAAGCGAATGAAGTCCTAACTCGTAGCCTGCTCGCCAGCAAATTCAGTTCCTACGTTGTACCGAAGACCAACGTAGGTTCCCAAAAGAGAACGGCAGTATCATCTATTGTATTAGTGAGTCTCAACAATAGGGGGCAAAATATTAATAACATATTCATTATGAGAAAATGTTCTAAATGCATGTAAAACATAAAACTTATAAGAATAATTCTAAATAATTTCATAATAGTAGTTTATGAATATTCTAAAAGAAATTCTTTTCCCTTTTTCTTTATTTTAAAAGGAATACTTCACTTTATACTTTGGGAGTTCCAACTATCCTGACTTAATTCTGTCTCAGTCACCGTGTGATCGGTACGAGTTCGATTCCAACCTGATCGAATAGGCCAAATCCACGAGGTGCCACTCGCTTTATGGTTCTGAGCGCCCATGTATCATACTTTAGCATGGCTAAGTAAATTCTCAGCAACGAGATTCTCGGCTCGTATGCTGCCTACTTTGGCACAAGTAGTTTCAGGAAGTCAACACCTTGGTCAGGACCCTTGGCCAGGAGATGACCCCTTCTCAAAATAAAGGATAATCCCAAAAATCTTTTCTTTCTATAATTTCTTCTTGTGACTTTTCAAGTCTAATTCTTTTCTTTATCTAACATCATGTACATGCTCATATTGGTGTCCTTAAATGTAAAGCATGAGATAGGAATTAAAATAAAATATTACTAAAGATTCTTTCCTTTACATAAATTTTCAGCATGAAAATAGCATATAAGGATAACACAAAAATCTGAAAATAAGAATGAAATAAACATATAAAAATATTTCTAAAGATTCTTTCTTCTTCAAAATTTTTTCAACATGAAAATAACATGTAAGAGTAACACAAAAATCTAAAATTTTAAGTACATATATCATAATAGATCATCTAAACTTTTGCTAGAACAAGTCTAAGTTAATGGGTACTCACTCGCCCTAATTAAATAAATATAAACTCTTTTAAGCAATTCATCAAAAACCTTGTATACGTGCTTTTGTGAGTTAACCCATTTTAGTAAAGGGTTATATCAACTCAATTCAAAACTTTTCGAGCCAATACGTAGGCCCCAATCCAATTGACACCAGTTAAACAATCGCTTCTACAACAATCAATGTATTCTAATAAATTTTTAAAGTACTACTTAAATATAAAATTAATTGTTGATATGGAAAGAAGAAAATTTACTATTCAATTCTTACCTGCTACTACTTTAGGATAATTGACAATAGAAAATTTTTATATATCTGGGTTCAAGAATTAGTGCTTTGTAAAGAATCTTAGGATTTTCGTTGTCTGTGTAAATCGTCTTGCTGCCTCTGTTTCTCGTTCTGTTCTTTGCGAATGATCGGAACGTCCCTCTGTTTCGCTGGTACTAATAGCCTTTTATGGATTTTTAAGTTTTTTCCCCTGATTCTTTTATTTGTGTTATTGTGTTTTTGATTTGTTTTGTTTGAATTTAACAAAGATTAATGACAACAAATTTTAATAATAATAAAAATATTAGAACTATTAATATTTTACTAATAATATATATATATATAGGCAAGATAAAAATAATAACAATAGTAATAATTTAGTTCTATAGTTAGCGTGTCTTGAAATTTTTACAAATTTGAGGAGTGTTTAATCTTCCCTCCTTAAAAACATTCGTCCTCGAATGTTGCTAGGGCCTTATTCTTGAGCTAACAATCATTCCTTAAGTCATTGAACCTCTTAAGTTTTCTTAGCACTACTCACTTTTCCAAGGAACTCAAAATTTTGGCTAACTCCCTAAATTTTCAAAAATTTCGGTAGAGTTTTCCTTGTAAATTGGACTATTAAAAAACTATCCCTATCACAAATAGCACAACTACACCAACAACAACCAAATATACTATAACAAGCCATTCATAGGCACCATACACAGCTCATAAATTAATTATTCACACTCCGGCAAGGAGGTACCACAATAACCAACAAGAATCTAAAGCACAATAACTTTAGCACAAGTAAATCACTTTAATGAATTAAATATACTACTGCATAAACTAAATTACATACTGCTCTACGGAATCTGTCATCTTTACTGGTAGGAAATGCGCGGACTTTGTCAGTTGGTCTACAATAACCCAAGTTGAATCATGTCTACAGTATGTGCGAGGTAGACCTAATACGAAATCCATAATGATCATCTCCCACTTCTACTATGGTATATCTATGTCTTGACCTAGGCCACCAGGCCTCTGATGCTCGGCTTTAACTTGTTGGAAATTTAAACCTTTAGCCACATGATCGGCTACTTGTTTCTACATGCCTTATACAAATCTTTCAAATCTAAATACATTTTGGTAGCACCTGGGTGGATAGAGTACCTCGAACTGTGAGCTTCCTCCACTATGGCCTTCCTAAGACCATCTACATCGGGCACATATAATCGATCATTCAACTTCAAAACTCCGTCAATTCCTAGAGTGAAAGCAATGATTTCTTTGCTTCTGACTCCTTCTTTTAATTTCACTAAGTACGGATCTTCGTCTTGCTTAGCCTTAACATGCGCAACAAGGGAGGATTGTGCTAAGCATAAGCAGTTATATCTCCCTGTTCGGTCTCGTCCAATCTAATTCCATCATTTGCTAGTTATTGAATTTCTCGGCCCAAAGATCGCCTTTATATTGCAAAATGGGCCAAGACACCCATTGGCTTCCTACTAAGTGCATCTGCTACCATATTAGCTTTGCATGTGTGATAAAGGATATTGATGTCCTAATATTTCAACAGCTCGAGCCACCTTCTCTGTCTCAAATTTAGTTCATTTTTCTTGAAAATGTAATGGAGGCTTTTGTGGTCTGTAAACACATCAGAATGCTCTCCATAAAGGTAGTGTCTTCATATTTTTAATGCAAACACCAAAGATACAAGCTCCAATTCGTGTGTGGGGTAGTTTTTTTCATGATTCTTTAACTGCCTGGAAGCATAAGCAATAACTTATCCATTTTGAATAAGAACACAACCAAGGCCCACCCTGGAGGCATCCCAATACATTGTGAACCCACCCGAACTTGTCGGTAAGGTTAACACAGGTGTAGTGGTCAACCTCTTCTTTAATTCTTGAAAACTCTGCTCACAAGCGTCTGACTATTGGAACTTAACTGCTTTCTGAGTCAACGTAGTTAATGGAGCTGCAAGTGAGGAAAACCCCTCCACAAACCTTCTATAGTAGCCAACTAACCCCAAGAAACTCCTGATTTCAGTTGACATTGTTGGCCTAGGTCAGTTCTTAACTGCTTCTGTCTTTTGAGGGTCTACTTTTGTTCCTTCACTAGATACCACATGGCCTAAGAATGTCACTAACTGCCGTCACACCTCCTTTTGGCTGCTACAATCCGGCGAAGGGCGTAGATAAGGGAGTTTTTACAATTATAGGACAATCGAAATGGGATTCAATTATTTAAGAGATTTCAGAGTCGCCGCTTTGGAGATTTATGGTGTCCCAAGTCACCGTTTAGAATCCCGAATCGAGGAAAGAATGACTATGTGTAACAGTCCGCGAACCAGAAATCTGAGTAAGGAGTTCTGTTAACCCGGGATAAGGTGTTAGTCATTCAGGAGTTCTGTGGCTCCAGCACGGTCGCTCAACTGTTATATTTGGCTTAAATTATCTGATTTTATTCAATTAGTAACCTATATTCCTTTTTTATCTATTAACCACTTTTTTATTATTTTTTTAAAAAGAGAATTGCAACGTCGTTAAAACATGCCTCGAACCACGTCACATAAATGCACCCGTGGATTTTGACACATTCTAACTTCATTGGGATTTAGATTTGGGTCACATAAATGCGCACCTGTGTTTAAGGATATAAAATTATTAAAGACGTGCCTAAAAATGACTTACGCGTTATCATCTTTGCGGGAACACCATGAAATTCGCTAAACGGTGTATTCCGAATTTTCTATGTATTTTAGTATAAAAAATTAGCGAGGGCTGCACAATCTTGGATTCTGTTTGGTGCGACACCTCGTCTTATTTATTATTAAAGCATCTCTACACTAATCCGTGAAGGCTATAGACTATTTTTGTTATGACTAAAGAGAATTCGATTATCTAGGTGTTAAAGAGTTGAGATCATGCTAAGGTTCAAACTAATGGGATATAAAATAGCTAATGATTTGAAGCCATCATCCAGGCCAACCGTGAGGCCTAGCAACCCTCAGTCTCAGAGGCACATTCTTGTCATAGTCCAGCAGAGCCCAAAAGAAGGCCTAAACCCGGACCAACTGGCTGCCCTTGCAAAGACACAATCATCATATGTATTCAAAACGTCAAATATATATTCAATTAGTTTTTGAACTTAATCGACCAATAAATAATTTGGCTGCGTAAGACTAACTTCAAAAATGATAATTACATACGATTTCAAGCCAATCTCGGACGATTTCAAAGACAATTCCAACCTCAAATCAGTGTGAATTCATAAAACATCATTTGGGTATTAAACCCGACTTGAAATGAAAATTTTCTAAGGATTGGAACCACAACTAAGCAATTTCAGCTAGTCTAAAGGCAAATCACAGTCCGTAATTAACGTATTCGAAGGTCCAAAACATTTTCCACCCAATTACACCCCTATAAGTTCAATTCCGAACCTCAAAACAAAATGGGTTAAACAAGAACTATACTAGAAGAACGAAACCCAAATTAAGTATATAAAAAATAACAGAGAATGAGACTTTAGCCAGTATTTATAACTTGAAATCTAGGTAAACAAAAATGAACATAGTAGAATAAACTGAGGGGTCAACTTCAAAGGGAATCTTTATTTAACATGAGCTTCAAACCCATTGCATGTTCAACATTCAATCTTGATCATGAGCTAGGTAAAATACTTGGAATTGAAACAAAAGAGGAAGAGAGAGTGAGCTATCAGCAAGGTTAGTCAGCAGAAAATTAACACCAGCACTAGCAGCAATTATACCCAGCAATTGAAACGAATAGACCAGGAGAACGACTTCAAACTTTCAGCAGCAAACTAACCCAGACTCAAAGATCAAAACCAAAAATTCAGCTCTCAAATTGATGAAAAAATAGACTCCTACCAACACTCAAACGAAAACCCTTTCGATTTCCAAATCAAACCGTCTCAAAGGCTCAAAGTGGACCAGAATTGTTTTCGGAGAAGAAACCTAAAATAGAACCATAATTCAATAGAACATTGATTTCTTTCAAAAAAACAATTTCCAATCCCTTTTTTAAGGTGATGGATTTCCCTGTAGTCCTTTGTTAATTTTCAGTTTTTACTTAGTTCATCCCTCAATCCATGCCTTGTTGGCCAAGTTATACTACTAACTTCCTGAAATTCAAACTAGAACCCACTTCTAGAAGGTTCTAGGGGGTTCCAATTCAGTTACTGCACTATTCTTTTTGTTGAACTACATATAATGCCCTTATTCAACTCATGAATCACAAAACCTAGTCAAACTAATCTCAAGCCCTGTTAATTTTGTCAAAACTAACCATAGTTAGCCAATCAAGTGTTGGGAACATTCAAGCTAGACTTAAACAATTCCTAAAATTGAACTACTCAATCTAACTAATCAACACTGGAATTTAAATCTAATTACCACTATGTCTTAAGGCCCCAATTAAACAGGAAACTAACAATTAACAGCAAACCAACAGAGTTGAAACTAAAATCAAATTAACAGCAACAATCATGGATCATTCAATCGAAACAAACACACAATCAAATACGAACTAAACCATATGCCTGCAATATGCGAAAATCAGAGACCTAAATCGAAGAACCCTAACTCACACCAAAATAAAAGAAGTAATGGAAATGAAAGAACAGAAAAGTATGCATTAAAACATATTTACTTATGCAAAAAGAAAGAAAAACAAAGAAAGAAAGAAAAAGAGTGAGAAACTAATGGTTTAGGCTATCGTTTTGGACTGACCTCGAATCGAGTCCCCAAATAATGCTACATGCTTGTTATGCCAAGAACAAGCATATAACCTTATTTGGAACCCCTATTCGAACACTAGCAAACCTTAAAAATTCGACCTGTGTTGAATAAAACCTTAGATCTAAAATTCACGTAATTATGGTTGGTTCTGAGGGAAGTTGGTTTTGGATTTGGGAAGAAGAAGGTGAGGAGACCCTTGGGTATGATATTGGGGAGGTTTGGAGGTGGCGCCGCCGGACACGGCGGAGCCGGCAGCCACTGTTTGAATATTCGACAAGTTTGGGCAAGATTCGAAGAAAGACAAGCCTGGATCTAGAATGAGGAGATGAAGAGGGACATCTGGTGTAAATTTGGGGTGGCTTGGAGAATCGCTGCCGGCGGCGGAGATTTCCGGCAGGCGGCGGACGGTGGTGGTGTGGTGGTTTGACGGCAGCGCTACACCGGCATAGGATGGTACGAGTAGGGCAATCTTTGTCTCTAGGGTTTCTTGTGATTTCGGACACTTTTATTGAAATCCAAGATGCACTCAAGGTCGTCAGATTATGAGGGATGGAGGGCTATGATTGATTTGTCATTTGCTAGCTCAAAACGACATAGTATTCCTCCTATACTACGTCGTTTCATTATTCATCCGGGCTGGATTTTGGGCTTGGGTTGGGCAGCTTTGGATTGATTTAAATTTTGCAAAAATGGCCCAAGCTGGCCTTTTAAAACAAATTCCAAATTCTCTCTCTTTTTTATTTGTTTTAATCTCTAAATTATTTTATTAAAATAACAAAAACCTAACTTAAATCCAATATTGGGCTAATTAACTAAAATGCTATTTTTGTATTTTTTGTGAATGAAAATGCACTCAACACGCAAACAAACACACAACTTATGCAATTAAATTCTAAATCAAATAATAAAAGAAAGACGCAAATAAACACAAAATCACACAATTAATAAGGAAAAATACAAATACACGAAATCACACAATTAACCCCTACAAAAATTCAAATAATAAAAAGAAAAATGTGAATACGGGCAATTAATTCCTAATAATAAAAGAAAAAATGGAAATAAATACAAATCACATAATTAATTCCAAAAAATCCAATAGATAAAAGAAAAGATGCAAATAAACACAAAAGGACATAATTAATTCCTTAAAATTCAAATAATAAAAGAAAATCCTAGTTTACGAATTTATAGGAACATTTCAAGAGAGGCAAAAATCACGTGCTCACAGCTGCCCTCTTTGCTCGGAGACAAGAAAGGTTTCCGGGCAAAGATAGGTGAGCAACTGAGACATTTTTGTCTGCTTTGCATTCCATGAGAAGTGTTTTGACAACTGTCTGACCGAACCCTGCTTCAAAGGTTGCCGACATATCCTTGGCTAAAGAGCAATCATGTCAGTGTAATTCTAGAGTGTTTGGTAGTTGGGACTACCAGAAGCTGTGATTGCACTGATGACCTCCTTAGTGCACCTTATGCAAAATAAAAAGAAAACTAGATTAAGCTATAAGGTACGGATTAGAAAGAAAAGCCTATCTACGCCTTTAATCTTGATCCTTGTTGCTTTGTTGCCTTGTATTTCTTTCTGCGAATTCCTTGTGGCCTCACTGACTGCTTGCCTTTTCTTCCTTCATTTCTGATGACGAATTGTTGGATTTGACGTGTATTTGTTGAAAGCATTCCCTCGTTCTACAGGTGGGCGCCTAACTATTAGAACTTGCAATTTGAAAGATATTCCCTTATTTTACAGGTGGGCGCTTGATCACCAAGACTTGACTTCTGAAGAATATGCCCTTGTTCTCCAGGTGGGTGCCTGATTACAAAAGCGTGAAATTTTGAAAAGTATTCCCTTGATCTACAGGTGAGCGTCTGATTACTGAAATTTGCATTTTGAACATATTCCCTTGTTCTTCAGGTGGGCGCCTGATAACCAAAATTTAAAATTTGAAAAATATTCCCTTATTCTACAAGTGGGCGCCTGATTACTAAAACTTGAATTTTTAAAAATATTCTCTTGTTCTACATGTGGGCACCTGATTGCAAAAACTTACAATTTTGAAAAATAGTCCCTTGTTCTACAGGTGGACGTCTGATTACAATACTTCAAATTTTGAAAAATATTCCCTTGTTCAATAGGTGGGCGCCTCATTTATAAAACATAAAATTTTGAAAAATATTCCATTCTTCCACAGGTGGGAACCTGACTACCAAGACTTCAATTTTGAAAAATATTCCCTTGTTCTACAGGTGAGTACCTGATTGCCAAAACTTGAATTTTTAAAAATATTCCCTTATTCTACAAGTGGCCGCCTGATTACAAAAACTTGAATTTTTGAAAAATATTCCCTTGTTCTACAGGTGGGCGCCTGATTGCAAAAACTTAAAATTTTGAAAAATATTCCCTTGTTCTACAGGTGGGCGACTGATTACTAAAACTTAAAATTTTGAAATATATTCCCGTGTTTTACAATTGGGCGCCTGACTACCAAAATTTGAAATTTTGAAAAATATTCCCTTGTTCTACAGGTGGGCGCCTGATTTCAAAACTTGAAAATTTGAAAAATATTCCTTTGTTCTACAGGTGGATGCTTGATTCCCAAAACTTGAATTTCGAAAAATATTCCCTTTTTCTACAGGTGGGTGTCTGATTTCCAAAACTTGAATTTTGAAAAATATTCCCTTATTTTAGAGGTAGGCGCCTGATTACAAAACTTGAAATTTTGAAAAATATTCTCTTAATCTATAGGTGGGCGCCTGATTGCCAAAAGTTAAAATATTAAAAAATATTCCCTTGTTCTATAGGTGGGTGCCTGACTACCAAGACTTGAATTTTGAAAAATATTCCCTTGTTCTACAGGTGGGTGCCTGATTTCAAAAACTTGAATTTTGAAAAATATTCCCTTTTTCTACAGGTGGGCGCCTGATTACAAAACTTGAAATTTTGAAAAAAATTCCCTTATCTATAGGTGGGCGTCTGATTGCCAAAACTTAAAATTTTAATAAATATTCCCTTCTTCTACAGGTGGGCGTCTGACTACCAAGACTTGAATTTTGAAAAATATTCCCTTGTTATATAGGTGGGTGCCTGATTTTTCAAAACTTGAATTTTGAAAAATATTCCCTTATTTTACAGGTGGGCGCCTGATTTCTAGAATTTGAAAAAATATTTTCTTGTTCGCCAAGTGGGTGCCTGATTACCAAGACATGGAATTTTGAAAAATATTTCATGAGACTGTTGCCTGTGTACCTTATCACAACAAGACAAAAAACACAAAAGTCTTCCTGCCCCAGTTTGGTGCTGGGCGGATCCATGAGTGTTAATCAAATCTCCTTACCCAATATCTCTAGAGCTAAGTCCCATTATCCAGGAGGGTCCTGATAATTCTTAGCTGATGACAACTTTAAGATTATGTTATGCTTCTCAAAAGATATTATTTTCCACTATGTCTTGTTATGAGTTATATCTGCTGGGGATCTGCTGCTGACGGGTAATTAAAACTTCTTCCCATTATCCAGGCAGGTCCTGACAACTCTTAATTAGATGACAAGATGTGACTGCTGGGGGTTAGTATTTAGAGCTACGTCCCATCATCCAGCGTGGTCCTGACAACTATTGTTGTCTCTTGCTAGGAAAGTATCTAATCAAAGTCCCATTTTTCAGGAGGGTCCTGATGACTCTTGTTGGGGAAATATCTAATCTAAGTCCCATTTTTCAGGAGGATCCTGATGACTCTTGTTGACTCTTTTTGGGGAAATATCTAATCTAAGTCTCATTTTTCAGGAGGTTCCTGATGACTCTTATCGACTCTGGTTGGGGAAGTATTTGTGTTTGACCGCGCCACCTAACGTTTTGTGTTCTAAGCTAAGTCCCATTTTCCATGAGGGTCCTACGAGTTCCAACTTAAGTGTTAATCCTAACTTCTAGTTGTTTCTGCTAGTGATTATTGTCCAGGAGGGTTTCTGCAACTCTTACTGGGGAAGGTGTTGGTGCTTGCCCATGTTACCCGCACCTGTTTGAATTTTAAACTGCGTTTCATCTCAACTTCCATGCTTCTTTTAACCCTCGGTTGTTTCTATTGGGGTTTGCTAGTTAAAGTTTGTCCCCTTGTGCTCTTTTCTGGGGAGGGTGTTTATGATGGACCACGTCCCTTTTGAGTTTTAACTGAGTCCCGCTTCCAGGTAGGCCCTGAGATTTCGATCATACCTATCGTATGCCCGCCTTCTCCTGTGGACGGCCCCCCTTAGGCTCTTCCAGAATTTTCTGCCCCTGTGTCAATCAATGAAAACTTGTCATTTTAAAAATGGTTATTGGCTCACGACATTCTTGTTGAAGGCGGCCTCCCCATTGTCGTGTACCGTTGTGTTCTATTGTCCATGTTGGTGATGAGTCGCTTGAACTGCTCAGCTGACCCCTCAAACCTTTACGGCTTTACCTTGCTTCCCATACTTGTGTTACATTTCTAAACCTTGCAATTTTTTATGTCCTTCCCCGACGATTGATTAATTAGTGTATTACTCTTTGGCCAACGTTATGAACCTTGTGGATTCACTTTGTTCTTCATCTTGTGTTACATTTTTGCTCTTTTGCCAAAATCCTTGCACCCTTTTTTTTTTGAAATTACACGATCTGTCTCTGATGTTTGGTTGACCCTTGCCCCTTGTGTCTTTACTTTGTTCTCCAGTTCGCGTTTCACTTCCGACCCTGTGCCATAATTATTTATGCCTCTTTTCGAAGATTGATGAGTTGATATATCAAGCTGGGTCAACTCTCATAGCCCTTTCCGCCTTTATGTTGCACTTTTGCCTCTTTTGCTAGAAGCCTCATACCCCTCTCGGACGATTTTTGAGTTAGGACGTTATGCTTGGCTAATCCTCTGACCCTCGTAGCTTTGTTTTGTTTCTCATCCTAGTGTTATGTATTCGATCCTTCGCCAGAAATCCTTAGCCCCTTCTCTGAGATTATCCGGTCCATTTATGATGCTTGATTGCTTCTTGATATTTACTCCCTCACTTCGCTCCCCACCTTGTGTTGCACTCTCGATCCTTCACCGGAACTCTTTATGTCTTTCTCGTCGACTGATGTATTATGCTTAGTAGAACCTTGCAACCTTTCCTGTCTTTGTGTTGTGCCAACTTACGTCCCATCTGAGATAGCCCCATCAGTGTATGATGCTCGGCTGACCCCAGAATCTTTGTGGTTTTACTTTTCACGCCCTTTTATGTGTGGTACTCCTTCACTTCGCCGACTTTATGAATCCTTCCTTTTGTTGTTCTGCACTTGTTATCTTTGTTACGTCTTTGGGCGTCATGCATTTTGTCCCTTTGGGAGTTGATAATCGGCTTTGAAATTCCTTTTCGTTTGCTTCAACAAAATATTTTAGACTCGAAAGAAAAATGAAATGAAAAGACTCCAAACGGTATTTAAGGGGAAGAATTCCAGACTTGCTGACTATTGAAATGACAAGAAAGAAGACTTATCTGAAGAAAAACAACTAGTTTTTATGATCATGACATGCACTTTTGCCTAGTCGACCCAATCCGCTTCGATGACCGACCTTTCGTTGCCGTGTTTTTTGCTGTTGTGACCCTTCTATCCCAATTCTTTCAGCCAAACCCTAGCTTGGCTTACCCTGCAGTGTTCATCCACTAATAGCCCTTTTCTGAGTTTTTCTTTTTGCCTTTCCTTCGCCTCACGGTGCCTGTAAAGGTTTTCACCAATAAGACTCTCTCATTTTATTTCTCTCAAACTCTCATCGCCTTATGGTGCCCGTGAGGGTTTTCACCAATAAGACTCTCTCATTTTATTATCTCTCCTACCCGACTCGGAGTGCTGTCCCTGACATGAATCACTTCTACTTGCTCAACTTGGTATCTTTTGAAGACTGATCAGAAGGTCTTTCTTTGGACCGTAACGTGGGATTTTGGATAGGGTTAGAAAGGAAGGATATAAAAGGCTCAAACAATTTAAATGGGTCAGGATTACAACTTTCAGAATCACATACTTACAACAACCAGAACTTCTGCCCCAGTTTCTTGCTTGGGGACTTCTTTTCTATGAGACCGAACCGTGAGGCTTTCACGTATCCTTAAAAGGAATCAATTCAAACGTAGTTCATACCTATTTCTTTTTTTTTTGTTGATGTTTTCTTCTCCTCTTTTTGTTTTTCTTTTCTTGCTTTTCTTTTCTTTGTTTTCTTTTCTTTCTTCCTTTTCCTTTTCTCTTTTCTCTTTTTCTTTTATTTTCTTGTTTTTCCCTTTTTTCTTTTTCTTTTTTCTTTTCCTTTTCATTCTTGTCATTTTTTTTTTCCTTTCTTTTTCAGTTTTTTTTTTCATTTTCATTTTTCTTTCCTTTCCTTTTATTGCCTTCTCGCGCCTTCTCACACTTGCGCTTCCAATTTTTGTTACTGATTACTGATTCCGAAAGAGGGGTATGCAGAGAAAATAACTATATCTCAAAGAGGTCGGCAAAGGATAGAGTGTTTAGATAGCATAATAAAATGCCTTCGTCATTCCAATTTTAAAAATATGCCGAGTACAAACAAGTGTTGAGCATAGACAATGATCTAAAAGAAAATCATACATAATATCTTTTGACAGTGTCCAAATTGATAGCTATTTCCATACATTTCCTTCCACATCCGTCAGATACAATGCTCATACGATGAATGATCCTTGTCAGTTTTGAGCAAACTTTCTTTTGCCTCGGCCTTGTGAGAGTGGATCCGCTTTAATACCACTTGACCTACTTCGAACTTTCTGCGGTGCACTTTCTTATTATATGCCCTGGCCATTCTCTATTGATACAACTGGCCGTGACAGACCGCCGCCAATCTTTTCTCATCAATCAGACTCAATTGTTCCAAACGAGCTTTGACCCATTCTTCTCCGTTGATTGCTGCTTCGGCCGCGATTCAAAGAGAGAGGACTTCAATTTCAGCCGGGATTACCGCCTCTGTGCCATATACCAACAAGTACGGAGTGGTCCCCATTGAAGTGCTGGCAGTTGTGCGATAGCCTAATAATGCAAAAGGCATCTTCTCATGCTAGTGCCTGGACCCTTCTACCATTTTACGAAGTATCTTCTTTATGTTCTTATTGGCCACCTCAACCGCTCTGTTCGCCTTGGGGCGGTACGGGGTAGAATTTTGATGTGTGATATTGAGCTGCTGACATACCTCTCTCATTAAGTGACTGTTGAGATTTTCCTCATTATCAGTGATGAGCGTCTTGGGGATCCTGAACCGACAAATGATGTTTGTGTGCACAAAGTCGACCATGGCCTTCTTGGTCACTGCCTTGAAGGTTTGGCTTCAACCCATTTGGTGAAATGGTCAATAAAAACCAGGAAAAATATGTGCCCATTAGCAGCTGCTGGCTCAGTGGGCCCCATGACGTCCATGCCCCAAGCAACGAAAAGCCATAGTGTAGACATCGTATGCAATTCGGACGGCGGAGAGTGAATTAAGTCTCCATGCAGCTGACATTGGTGGCATTTGCGCACAAAGCTGATACAGTCCCGCTCCATGTTAAGCCATTAATATCGTTCCCGGAGAATCTTCTTTGCCAAAACATATCCGCTCATGTGTAGCCCGCAGACGCCAACATGCACCTCATTCATGATGGCTATCGCCTGTCCAGCATCTACGCATCTTAGCAAACCAAGATCTGGCGTTCTCTTGTATAGTATTCCTCCACTGAAGAAAAACCCACTCGACAACCGACAGACTGTTTTCTTCTGGTCACTTGTGGCTTGCACCGGGTACACGCCTCTCCTGATATATTCCTTGATGTCGTGGAACCATGGCTCACTGTCAAGCTTTTCTTCCACCATGTTGCAATAAGCATGTTGATCATGGACCCGGATATGTATAGGGTCAATATAAGCCTTGTCTGGATGATCTAACATTGACTCCAAAGTGCTCAGGGCATCGACAACCTAATTGTGAATTCTTGGGATGTGCCTGAACTCTATTAACTGCAACCGCTGGAAGAGCTCATGAAAACATTGCCGGTATGGTATGAGCTTTAAATCTCTCGTTTCCCACTCCCCTTGAATCTGGTATACCAGAAGGTCTGAGTCTCCCAAGACCAAGACTTCCTGGACACCCATGTCCACTGTTTATCTCAAACCCAAAATGCATGCCTCATATTCTGCCATGTTGTTGGTGGACTAGAAGCGGATTTGAGCTGTGACTGGGTAATGATGCCCTTCTTCAGAAATGAGGACTGCTCCTATCCCAACGCCTTTCATTTTGGCAGACCCATCGAAGAACAATTTCCATCCTGACTTCTCATCCCGTTCCATTTCATTGATGTGCATCGCTTCCTCGTCCGGGAAATATGTGTTCAAGGGCTTATATTCTTCATCTATTGGATTATCCGCTAAATGGTCCGCCAATGCTTGTGCCTCCATAGAAGTCCTAGTCACATAGATAATGTCAAACTCAGTGAGCAAGATTTTCCATTTTGTGAGCCTTCCCGTGGGCATGGGCTTCTGGAAAATGTATTTCAATGGGCCCAGTCGTGAGATGAGATAAGTGGCATATGATGACAAGTAATGCTTTAACTTTCGGGCTGCCCATGTCAAGGCGCATCATGTCCTTTCAAGATGAGTATACTTAACCTCGTAAGCTATAAATTTATTGCTGAGGTAGTATATGGCCTGCTCTTTTCTCCCAGTAACATCATGCTGACCCAACACACACCCAAATGAGTTGTCGAGGACTTTCAAATATAAGATCAAAGGCCTTCCTAGTTCCGGGGGGACCAATACTTGTGGGTTCGACAAATATTCCTTTATCTTATAAAAATCCTCCTGACAATCTCCCGTCCATTTTACCACAACATCCGTTTTCAATAGCTTAAAGATGGGCTCGCAGATGGTTGTGAGCTGAGCAATGAACCGACTGATGTAATTCAATCTTCCCAGTAGACTCATTACTTCTGTTTTATTCCTTGGTGGCGGCAACTCCTGTATAGCTTTGATTTTTGATGGTTCTAGTTCGATGCCTCGACGCCTAACTATGAACCCTAACAACTTTCCCGAGGGGAACCCAAACGCACATTTTGCCGGGTTGAGTTTGAGGTCATACTTGCGGAGCCTTTGGAAGAATTTTCTCAGGTGTTTGACATGATTGGATTGCTTTCTGGACTTGATTATCACATCATCCACATAGAACCCAATTTCCTTATGTATCATATCATGAAAAATGGTTCTCATGGCCCTCATGTATGTTGCCCCCGAGTGTTTCAAACCATAAGGCATTACTCTATAACAGTATGTCTCACGACCCGGATTTACCCACCATCGGGAGTCCTGATGGCGCCTACTATCGAAGCTAGGCAAGATAACCCTTATAAACAATTCTAGAAAATTTAAATCTAAAACAAATGAAATGCTAAAATAATTAGTTAAAACATGCGGAAGACGTCTAATAACAATAACGAAAACATATGCGAAAAACTAATAACCAATCTCTACCTAATATCTGGTGTCACTGCTCACAGACAACCAAAGAGTGCTAAAAATAATAGTCTGAAAGAAGTACATAGCATGTGGGCTTAATACAATTTAACAAACTGAACGGCAATGTTAGAGGAGACTCGGGGCCCGCGAACGCCTGCGAACTACCTCAGAGCCTCTGGACTGAAGGATCACTCCCGGTCTAAAGTTGCGCTCCGTAGACTGGATCCTTGCCTGTGCACATAAAGGCACAGAAGCATATTATCAGCACAACCAATCCAATTTGCTGGTAAGTGTCCGGCCAAACCTCGGTGAGGTAGTGACGACGCTAACCGGACCTACCATAAACAACCTGTACAGATATATACGATAACAGAAAAGGAAAACAAGAATTTAAACAACAAAAAGGGACATGCTAGGGCGAAAAGAAGTTCAATTATAACTTCTACAGTTAAGAGATAGAATTGAATAGATAGCATTTAAATAAGAGAACCCAATGAAACAACAACTAATAAAGGGAAAACAGAATAAGGAACACTAGTAAGGTATGGCCAATAAAACCGCGTTGCACGGCACCACACATCGTGCTTTTACTCTCGCCCTCACCCAATCAATATCACCACTCCATCTTGTGGAGGAAATCAATATATACCACTCCATCTTGTGGAGGAAATCAGTATATACCACTCCATCTTGTGGGGGAAATCAATAAATACCACTCTATCTTGTGGAGGAAATCGATATATACCACTCCATATTGTGGAGGAAATCAATAAATACCACTCCATCTTGTGGAGGAAATTGATAAATTCCACTCCATATGGTGGAGGAAATCGATAAATACCACTCCATCTTGTGGAGATAATAAGTATATACCACTCCATCTTGTGGAGGAAATAAATAAGTACACGACATGACCCATCGTGCTTTATCGCTCCTCCTCACCCAAACAATAATCACAATTAATAGGAAAAGGAGTAAACAAGAAGATTAACCATCCCGGCAGGGGAGAACAATGCAACAACAAGTCCCGGCAAGGGAAACAATTTAACAACAAGTCCCGGCAAGGGAAACAGTTTAAGAACAAGTCCCGGCAAGGGAAACAGCATAACAACAAGTCCCGGCAAGGGAAAAACACCAACAACTCATCTCTAATTCATTTACTTCTCATCATTCACTTCATAGCTCTTATAACAAGAATTTATCCCAATTGTTCACTTCTTCCACAATTCTAATAACAAATGACAACACGGTCATGCTCGACTCGGGCGTATAGGTAACCGTCACCGTAGCAATACACCGACTCCACATAGCTCATAGAAATTCAAAACCTAATCATATTACCTCAAGCCAAATTTAGATCGAACACTTACATCGAAAGCTTCCAACTCAACTCACGCTTCTAGAATAGCTTTACCCCTCGAATTTGCTTCAAGACCGATCGAATCTAACCACAATTTACTCAAATGTATCAACAAAAGCTAGTTAAATAAATTTGAATGCATAAGAATGAAATTCCCAAAGTTTTATCCAAAAATTCCCAAAACTTCCCCGGGCCCGTGTGGTAAAAGCCCGAGGTTCGAACCAAAACCAGGTTACCCATTCCACCACGAGTTCAAATATGCAATTTGTTTTGAAATCGGACCCCAAATTGAGGTCCAAATCTCCAATTTTATGAAAACCTATGTTCTACGCCAAATCTCCATTTTTAACCATGAAAGCTTTCATTTAAGGATTAAATCATGTTAGAAGATGATAAAGATTGAAGAAAGCTAGTAAAAGTTGACTTACAAGTAGTTTGGGGACGAAGGGGTTCGAGAGAAATCGCCTATGGAGGTTTTGGGTTTTAATATTATGAAATATGAGGTTTAAAATCGGTTAAGTACAAGTTGCACAGATGTAGGTGTCACAAATGCGATATTGACTTTGCATTTCAGCCCAATTCGTAAATGCGAAGTCAATATCGCATTTGCGACACCTGCGTTTGTGCAACTTGTACTTAACCGATTTTAATCTTCATATTTCATAAGTTCAAAACCCAAAACCTCCACAAACGATTTCTCTCGAACCCATTCGCCCCCAAACTACTTGTAAGTCAACTTTTACTAGCTTACTTCAATCTTTATCATCTTCTAACATGATTTCATCCTTAAATCAAAGCTTTAATGGTTAGAAATGGGGATTTAGGGTTGAACCTAGGTTTTCATAAAATTGGGGATTGGGTCCTCAATTTGGGGTCCGATTTCAAAACAAATTGCATATATGAATTCGTGGGGGAATGAGTAACCCGGTTGTTCGAATCTTGGGTTTTGACCACATGGGCCCGTGCGCATTTTGGGAATTTCATTCTTATGCATTCAAATTGATATAACTAGCATTTGTTGATACATTTGAGTAAATTGTGGTTAGATTCTTTCGGTTTTGAAGCAAATTCGAGGGGTAAATCTATTCTAGAAGCGTGAGTTTAGTTGGAAGCTTTTGAGGTAAGTGTTCGATCTACCTTTGGCTTGAGGGGATAGGATTAGGTTGATAATTGCTATGTGCTATGTGGAGTCAGTTTATAGGTATGGTGACGGTTACCTATGCACCCGAGTCGAGCATGAGCGTGTTGTCATTTGTTATTAGAATTGTGAAAGAAGTGAACAATTGGGATAAATTCTTGTTATAAGAGCTGAAGTGAAAGATGAGAAGTAAATGAACTAGAGATGAGTTGTTGGTGTTTTTCCCTTACCAGGACTTGTCTTTATACTGTTTCCCTTGCCAGGACTTGTTGCTAAACTATTTCCCTTGCCGGGACTTGTTGTTGCATTGTTCTCCCTTCCTGGGATGATTAATCTTGTTGTTTACTCCTTTTCCTATAAATTGTGATTATTGTTTCGGTGAGAAGGAGCGATAAAGCACGATGGGTGATGCCGTGTACTTATTGATTTCCTCCACAAGATGGAGTGGTATATATTGATTTCCTCCACAATATGGAGTGGTATTTATCGATTTCCTCCACCAGATGGAGTGGTATTTATCGATTTCCTCCACAAGATGGAGTGGTATTTATTGATTTCCTCCACAAGATGGAGTGGTATATATCGATTTCCTCCACAAGATTGAGTGGTATTTATTGATTCCCACCACAAGATGGAGTGCTATATATCGATTTCCTCCATAATATGGAGTGGTATTTATTGATTTCCTCCACAAGATGAAGTGGTATATATTGATTTCCTCCACAAGATGGAGTGGTGCAATTGATTGGGTGAGGACGAGAGTAAAAGAACGGTGGGTGGTGCCGTGAAACGTGATTTTATTGGTCTTACCTTACTGGTGTTCCTTTTTCCGTTTTCCCTTTATTAGTTGTTGTTTCATTGGATTCTCTTATTTAAGTACTATCTATTCAGTTCCATCTCTTAATTGTAGAAGTTATAATTGAACTGCTATTCCACCCATCATGTCCCCTCCCTTTTTGTTGTTTAAATTCTTGTTTTCCTTTTCTGTTATCGTATATATCTGCATAGGTTGTTTATGGTAGGTCCGGTTAGCATCGTCACTACCTCGCCGAGGTTAGGCCAGACAATTACCAGCACATGGAGTCGGTTGTGCTGATACTATGCTTCTGTGCCTTTTTGTGCACAGGTCAGGACCCAGTTTACGGGCCGTAGCTTTAGACCGAGAGTGATCCTTCAGTCCAGAGGCTCTGAGGTAGTTAGCAGGCATTCACGGGCCCCGAGTCTCCTCTAGCTTTCCCTTTCAATTTGTTAAATTGTATCAAACAGACATGCTATGTACTTCTTTCAGACTATTATTTTTAGCACTCTTTAGTTGTCCCTGAGCAGTAACACCAGATACTGGGTAGAGATTGGTTGTTAGTTTTCTGCATATTGTTTTCATTATTGTTATTAGACGTCTTCTGCATGTTTTAACTAATTATATTAGCATTTAATTTGTTTTAGATTTAAATTTCTGGAAATGTTTATAAGGGTTGGCTTGCCTAGCTTCGACAGTAGGCGCCATCACGACTCCCGATGGTGGGTAAATCCGGGTTGTGACAGTATGTCTCCCACGGTGTGATGAATGTTGTTTTCTCTGCATCTTCTTCATCTATTAAGATATGGTGGTAACCTGTGTAACAATCCACGTATGACCCGATCTCAGGCTTCGCGCAATTGCCAATAAATATGTGGATGTTCGGCAGGGGGAATTTGTCTTTTGGGCTTGCTTTGTTGAGGTCACGATAATCAACACACACCCTGGTTTTACCATCCTTCTTTGGCACATGCACAACATTTTCTAACCAAGTGGGGTATCGTGTGACTAGGATGACTTTGGCCTCAAACTGCTTGCTCACTTCCTCTTTAATTTTCATACTCACATCAGTGTTGAATTTTCTCAACTTTTTCTTGACAGGTGGGCAAGCTATGTCAGTAGGTTACACTTGGACTACCAAATTAGTGCTCAATCCGGGAATGTCATCGTAGGACCACGCGTTCTTTCCTAAGTTGTGGCTCCAGATGGACACATATTTTTGTTTCTTTGACATTATCCAGACTTCCTAAATTGATTGCCTCTGTATCATTCAGGTTTGGCTTGGGTTTCTCTTCGAACTAGGTCAACTCTTTACTAATCTAGTCCCATGCCCCTTCCTCATCATACCCTGGTTCATCCTCATGTTCTATTTCCTAAATTATTATTTCTGAACTAGACCTATTTTGAAGACTGGGTCGAGGAGTCCTTATGCATGTCAGATCACTAGAACCAGCATAAAAATAATTGTACAAAAGAGAAAAGAAATAAAATTAAAGAGAAATGGAAACTATCAGTATTGCTGAAAGGGAAATTTCATTTCATTGGAATCAAAGATAACAGAGTTTACACATCCTAACGGATGGAAAAAACAACCGAATTAACAACTTTGACGCTAATCCAAACTATACTAAAAGGAAAATCAAAGCCGACTATCACGACTCCTTCCGAGTGGGAAGAGGAGTGGCTTCCCAGTTATTGATTTTTGCGCATGCTCCCACAAACTACACATCCGCCCTGCTTGATCCTTCTCCTGCCTCGACCATATTTGCCTCATGAACAATGTTTCCAATCGTTTATCAAGATCTCCATTCGCGTCAATCAACGGGCTAGAAATCTTTAGTCTGGGGCCAATGCTAGCACTAGATTTGACAATGATTTAGACAACCTTGGGATGGGTTTTGGGAGAACCCAAGCCTTCTGTCTCATCTTCCTGACTCACCTTATGTCTGCGGCTTTGGGCTTGAACCTAAAGCCAAAAGTTTACATATTTTTGGGAAGGGACACTGGTTGCACAATGCCTTGCAGAGAAGCCCCCAACCCTTTGCCGGGCAAAAAACTATTTTTCAACATTTCTGAAGCCACCATGACGGATGCGGTTGCTATCTTTGGGGTCATGATAACCTCACCTTCTGGGATTTTCTATACTGACACCATATCAAACACCTGGTAGAACCTTTGCTATCCTCAGATTCAATGAAAGGCACGATCGCGTCTCCTGAAGTACATTGATTGTCTTCACCATGCACCCCAATTTCTTGCCTGTCCCATTCAAATTTAACCATCTGATGCAGGGTAGATGGAATAGCTTTGGCTGCATGAAAATAGGTCCTGCCCAACAACAATTCATAAGAGACCGCTACGTCCAGCACTTGGAATTCCATAGTGAACTTAACGGGTCCTATGGTCACTTCCAGCACTATATCACCTACGGTGTCTTTGCCTCCGCCATCGAAGCCTCAAACACAGATGTTATTCTTGCAGACTCTTATATTTTCCACCTTTAACTTGGTCAATGTGGATAGAGGACAAATGTTTGCACTGGACCCGTTGTCGACCAAAACTCGGGTGACCACAACATCTTCACATTTCGCAGCCAGATAAAGAGCCCGGTTGTGTTCAGTGCCCTCCATGGGAAATTAATTGTTAGAGAATGTGACACGGTTTACCTAGAATATCTTATTTGCAATATTTTCCAAATGGTTCATCGTTATCTTGTCTGGGACATGGGCTTCATTCAAAATCTTCATCAATGCCCGGCGATGTTCATCTCAGTGGATTCGTAAGGAAAACAAAGAAATCTGAGTTGGTGTCTTCCTCAACTGCTCTATGATATAGTAGTCCTGCATTTTCATTTTCTTCAAGAATTCCTCCGCCTCTTCTTCTGACACAGCTTTCTATACTGGTTCTGGGTTATCTTTAGTGATTTTGCCCTTTCTCAATTCTTCTGGGGCAAAGTACCTCCCTGACTGAGTTAAACCCCGTGCCTCACACACTTCTCTCTAACTTCTTTCCCCTTGTACATCACTATTTCTTGCTCATACCTCCAAGGAACGGCTTTGCTGTTGATGATCGGTGGCTGGATCATTGGTTTTACAATAACTGGCTCGATGCGAACACCTTCCACAACCATGACAGGTTCTCTAGCTGCCCTATGTACTGTTACTTTTTAATGTTCCTGCTTTGGTGCTAGCGCGCATACTGAGCTCCCCTGAACTATGACAGGTTTGCTACCCTTTTTTTTTTGCCCTGGATACTAGCTTCTCACATCTTGCACTCTCAGTTGGCTTGAGCTCACTAGCTTTGATCATCATTACCGTTTGTGAGGGCCCTCTGTATTCCCCCCCCCCCCCCTTCTTTCCACAATCTCAATCATGTTGGTTTCCTGATGGGCCGGGAGCAGTTTTTGGTTAATATTGGGTGCCTCTGGGGTCTGCATCTCAATTATGTGGGAGTCAATAAGTTTCTGGATAACATTCTTTAAATGCCAACAATTTTCGGTGTCATGCCCGGGTGTACCAAAATAGTATTCACCGCTGACTGAATAATCTAATTTCTTAGGGGGGGATTTGGCATTTTCGCTTCAATTGGTCGCAACATATCCAGTTTCCGCAGCCTTTGGAATAAGCTAGTGTAGGATCCTCCTAGCGGAGTGAAAGTATTCTTCTTTTGTACCCTCTCATTTCTCAGGATTGGATTGGTTCAGAAGGCGGGCTTTGGGGGTTATTGGTAATCTCTTGGAGGTGGGTAATGATTTTGTGGAGTTGGGTATGTATTTTATGAGGGTGCCACATGCCATTGTCCGTGAGCGGGAGGTTGGGTATATGCTTGCACGTGATGGACTGAGAAGCGGGGTTCTGGTGGTGGGTAGTAATGTTGTGGTGGGATATATTGAGTATGTGGGTATTTTTGGCGGTAAGGCCGGGGTTAGGCGTAATGAGATGGTGCCCGAGGTCTGAAACAAGTTCTTGACTCCACTGTCGATACTTCCTCCTCCTTCTTCTTTCCAAATGTTCCCCCAGGTCCACCCTGGATGGCTTGAGTAGTTGCCTTAATTGTAGAGTAGCTCATGATTTTATTGGATTTGAGGCCTTCCTCAACCATACTTCTCATCTTGACCACTTCGTTGAAAGAATTCCGCAATGCTGACACCAAATGCCCAAAGTAGGTAGGTACCAAAGCCTGTAGAAAATAGTCAATCATCTCACTCTCCTTCATGGGAGGATCGATCTGGCTGCTTGTTCCCTCCACCGGAAACCATACTCCCTGAAACTCTCGTTGTGTTTCTTCTCTATCTTTGTCAGAGATAGACGATCGGGAAAATCTCGAGATTATATCGAAAGTGGCAGGCAAACTCTTCTGCCAGGTCATCCCAAGTTTACCATGGATTGGGAACCTGCCGAGTATACCACTCCAGCGCCGACCCAATTAAACTCTGGCTAAATTACGCCCAGCGCTGACCCACTTAAACTCTGGCTAAAGTACGCCATTAGCAATTCATCTTTTCCCCGTACTCCCCTCATTTTGCTGCAAAACCCCCTTAGATGGGCGACCGGATCACCGTGACCATCATATATGTCAAATTTAGGAATCTTGAAACCTGGAGGCAACTGCACGTCTAGGAATAGACAAAGATCCTTGAACGCCACATTCACCTGGACACCTAATCCCCGCATGTCCCTGAAGGATTGTTCCAGACTCTGGACCTTTCTAAGCATCTCTTCCTGCTCAGGATTTTTGACCAGTTTTTCAACTCCCGCCGGGATTTTGGGACGGGGAGCATAGTAGTAATTTCCTGGGTTTTGTACGCAGATTTTGGTGGATAGTATTGAGGGTCATAGGCTTGTAGCATGGGTTCACTTGACGACCTATGAAGTGTAGGAGGTGGAGGTGCCACATAGATGGTAGCAATTGGTGGGGAAGGGTGAGGAATGATTTTGGGTAGTGGGGCTGGTGGTGGTTGAGAGGTAGTACCCTGATGCTGTGAATAGATAGGAAAACTTGGAGGCGGATCAATGGCGGACTGGTCAGGTGCTGGGCCAGTGGCGAGATGAAGGTTGGATTTGCAGGATAGGTCGGTGGCGGCTGTTCACTTGCCCATGCCTGGTACATCTCAGCCATTTGGTGCTTAAGCTTATACATTTCCTCCTTTATAGCATTAACGTCAAATTCCTCTGCCTCCTTCGAGGGGTCAATAATGCTGACATCGGCTTCCTGATTGGCCATTACTTGCTTTCTTTTAGACCGCGTCTTGTATGAGTGGGTTGCCAGAATACCGTGAGTACTAATCACTCTTCTAATTTGAAACTGGAACAACACTAAAGACTCATTAATGATTAGGTTCTAACACATAAGCGGCCACATATTGGGTATGAATGACATTTGGTCACTACATGCATCAGTTTCTTGCTTCATCCCGGCTTTTATTTGCGAAGCTCCCTTTTGTTTGAGCCTTATTCTCTCCCTCTTTCCTATTTCCACTCACTTTCTCATTTATTTTATTCAATTATGGTCGAATCTTATGTAGATTGCCTACGTATCATGTCCCCGCATGAATCAGACCGAGCGTAGTTCTTGCAAGTAAAAAGCGTAGCATAAAATATCTGGGAAAGTTTCCATTTTTATAATAACAAATTTCAGTTACACGAACTCGAAAGGCTGACAGATTAAACAAGAAACTAATAAGCTTTAATAAAAAAAATGAACTACAAACTCGAAAAACAACTAACTATGCATAACGAAAAATACAGACCCCTGATTAAACTAATAGACTTTTAAATATATCTTCACAAAAGGAAGTGCAATATTTATGAATACATTAATGTTTCAAGTGCTCCTAGGCCTCGCAGGGCATCATTCGGCCTTGATGGCTTGCGTACTAAACTCCCTTGGAGGTGGTGAAAGGCTTCCATCACTTTCGGGACAAATGTCATGGCAGTGGCAAAGAACATGGATCTTGTCATATCCTCGCAATGGTTGCGTGGTGACGTAGTCCGTGATCGCCCGGAATCTTTCCCTAATAACACCTTTTTCTTGCAACAAACGCCCAATTTTCTCGGCTCTTGCATCCAGAGTTCGCTCGGCTACCTGATTAAGTTCCTCGAATCGCCGCAAATCCATCTCCGACCTTGTTATCGCTGCATAACAATGCTCTCTCTCAGCTTTGAGGTCCCTGACTTGCTTGGCCACTCTGTTCTCAGCCGTGATGACCCTCCGTTTTAACTCGACAACCTCATCGTCATGCTTTTCTTTAAATTTCTCAATGATGCAGGGTTGTTCCTCCAAACTTTTAGCTAATTGTTTCCGAACCTTGGATAGTTTGCCTTCCGCATTATTCAAGTCAAACTCATACTCGGTTACTTTTCGCCTCAAATTGTCTATGAGTTTTTCATACTTCGCGCTCCTGGGGGGGATTTTTTGCAGCTCCTTTCATCTTCTGGATTTAGGCTCGCAACGCCTCGTTTTCTTTGGTTAATATTTTATTTTCTCCATCATCTGCTACGGCTTGCAAAAAATTTTCAAATTGAAGCTCTTTGACTTGCTTTTCTAATCTTTCTATGGTGGCCCTGTATTTATTTTCCTTGGCTAGCCAATCTCATTGCTCCTGCGATGTTTCAACAAATTCTTGGAGATGGGGTCTTTTAGCTAGCCTTCGGGTCTCTATTTCTCTTTTGTACCAAGCGATGTATCCCGGTATAACCTCGCCTTTAGATATGTCACGTACTCGGGTACCCGCTGTCAAGCATTGACATTCACTACAGATTTGGCGCACGATGACTTTAGGGAATTGACCATTGGGGCTAATATCAACCGTATGGTGGCTAATTTCCTCGTCCATAGGAATCATTTAGCATCTACCTAATTGCCTTATTACTCTATATGGCGCATAGGTTGGATACTTCGTAGACTCATCAGAAGGAAATGAGGCCTGGTGGCTAGCATATACACAATTTCATCTACAGCGAGCCACTCGAATGCCCACTCTATTTGATTTGCAGTGACAACCCGAAGATGCGATGCCCATTCTGTGACACCCTCCGGTAACCTAAACCCATCGACCCCGTTGTAGAATTCTTCTATGCAGCTCTTTTTCGGTGACCCATAATTCATGAACCGAGGCTAGTGGCATAAATTCTCAATTATCCATATTTGTAACAATAGGTTACATCCTTCAAAGAAGTCTCCTCCCGCTTTACAGGTGGTGAGAGCATGGAAGATCTCAGATAAGATCATAGGAGCGAGGGTGCTCTTGGCCAGAGTCATTAAAGTGCTAATGACCCCTGCTATCCGTATGTTAATATTTTTATCTTGCCGCGTAAATACCAAAAGACCCAAGAAGAATACCATGAATGCTAGACATCAATTCTCCTCCAAATTGAGTTGGTTTCATTTGCTACAAATATCGTTTTCCGGGTTATTGAATCCCCCTATGTGCCCGTACCTCTGACATATAAACTGCGGAGTACAAAAACCGGCTGACAGGTCCAGACTGTGAACCTTCCAACTGATTTTTAAGGAGACCAGGAACTTGTGCATGGCGAGGGCTCTTGGTGCAATCATGTATTGGTGTCTCAAAGGAATGCTAGAGTTCCTAATTTATCCAGTTATTTCCTCCAATGTCGGTGTGAGTTCAAAATTTGAGAAATGGAATACATTGTGAGCCGAGTCCCAGAATGTGATCATTGCCTATATGATATCTCCCCTCGTTTTAATTTTCAGCAACCCAGTAAGTCCTCCCAAATGCGTGTTGACCCTGTTTTTCCCCTCTTCCCCCAAGCCATTTCACCACATGTGTAGATCCAAGGGAATTTTGTTCATGAATGTTATCGGCAATTACTGATCCGTGCTCATTCTGCAAATTTATTAGGGCGAATTAGTATCTCAAAATTTGTTCTACTTGACCCTACAAATCACAAAAACTGACATCTTTCTTTTATGAAATTTATTTTCTAAAATCAGGGCCCAGCTTTGTGAATACGGCCTTTCAGCTCTTCCGAAGGAATATTTTAAGGCTGTGCTCGTTCACCGGCCAAAATAAGACTCAGAGGTGGCCATTTGTGCAAATTCAGCCTTCCGACGTCCCTTTCGGTGACATTTGGCTATTTCTGGAAATAACGGCATCACCTGATATATTTAAGAAAATAAGTAAAATTTGACATTTGTTTTGGTTATTTTCGCAAAAGGGAGGTTTGACCCGATGGGAGTTGCCTACGTATCTCGTACCCGACGAGAATCAAACCGGCGTAGTTCGGGCAAAACAATTGAAACTAAAAACTTTGTTGAAAGCCCCTTTTTCTTTTGTTTTCTTTTTTTCTTTTTTCAAAAATCCGGCAGCATTTTGGCGCCGCTTGAGCATTGGTTTTATAATGTTTTTCAAAAATTCGGCAGAATTTCGGCGCTATTTGAGCATTGGTTTTATAAGACAAATGACTAATATCAACCAGCCCTAATACTACTTATTTTCTCAATTTTCTTTCCTTATTCGCAAGTCGTTCAACAAGAAAATACCAAGTAGTTAAATGCACAAATAACACGTAATATGCATCAGGATGGTCTTTTCATTTCGTGTTACCTGTCCTAGATGGACCCAACCCCTGTCTTGAGTCCCCTAAGTCGAATACTTGATACAAATGAACATTCCTACTAGGGATCCGGCATGAGGTCAAGTTATTCTAAGTGTAAAAACCTTGGTATAGGGTCTATACTGTGTACCCGAGCGGACAATTCCAGTCGAGGAGGGGACTACGTACCGGAAGCAAAAAGGCCATCCACCTTAGTTACTTGTCTGACCTCTTTCTTATTTTTAGGCATGATGCTAACAGAATAGGGAGTCTCAACTAGTAAGCATATCCCCGGAGGTGAAAAGAAGGATTTCGTATCAGTTAATATGTATAGTTCGGATAATATCATAGCGGTAAAAGCATCATTTTGCACATTAAGCCAACATGTAAAATCAGATAAACAAAGCTAAATACAACACTTATTCTAAGCTCGAATTCTTGAACCCTGAACCAGAGATTTTGGGCACCTTCCTAAGCAGAGTCGCCAGAGCTGTCACACCTCCTTTTGGCTGCTACAACCCGACGAAGGGCGTAGATAAGGGAGTTTTCCCAAATAAAGGACAATCAAAATAGGATTCAATTATTTAAGAGATTTCAGAGTCACCACTTTGGAGATTTATGGTGTCCCAATTCACCAAATCGAGGAAAGAGTGACTACGTTTAACAGTCCGCAAACCAGAAATCCGATTAAGAAATTCTGTTAACCGGGGAGAAGGTGTTTGGCTTAAATTATCTAATTTTGTACAATTAGGAACCTATGTGTCTTTTTTTATCTTTTAACCACTTTTTTATTATTTTTTGTAAAGAGAGAATTGCAACGTCGTTAAAAGATGCCTCGAACCACGTCACATGAATGCACCCGTGGATTTTGACACATTCTAACTTCATTGGGATTTAGATTTGGGTCACATAAATGCGCACCCGTGTTTAAGGATATAAAATTATTAAAGACATGCCTAAAAACGACTAACGTGTTATCATCTTTGCGGAACACCATAAAAATTCGCTAAACGGTGTATCCCAAATTTTCTAAGTATTTTAGTATAAATAATTAGCGAGGGCCGCACAATCTTGGATTCCGTTTGGCGCAACACCTCATCTTATTTATTATTAAAGCATTTCCACACTAATCTGTGAGGGCTATAGACTATTTTTGTTATGACGAAAGAGAATTCGATTATCTAGGTATTAAAGAGTTGAGATCATGCTAAGGTTCAAATTACAGGGATATAAAATAGCTAATGATATTAATCCATCATCCAGGCCAAACGTGAGGCCTAGCAACCCTAAGTCTCACAGGCACATTCTTGCCATAGTCCAGCAGAGCCCAAAAGAAGGCCTAAACTGGGACCAATTGGCTGCCCTTGCAACGACACAATCATCATATGTATTCAAAACATCCAATATATATTCAATTAGTTTTTGAACTTAATCGACCTGTAAATAAGTTGGTTGCGTAAGACTAACTTCAAAAATGTTAATTACACACGATTTCAAGCCATTCTCGGACGAATTCAAAGAAAATTCCATAACTTGAATCAGTGTGAATTCATAAAACATAAATAAACCTGACTTGAAATGAAAATTTTCTAAGGATTGGAACCACAACTAAACAATTTCATCCAGTCTAAAGGCAGATCACAGTCCTTGATTAATGTATTCGAATGTCCAAAACATTTTCCACCCAATTACACACCTATAAGTCCAATTTCGAACCTAAAAACAAAATGGGTTACACAAGAACTATACTAGAAGAACGAAACCCAAATTCAGTGTTTGAACAAATAACAGAGAACGAGAATTTAACCAATATTTATAACTTGAAATCTAGCTAAACAAAAATGGACATAGTAGAACAAACTGAGGGGGCAACTTCAAAGGGAATCTTTATTTAACATGAGCTTCAAACCCATTGCATGTTCAACATTCAATCCTGAAAATGAGCTAGGTAAAATACCTGGAATTGAACCAAAAGAGGAAGAGAGAGTGAGCTATCAACAAGATTAGTCAGCAAAAATTAACACCAGCACTAGCAGCAATCAAACCCAGCAAATGACACAAATAGACCAGGAGAACGACTTCAAAACATCAGTAGCAAACTAACCCAGACTCAATGATCAAAACAAAAAATTCAACCTTGAAGTTGATGAAACAATAGACTCATACAAAAACTCAAACCAAAACCCTTTCGATTTCCAAATCAAACCACCTCAAAGGCTCAAAGTGGACAAGAATTGTCTTCGGAGAAGAAACCTAAAATAGAACCATAATTCAATAGAACATTGATTTCTTTCAAAAACGTTTTTTCAGTTTTTACTTAGTTCATCCCTCAATCCATGCCTTGTTGGCCAAGTTATACTACTAACTTCCTGAAATTCAAACTAGAACCAACTTCTAGAAGGTTCTAGGGTGTTCCAATTTAGTTACTGCACTATTCGTTTTGTTAAAGTACCTATACTGCCCTTAATTCAACTCATGAATCACAAACCTAGTCAAACTAACCCCTAGCCTAGAAAAATTTGGTCAAAACTAACCATAGTTAGCCGATCAAGGTTTGGGAACATTCATGCTATATTCAAACAATTCTTAAAATTGAACTACTCAATCTAACTAATCAAAACTGGAATTTAACTCTAATTACCATTATGTCCTAAGGCCCCAATTAAACAGGAAACTAATAATTAACACCAAACCAATGGAGTTGAAACTAAAATCATATTAACAGCAACAATCATGGATCACTCAATCAAAACAAACACACAATCAAATACGAATTAAACCATATGACTGCAGTATGCAGATATAAGAGACCTAAATCGAAGAAGCCTAACTCCCACCAAAATAAAAGAAGTCGAAATGAAAGAACAAAAAATTATGCATTAAAACATATTTACTTATGCAAAAAGAAAGAAAAACAAACAAAGAAAGAAAAAGATTGAGAAACTTACAGTTTAGGCTATCGTTTTGGACTGACCTCGAATCGAGTCCCCAAATAATGCTACATGCGTGTTCTTGCCAAGAACAAGCATATAACCTTATTTGTAACCCCTATTCGAACACTAGCAAACCTGGAAAATTCGACCCGTCTTGAATAAAACCTTAGATCTTAAATTCACATAGTATGGTTGGTTTTGAGGGAAGTTGGTTTTTGATTTGGGAAGAAGATGGTGAGAAAACCCTTCGGTATGATTTTGGGGAGGTTTGAAGGTGGCGTCGCCGGAAAAGGCGGAGCCGGCAGCCACTAATTTGAATATTTGATAGGTTTGGGAAAGATTCGAAGGAAGACAAGCCTGGATCCACAATGGGGAGGTGAAGAGGGGCATCTGGTGTAAATTTGGGGTGGTTTGGAGAATCGTCGGCGGCGGCGGTGATTTCCGGACGATGACAGGCGCTGGTGGTGTGGTGGTTTGATGGCGGCATTACACCGGCAGGGGATGGTACGAGCAGGTTAATCTCAGTCTATTGGGTTTCTTATGATTTCAGACACTTTTATTGAAATCCAAGATGCACTCAAGGCCGTCGGATTATGAGGGATGGAGGTCTATGATTGATTTGTCATTTGCTAGCTCAAAACGACGTAGTATTCCTCCTATACTGCGTCGTTCCATTATTCATCTGGGCTGGATTTTGGGCTTGGGTTGGGCAGCTTTGGATTGGTTTAAATTTTGCAAAAATGACCCATGCTTGCCTTTTAAAACATGACCACATTTCCAAATTCTCTTTTTTTGGTTTATTTTAATCTCTAAATTATTTTATTAAAATTACAAAACCATGACTTAAATCCAAAATTGGGCTAATTAACTAAAATGCTATTTTTGTATTTTTTGTGAATTAAAATGCACTCAACACGCAAACAAGCACACAACTCATGCAATTAAATTCTAAATATTCAAATAATAAAAGAAAGACGCAAATAAACACATAATCACACAATTAATAAGAAAAAATACACAAAATCACACAATTAACCCCTAAAAATTCAAATGATAAAAAGAAAAATGTGAATACGCGCAATTTATTCCTAATAATAAAAGCAAAAATGAAAATAAACACAAATCACATAATTAATTCCTAAAAATCCAATAGATAAAAGAAAAGATGCAAATAAGCACAAAATCACATAAATTATTCCTAAAAATTCAAATAATAAAAGAAAATCCTAGTTTACGAATATATAGGAACATTTCAAGTGAGGCAAAAATCACGTGCTAACAGCTGCCTCTCTTTGCTCGGAGACACGAAGGGTTCCGGGCAAAGATAGGTGAGCAGCTGAGATATTTTTGCCTTCTTTGCATTTCATGAGAAGCGTTTTAAAACTGTCTGACTGAACCCTACTTCAAAGGTTGCCTACATATCCTCAGCTAAAGAGGAATTTGATCAGTGTAGTTCTGGAGTGTTTGGTAGCTGGGACTACCAGAACTGTGATTGCACTGCTGATGCTGCTATTACTGCCTAATGACCTCCTTATTTCACCTTATGCAAAATAAAAAGAAAACTAGACTAAGCTATAAGCTACATATTACAAAGAAAAGCATATCTACGTCTTCAATCTTGATCCTTCTTGCTTTGTTGCCTTGTATTTCATTCTGCGAACTCCTTGTGGCCTCGCTGACTGCTTGCCTTTTCTTTCTTCATGTGTGATGCTGAATTGTTGGACTTGACGTGTATTCCGTTGAAAGCATTCCCTCGTTCTACAGGTGGGCGCCTAACTATTAGAACTTGCAATTTGACAGACATGCCCTTGTTCTACAGGTGGACGCCTGATCGCCAAGACTTAACTTCTGATGAATATGTTGTTGTTCTCCAGGTGGGTGCGTGATTACCAAAGCCTGAAATTTTGAAAAGCATTCCCTTGTTCTGCAGGTGGGCGCTCAATTACCGAAATTTGCATTTTGAAAATAATCCCTTGTTCTTCAGGTGGGTGCCTGATAACCAAAACTAAAATTTTGAAAAATATTCCCTTGCTCTACAGGTGGGCGCCTGATTACTAAAACTTGAAATTTTGAAAAATATTCCCTTGTTCTATAGGTGGGCGCCTAATTGCAAAAACTTGAAATTTTGAAAAATATTCCCTTGTTCTACAGGTGGGCGCCTGATTGCCAAAACCTAAAATTTTGAAAAGTATTCCCTTCTTCTACAGGTGGGCACCTGACTACCAAGACTTGAATTTTGAAAATATCCCCTTGTTCTACAGGTGGGTGCTTGATTGTATGAACTTGAATTTTGAAAAATATTCCCTTATTCTACAAGTGGTCGCCTGATTACAAAAAGTTAAATTTTTGAAAAATATTCCCAGGTTATACAGGTGGGCGCCTGATTGCAAAAACTTAAAATTGTGAAAAATATTCCCTTGTTCTACAGGTGGACGCCTGATTGCCAAAACTTAAAATTGTGAAAAGGATTCCCTTGTTCTATAGGTGGGCGCCTGACTACCAAAACTTGCAATTTTGAAAAATATTCTCTTGTTCTACAGGTGGGCGCCTGATTACAAAACTTGAAACTTTGAAAAATATTCTTTTGTTCTACATATGGGTGCCCGATTGCCAAAACTTGAATTTTTAAAAATATTCCCTTGTTCTACAGGTGGGTGCCTGATTGCTAAAACTTGAATTTTGAAAAATATTCCCTTATTCTGCAGGTGGGCGCCTGATTAAAAAACTTCAAATTTTGAAAATTATTCCCTTGTTCTATAGATGGGCGCCTGATTGCCAAAACTTAAAATTTTAAAAATATTCCCTTGTTCTACAGGTGGGCGCATGACTGCCAAGACTTGAATTCTGAAAAATATTCCCTTGTTCTAAAGGTGGGTGCCTGATTGCCAAAACTTGAATTTTGAAAAATATTCCCTTATTCTACAGGTGGACGCCTGATTACGAAAATTGAAATTTTGAAAAATATTTCCTTATTCTATAGGTGGGCGCCTGATTGCAGAAACTTATAATTTTAAAAAATACTTCCTTATTCTACAGGTGGGCGCCTGATTACAAAACTTGAAATATTGAAAAATATTCCCTTGTTCCATAGGTGGGCGCCTGATTTCCAAAACTTAAAATTTTTAAAAATATTCTCTTGTTCTTCAAGAGGGCGCCTGAATACTAAAACATGAAAATTTGGAAATATTCCCTTGTTCTACAGGTGGGTGCCTGATTGCAAAAACTTAAACTTTTGAAAAATAGTCCCTTGTTCTACAGGTAGGCACCTGATTACAAAAGTTGAAAATTTGAAAAATATTCTCTTACCTCATTGCCAAAACTTAAAATTTTGAAAACTATTCCCTTCTTCTACAGGTGGGCGCCTGACTACCAAGACTTGAACTTTGAAAAATATTCCCTTGTTTTACAGGTGGGCGCCTGATTGCCAAAACATAAAATTGTGAAAAATATCCCCTTGTTCTACTGGTGGGCGCCTGACTATCAAAACTTGAAATTTTGAAAAATGTTCTCTTGTTGTACAGGTGGGCGCCTGATTACAAAACTTGAAACTTTGAAAAATATTCTCTTGTTCTACAGGTGGGTGCCGGATTGCCAAAACTTGAAATTTGAAAAATATTCTCGTGTTCTATAGGTGGATGCCTGATTGCAAACTTGAATTTTGAAAAATATTCACTTATTCAACAGCAGGGCGTCTGACTACCAAGACTTGAATTTTGAAAAATATTCCCTTATTTTACAGGTGGGTGCCTGATTGCCAAAATTTGAATTTTGAAAAATATTCCCTTATTCTACAGGTGGGCGCCTGATTACAAAATTTGAAATTTTGAAAAATATTCCCTTGTTCTTTAGGTGGGCGCCTGATTTCCAAATCATAAAATTTTGAAAAATATTCCCTTGTTCTACAGGTGGGCGCTTGACTACCAAGACTTGAATTTTAAAAAATATTCCCTTGTTCTACAGGTAGGTGCCATATTGCCAAAACTTGAATTTTGAAAAATATTCCATTATTCTACAGGTGGACGCCTGATTGCCAGAATTTGAAAAAAAATACTCCCTTGTTCTACAACTTGGTGCCTGATTACCAAGACATGAAATTTTGAAAAATAGTTACTGAGGCTGCTGCCTGTGTACCTGATCGCAACAAGACAAAAAACACTAAATTCTTCCTACCCCAGTTTGGTGCTGGGCGGATTTATGAGTGTTAATCAAATCTCCTTACCCAATATCTCTATAACTAAGTCCCATTATCCAGGAGGGTCCTGACGATTCTTACCTGATGACAACTTTAAGATTATGCTATGTTTCTCAAAAGATATTATTTTTCACTATGTCTTTCTATGAGTTATATCTGCTAGGGATCTGCTGGTGACGAGTAATTAAAACTGCTTCCCATTATCCAGGTGGGTCCTGAAAACTCTTAATTAGATGACAAGATGTGACTGCTGGGGGTTAGTATTTTGAGCCACGTCCCATTATCCGGGGGGGGGGGGGGGGGGTCCTGACAACTATTGTTGACTCTTGCTGGCGAAGTATCGAATCTAAGTCCCATTTTTCAGGAGGGTCCTAGTAACTCTTGTTGGAAAATATCTAATCTAAGTCCCATTTTTCAGGAGGTCCTGATGACTCTTGTTGGGCAAATATCTAATCTAATCCCATTTTTCAGGAGGGTCCTGATGACTCTTATCGACTCTGGTTGGGTAAGTATTTGGGTTTGACCGTGCCACTCGACTTTTGTGTTCTAAGCGAAGTCCCATTTTCCAAGAGGGTCTTGAGGGTTCCAACTTAAGTGCGAATCCTAACTCCTGGTTGTTTCTTCTAGTGATTATTGTCCAGGAGGGTTTCTGCGACTCTTACTAGGGAAGGTGTTGGTGCTTGCCCATGTTACTCGCACATGTTTGAGTTTAAACTGCGTTTCATCTCAACTTCTATGCCTCTTTTAACCCTTGGTTGTTTCATTTGGGGTTTGCTAGTTAAAGTTTGTTCCCTTGTGCTCTTTGCTGGGGAGGGTGTTTATGACAGACCATATCCCTTTTGAGTTTTAACTGAGTCCCACTTCCAGTTTGGCCTTGAAATTTCGATCATACCTGCTGTGTGCCCGCCTTTTCCTATGGACGGCCTCCCTTAGGCTCTTTCAGAATTTTCTGCCCCTGTATTAATCAAAGAAAACATGTCAGTTTTAAAAATGGTGATTGGCTCGCGTCATTCTTTTTGAAGGCGGCCACCCCATTGTGACTATGTTTAAGAGTCCGCGAACCAGAAATCCGAGTAAGAAATTATGTTAACCAGGGAGAAGGTGTTTGGCTTAAATTATCTGATTTTGTACAATTAGGAACCTATGTGCCTTTTTATCTTTTAACCACTGTCTGTATTATTTTTTGTAAAAAGAGAATTTCAACGTCGTTAAAATATACCCCGAACCACGTCACATAAATGCACCCGTGGATTTTGACACATTCTAACTTCATTGGTATTTGGATTTGGGTCACATAAATGCGCACCCGTGGTTAAGGATATAAGATTATTAAAGACGTGCCTAAAATGACTAACGTGTTATCATCTTTGCGAGAACACCGTGAAATTTGCTAAACGGTGTATCCCAAATTTTCTAAGTATTTTAGTATAAACAACTAGCGAGGGCAGCGCAATCATGGATTCCGTTTGGCGCGACACCTTGTCTTATTTACTATTAAAGCATCTCTACACTAATCCGTGAGGGCTATAGACTATTTTTGTTATAACTAAAGAGAATTTCACTATCTAGGTGTTAAAGAGTTGAGATCATGCTAAGGTTTAAATTAGTGGGATATAAAATAGTTAATGAATTGAAGCCATCATCCAGGCCCAACGTGAGGCCTTGCAACCCTCACTGTCAGAGGCACATTCTTGCCATAGTCCTGCAGGGCCCAAAAGAAGGCCTAAACTGGGACAAACATGTTGCCCTTGTAACGACACAATCATCATATGTATTCAAGACATCCAATATATATTCAATTAGTTTCTGAACTTAATCGACCTATAATTAAGTTGGTTGTGTAAGACTAACTTCAAAAATGATAATTACACACGATTTCAAGCCAATCTCGGACGATTTCAAAGACAATTCCAACCTCAAATCTGTGTGAATTCATATAACATCATTTGGGTATTAAACCCGACTTGAAATGAAAATTTTCTAAGGATTGGAACCACAACTAAACAATTTCAGCAAGTCTAAAGGTAAATCACAGTCCATAATTAACGTATTCGAAGGTCCAAAACATTTTCCACCCAATTACACACCTATAAGTCGAATTCTTAACCTCAAAACAAAATGGGTTACACAAGAACTATACTAGAAGAACGAAACCCAAATTCAGTATTTGAATAAATAATAGAGAACGAGACTTTAACCAGTATTATAACTTGAAACCTAGCTAAACAAAATGGATATAGTAAAATAAACTGAGGGGCCAACTTCAAAGGGAATATTTATTTAACATGAGCTTCAAACCCATTGCATGTTCAACATTCAATCTTGATCATGAGCTAGGTAAAATACCAGGAATTGAAACAAAAGAGGAAGCGAGAGTGAGTTATTAGCAAGGTTAGTCAGCAGAAAATTAACCCCAGCACTAGCAACAATCAAACCCAGCAAATGACACGAATAGACTAGGAGAACGACTTCAAAACTTCAGCAACAGACTAAACCAGACCCAAAAATCAAAACCAAAAATTTAGCCCTCAAGTTGATGAAACAATAGACTCCTACCAAAACTCAAACCAAAACCCTTTCGATTTCCAAATCAAACCGTCTCAAAGGCTCAAAGTGGACCAAAATTATTTTCAGAGAAGAAACCTAAAATAGAACCATAATTAATTAGAACATTGATTTCTTTCAAAAAAAAATTTCCAGTCCCTTTTTCAAGGTGATGGACTGCCTTTTTGTAGGCCAAGTTCGGGTGAATTTTCAGAATGTTCACTTTGCACCAGTAGTCCCTTATTAATTTTCAGTTTTTACTTAGTTCATCCCTCAATTCATGCCTTGTTGTCCAAGTTATACGACTAACTTCCTGAAAGTCAAACTAGAACACACGTCTAGAAGTTCTAGGGTGTTCCAATTCAGTTACTGCACTATTCTTTTTGTTAAACTACCTATACTACCCTTAATTCAACTCATGAATCCAAACCTAGTGAAACTAACCCACAGCCCTGTTAATTTGGTCAAAACTAACCATAGTTAGCCAATCAAGGGTTGGGAACACTCAAGCTATATTCAAACAATTCCTAAAACTGAACTACTCAATCTAACAAATCAAAACTGGAATTTAACTCTAATTACCACCTATGTCCTAAGGCCCCAATTAAATAGGAAACTAACAATTAACAGCAAACCAACAGAATTAAAACTAAAATCAAATTAATAGCAACAATCATGGATCATTCAATCGAAACAAACACACAATCAAATACGAACTAAACCATATGACTGCAATATGCGAAAATCAGAGACCTAAATCGAAGAACCCTAACTCACACAAAAATAAAAAAAGTGCTGGAAATGAAAGAAAAGAAAAGTATGCATTAAAACATATTTACTTATGCAAAGAGAAAGAAAAACAAACAAAGAAAGAAAAAGATTGAGAAACTTACGGTTTAGGCTATCCTTTTGGACTGACCTCGAATCGAGTCCCCAAATAATGCTACATGCTTGTTATTGCCAAGAACAAGCATATAACCTTATTTGAAACCCCTATTCGAACACTGGCAAACCTTGTAAATTTGACCCGTCTTGAATAAAACCTTAGATCTAAAATTCGCGTAGTATGGTTGGTTTTGAGAGAAGTTGGTTTTTAATTTGGGAAGAAGAAGGTGAGGAGACCCTAGGGTAAGATATTGGGGAGGTTTGGAGGTGGCGTCGCCGGACACGGCAGAGCCGGCGGCCACTGATTTGAATATTCGATAGGTTTGGGAAAGATTCGAAGGAATACAAGCCTGGATCCTCAATGGGGAGGTGGACAGGGAAATCTGGTGTAAATTTGTGGTGGTTTGGAGAATCGCCGGCGCCGATGGCGATTTTTGGCCGGCGGCAGACGGTGGTGGTTTGGTGGTTTGACGGTGGCGTTACACCGGCAAGGGATGGGTACGAGGAGGGCAATCTTGGTCTCTAGGGTTTCTTATGATTTCAGACACTTTTATTGAAATCCAAGATGCACTCAAGGCCATCGGTTTATGAGGGATAGAGGGCTATGATTGATTTGTCATTTGATAGCTCAAGACGATGTAGTATTCCTCCTATGGTACGTCGTTTCATTATTCATCTGTGTTGGATTTTGGGCTTGGTTTGGGCAGATTTTGATTGGTTTATATTTTGCAGAAATGACCCAAGATGGCCTTTTAAAACAAGACCACATTTTTAAATCCTATTTTTTTTTAATCTTTAAATTTTTTTATTTAAAATAACAAAAATATGACTTAAATCTAATGTTGGGCTAATTAACTGAAATGCTATTTTTGTACTTTTTGTGAGTTAAAATGCACTCAACAAGCAAGCAAACACACAACTTATGCAATTAAATTCTAAATATTCAAATAATAAAAAAAAGACGTAAATAAACACAAAATCACACAATTAATAAGGAAAAATACAAATACACAAAATCACACAATTAACCCCTAAAAAGTTCAAATAATAAAAAGAAAAATGTGAATATGCGCAATTAATTCCTAATAAAAAAAGCAAAACATAATTAATTCCTAAAAATCCAATAAATAAAAGAAAAATGCAAATAAACACGAAATCACATAACTAATTCCTAAAAATTCAACTAATAAAAGAAAATCCTAGTTTACGAATTTATAGGAACATTTCAAGTGAGGAAAAAATCACGTGCTCACAACTGCAACTAGAACTCACACATTGAAAACTTGGCATAAAGATCATTCTTCTTCAAGGTCTGCAAGGCTATTCTCAGGTGTTCTGCATGATTGAGTACACCAAAATATCCTCTATAAACATAATAATAAAGGTGTCCAGAAATGGCTTGAAAACCCTATTCATGAGGTCCATGAATGTAGCTGGAGCATTTGTCAACCCGAAGGACATCACTAGAAAGTCATAGTGCCCGTAGCGAGTTCTAAAGGCTATTTTAGATATATCCTTTGTTTTGATCCTCAACTGATGGTAACCCGACCTCAAGTCTATTTTTGAAAAGTACTTTGCACCCTGAAGTTGATCAAATAAATCATCAATTCTTGGAGGTGGGTACTTGTTCTTAATGGTAACTTTATTCAGTTGCCGATAGTCGACATACATTCTGAGAGACCCATCTTTCTTCCTGACAAACAGAACCGGGGCACCCCACGGTGATACAGTCGGTCTGATGAAGCCCTTGTCAAGAAGGTCTTTCAACTGCTATCTCAACTTATTAAGTTCTGCTGGAGCCATCCTATAAGAAGGTATAGATATGGGCTGAGTTCCTGGCATGAGATCAGTGCCGAAGTCTATCATTCTTTCGGGGGGAAGTCCGGGAAGGACATTTGGGAAAACTTCTGGAAATTCTCTAACAACTGGCACTGACTGAATAGCTAGTGGTTCTGATTCTGGATTAATAATGTGAGCCAAATAGGCGAGACACCCCTTACCGATCATCCGTTGTGCCTTAAGGTAAGAAATAAACTTACCTACAAGCGATGCTGAACTACCTTTCCACTCTAAGACTTCTTCATTTGGAAATTGGAACCAGACTATTTTGGCATGACAATCTAACATGGCATAGCATGAAGATAACCAATCCATACCCATGATCACATCGAAATCCACCATTTCTAACTCTATGAGATCGGCTTTGTTGTTGCGACCTTGGACTGAACTATACAACCTCTATAGACTCTGGTGACTTTCAATGACTCCCCAACTGGAGTAGATACTAGGAATGGATCACTAAGTTTTTCAGGTTCTAGTCCAAGGTTAATTGCAAAATATGGAGTCATATATGAAAACGTTGATCCTGAATCCAATATGGCATAAGCATTATGTTAGCAGACTAAAAGTATACTTGTAATAACTTCTGCAGATGCCTCTGCACTCTGACGATCAAGTGTAGCAAACAAACGGGGTTGTCCCTCTCCTTGAGTAACTCGGTATGCACCTGTGCCTGCTCCATGCCTGGTCTGATTATGAGAACCACGGGCTTGAGGTGGTGCAACTGCAGTAGCTGAGGAACTAGAAGGACGAGTTGATCCACCACTGAAATTACGTTGCAATTTTGGGCAATTGGCTTTTATATGACTAGTGTCTCCATAATGGTAGCAACCATGAATCCTGAGCTTGCACTGACATGAATGTTGCCGCTTACATGTTCCAGAAATACCTTGTTGGTTTGAATGTTGCTCAGCACAACTCTGGCTATGTGAGGATGAAGTCCTACAATTCTGATTCTGGCGAGACTGATTTCCATATTTGTGAGTACGGCTGAAGGAAAACCACCACCTGACCGATGACCGGATTGAGCTGGTGCTAATGACTCCTTATTAGAGGAATCCCTTCCACCTCTACTGGATGTACCATTAAACCTGCATGTTGTCTGAGCTTTCTTGTTACGCTCTTTTTCTTTTCTCCTATGTTGTTTGTCTTTTTCTAAGTGCTTGGAAAATCCCACCACAGAGGAAAAGGCTGTCATCCCTACTTCTACAGCTAATGTTGTATCCTTAATGTGCTAAGTTAAACCGCTAACAAACCTGCGAATCTTTGCTCTTTCTGTCTTAACCATGCGAGGAGCATGCTTAGCCAACCTTATGAATTCCGTGTAGTACTCTTGCACACTTCTATTTCCTTGCTTTGGCTGTTCAAACTCTGTAGCCTTAGCTTTACTGTCCTCTTCTGGGATAAAGTTAGCCATGAAGGCCTCTTCAAATTCTTCCCAACTAGGCAGACCATCATCTTCATCTCTTTCATTTTCCCACATCTCAAACCAAGCGTCGACCACATCTCTAAGCTGAGCAGCTAGCTCCACAGCTTCATCATCAAATGCTTTCATCACTCGGATGGCTTTCTTGACACCCTCCAGCCACAACATCGGATATTCATCAACTATAGAACCATGGAACACTAGAGGACTCAACTTTAAAAATTCATTTACTCTTGAGGACTCAAAATTGTTATGTCTATTTGTTGGAGGCGGAATCTCATCTCTTCTCTCATTTTGGTTGGCCATTAAGGCTTTAAACATCTCCATAGCACTGTTGACAACATTAAACATCTGACCCACATCGGGAGATATAGTTGCTGAGCCGGAGCTGCTGTTGGGGGTTGTACTGGATCCTGAGGTACTTGATCATTACGCTCCACCCTTTCTTCATGTTCAACCCAGGATACTTGAACCCCCTATGTGGATTTACTCTTCCTTTTTTGGGTTGAAGCCTTTTTAGTTCTGCCTTGGGCCACAATAGTAGCAAGAGTTTCTTGAGCAGCATCCTGAGTGTTAGTGTCACAGTTGCGAGTACGAGCCATTTCTGCGAATTTTAGAGAAACGAATACATTAGATAATTTCTTAGAGGTAGAATCTACTTCACGATCTAAAGTATGACAAAAAATGAAATTTTTCCTAAATGCTTGTAGCCTTCTATTTATAAGTATGGCGCGCTTCATACACATAACTCTACGAACACAACTTTATAGACCCCTAAGACTCTATAAACCTGAGGCTCTGATACCAAGTTTGTCACGACCCATTTTCTGAACTAGCTGAGACCGGCACTCGATCACTAAACATGACCGAGCGAACCATCTCTGCTTATCAAACCTATAATAATTCAAAACTTTATATGCAACAAAGCAATACTCAAACCAAATACTTTTGATTAGTTCAAATATTTAAATAAATCAACTCCAAAACTTTATTCATAGTAACTACTGAATTACTGCTAAGTAATTATAAAATAACATCTGAATCTCAACTGAATCTCAACTGCTAAGTAATTATCTATGAAGCTTCTACTGATAAACTGACGCACTGCTTAGGACATGAGATTTTCTGGTCCGTTCTCTAACTAAACAAAGAAATAACTAAATAAAGATGACTCTAAAGAATACTCCACGAACAAAAGGGGAGCTCACCAATAGCATTGGAAGCGACAAAAGTCCTAACTCGTAGCATGCTCGCCTGCAAATCCGGTTCCTACGTTGTACCGTAAACCAACGTAAGTTCCCAAAAGACAACATTAGTACCATCCATTATACTCAGTAAGTCTCAACATTTATAACATATTCATTATGAGCAAAGGTTCTAAATACAAGTAAAACATAAAGCTTATAAAAATAATTCAAAATAATTTTATAATAACAGTTTATGAATATTCTAAAAGAAATTCTTTTCCCTTTTTATTTCTTTTAAAAAGAATACTTCACTTTATACTTTGGGAGTTCCAACTATCATGACTTAATTCTGTCTCAGTCACTGTGTGATCGGCACGGGTTCGATCCCAACATGATCGAATAGTCCCAATCCACGAGGTACCACTCGCTTCATGGTTCTCAGCGCTCATTGTATCATACCTTAGCATGGCTAAGTAAATTCTTAGCAACGAGATCATCGGCTCGTGTGCTGCCTACTTTGGCACAAGTAGTTTCAGGAAGTCAACGCCTCGATCAGGACCCTCGGCCTGGACGATGACCCCTTCTCAGAATAAAAGATACTCCTAAAAAAAGAAATTTCTGTCTATAATTTTTTGTTGTGACTTTTCAAGTCTAAATTTTTTCTTTATAGAAGATCATGTACATGCTCATATTGGTGTCCTTAAATGAAAAGCATGACATGAGAATGAAAAAAAGTAAATATAAAAATATTACTAAGGATTCTTTCTTTTTCATAAATTTTCAGCATGGAAATAGCATATAAGGATAACACAAAAATTTGAAATTAAGAAAGAAATAAACATATAAAAATATTTCTAAAGATTCTTTCTTCTTCATAAATTTTTCAACATGAAAATAGCATATAAGAATAACACAAAAATCTAAAAATTTAAGCACATATATCATAATAGATCATCTAAACTTTTGCTAGTACAAGTCTAAGTTAATGGGTACTCACTCGACCTAATTAAATAAATATAAACTCTTTCAAGCTATTCATCGAACACCTTGTATACGTGCTTCTGTGAGTTAAAACACTTTAGTAAGTGGTTATATCAACTCATTTCAAAACTTCTCGAGCCATACTAAGGCCCCAGTCCAATTGACACCAGTCAAACAATCACTTCTACAACAACCAGCGCATTCTAATCAATTTTTAAAGTATTACACTTAAATATGAAATTTATTGTTGATATGTAGAAAGAAGAGAATGTACTATTCAATTCTTACCTACTACTACTTTAGAATAATTAAAAATAGGAAATTTTTATATACCTGGGTTCAAGAATTAGTGCTTTATAAAAAATCCTAGGATTTTTGTTGTCTGCGTAAATCGTCTTGCTGCCTCTGTTTCTCGTTCTGTTCTTTCCGAAGGAACAGAATGTCCCTCTGTTTCGCTGGTACTAATTGCCCTTTATGGGCTTTTAGGTTTTATTCCCCTTATTCTTTTATTTTGTTTTATTGCTTTTATTGTGTTTTTGGTTTTTCTCTTCTTGTTTTTTGGTTTGTTTTGTTTTCATTTAACAAAGATTAATGGCACCCAATTTTAATAATAAAAAAATATTAGAACTATTAATATTTTACTAATTATATATATAATAATTTAGTTCTATTGTTAGCGTGTCTCGAAACTTTTATAAATTTGAGGAGTGTTACAATTTTCCTATATCTTATTTTGAAAGCAGCAATACAATGTCATTTTCCTGTATTTTATTTAATGGGGTATCAACTTTTATCCATATATGTTCTGATCGCCGTAAAGGAAAGAATCTTTCTTTCTCTCTTTTCTTCTTAACAATGCTGAAATTAAGAAAATATCTTTGTTACATTTCTTATGTGCAAAGATAGATTTCTTAGTGTAAAAATAAATTCTCGTGTATAAAAATATATATATAATCATAAAACTAAAAAAAAAAGTTTGTAAAAACCCACAAAATCATTTGACCCCAGCTAGCTCTATGAATTATAGCTCGGTGAAGTAAAGTTTCATGTTCAGAAAATTTCGGTGGTCAATAAAAATAACCGCCTTCTTCTCCATTGACGATCTCCACCAAACGGTGTCTACGTTTGGCGGAGAAAGTGGCAATCAATGCCGAGAGGCAAAGGGAATGGATCAGGAAGACCAAGGAAAACACAAATTCTAGCACTAGGTAGCTCACTATCGTCAAATTCATCTCCATCAACATCTGTAATTTCTCAGAAATCGCAACCAACAACACCGGTGGAAGCATTAATGGCGGAAATGAATGATAGAAATTCTACTATGAATAATCACATAGAAGTAACTGAGGAAGTTAGAACAACAAATGTTGATAATGGAAAGAGTAAAATGCTGAATGATTGCATGCCTCCATCTTTGAATGTAACGATCGTAGAAAAAATTCAAACAACTGTACATGCAAATGAAATTTCTCAGAGATCGGAACCAAACAAGGATAGAGAAGCTCTGGTATGGGAAAATTTGTTTTCTAGGAATAGAATGGCTTCTAATGGCTTTGCTTTGTCTTGCATCCCACCGACAATTGAAGGTGGAAGTGTAGTTATTCAACTAGATCCTAAGGAGACAGCAAAGGAAGCTGAAAAATGGAAGCATTCTTTGATTGTTGCTGTAATTGGGGAAATTCTTGGGTATAATCACATGAAGTGATACATAAGCCAAAATTGGTCTACGACATGTTCTGAGCTATTCTATCATGATAGGGGATATTACCTAGCAAAGCTTACATGGGAAAAAGATTTGAAGGAAGTGTTATATGGAGGACCTTACACGATAAACAATAGACCAATCATTCTGAAGAAATGGTCTCCAAATGTTGGGCTTGATGCCACTTTTCTGAAAGAGATACCTCTATGGTCTCTTTTCCCAACTTGCCTATGACCTACTGGAGTGAGGTCTTGCTTAGCAGGCTAGGGAGTGCAATTGGAATTCCCTTATTTGTAGATGAATGTATAGCTAAGCAATCTAGAATATCCTTTGCTAGGATGCTGATTGAAGTTAACATAACAAAACCATCGCCAGATAAAGTCAAAATGAGGGATCCATCGGGAAAGTTACACCATCAAGTTCTGAGGTTTGAATGGCAACCTGAGTTCTTCCCTGAATGTCAACAAATAGGACATGTGTGTAAACGAAATGAGGAAATACAATGGAAGAAAATGCAGAAACCAAATGGAAGGGCACAACAACCAGTCAAAGAGTGGAGAACCAAAGAAAAGAGGCACAGAACACAAGTGTAGCAGTGACAATAAATGATCAAGTTGTGAAAAATGTTAAGGAACCTGCACATAATATGGAGCACAACAAATCCCCTGAAAGAATAGGAAATCAGTGACAAAGACACAGGAGCACAATCAGAAGAATGGGAAAGATACTAACTCAAAGGGGCAAAATGAAGGTGCTACTAGCTCTAGCAATGCACAGATTGGTATGAATTTCTCTATTGCCATACAAAATGCATTTGGGATTCTAAACGGAGGACAAGAGGATAGGCAACCACCAGATAGAGGTGGTACATATGTTCATCTGAAATGACAATACTTATGTGGAATGTAAGGGGGGAAAACCAAAGGCATAAACAGAAAGAGTTAGCTAAGTACATCAAAGACAAACACATAACACCTGCTGGATTTGTAGAGACTAGAGTTAAACAGCATAAAGCTTCTGTATTTTCCACTAAAATAGCAACTAACTGGGAACTTGTGCACAACTATGACCAAGCAGCTAATGGTAGAATATGGATTATGTTTGATGCAAACATTTGGCAGGTGGATACAATGGTTAAAGATGCACAGTTTATTCATTGTAATGTTACTAGCACAAACGTGAGTTGTGTTATGATTGTGGCATATGGATATAACTGTGCAGATATGAGGAAAGGACTGTGTCAAAAGCTAAAGATACTGGCTCAATCTATTTACCAACCATGGCTCATATACGGAGACTTTAATGCAATCAAGACTACTCAAGATAGAATATCAAGGCAGGAAGTAACATTGGCTGATATCCAAGACTTTGCAGACTTCTGCTTAGATACCATGACAACTGATATCCCTTGGAGGGGAGACTATTTCACCTGGTCTAATGGTCAAATGGGAGTGAAGAAAGTAAATAGCAGAATTGATAGAGCACTAGGAATGGTGAATGGATGATGAAGTTTGGGCACCTAACAGTTTAAGTGGGAGATCCATTCATTTCAAATCATTCTCCTTTATCTCTAAAATTTGAAAGAAGGAAGTCTGTAAAAATCCTATTTAGGTTCTTAAATGTTTGGGCTGATCATGAGGAATTCTAATGTATAGTTACTAAAGGATTTCAAGGAAGACAATATCAGTGCAAATTAGTAACCATCTGGAATAGAATGAAAGAAATGAAAGCAGATTTCAAGAATCTAAACAACAGGAATTTCAGAGATGCAGCAGAAAAAATTGACCAAGCAAGAAGGGAGATAATTGAATGTCAACAAGAGATGAAGAATGGATACACTGACTAATTAAGAATGATGGAGAAAGCAGCTACAGAAAAACTAGAGAAGTGGTCACATTGAAGAAAAGATTTTCCAACAAAAATCAAGAGCTCAATGGATCAGAATAGAAGATGGAAACAATAAATATTTTTTTGCAGTGATGAAAGAAAGAGCATGCAGGAAAAACATTACAGCCCTAACAGCTTTGAATGGTAATACACTGACTGAGCCAAAGAGTATTAAGAGAGAGATTGTAGACTTAACCAGATCACTTATGGGGAAAGTTGCTGCTCAATTACCTGCTGTGAATATGCAAACAATGAAGAAGGGACCTCAACTAATTCAACAACAATCTATGGAGTTGATTAAAGCTGTAACCAGATAGGAAGTTGATGACTGTATTCAGGCTATTGGAAATGATAAAGCTCCTGGGATTGATGGGTATAATGCAGTATTTTTTAAGAAAGCATGGGATATAATGAAGGAAGATGTTTATGATGCTGTCAAAGAATGTTATGAAACATGAAAAATGCCCAGGGTCATTAACTGCACAACTGTCACTCTATTACCAAAGATATCTAATCCTGCTACTATAAAAGATTATAGGCCTATATATTGTTGCTCAGTTCTGTACAAAATCATTGCTAAGCTTTTAGCATCCAGGCTGCAGAAAGTTATGAACTACATAATTAATAAGGCACAAGCTGGCTTTATACCTGGAAGGAAAGGTGCAGACAATACTATTCTAGCTCATGAACTGATTAGAGCCTACTCAAGAAAGCACATATTACCTAGATGCATAAAACACATATTACCTAGATGCATGATCAAAGTGGACCTACAAAAAGCCTATGACAATGTGGAATAGAGTTATGTCCTACAGGTTATGGAAGGATTAGGATTCCCTTACAAATTACACAATGGATAGCAGCTTGTATCCAAAGTGTGAGTTAGTCTATATTGATCAATGGTGAGTTGGTTGAACCTTTCCATGCATCAAAAGGACTCAGACAAGGTGATCCAATGTCACCCTTCCTATTCGCTATAGCCATGGAATACCTAAGTAGCCTGCTGAAAGAACTGAAGGACAAGAAACAAGTCAACTTCCACCCAAAGTGCAAGAAACTAGGCATTACTCACTTGAGTTTTCCTGATGACCTGTTATTATTTGCTAAGGGGGATATGCAGTCTGTGACAATACTGAAACAATACTTTGATGTTTTCTCTGCAGCCTCAGGTCTTCAAGCTAATCTAAGTAAAAGCTCAGTTTATTTAGTGGGGTAACAGACATAGAACAGAAAGACATCCTGCAATAGTTGGGCTATATAAGAGGTGAATTACCTTTCAAATACCTAGGAGTCCCTATAACTACTAGGAAAATGAAGGTAATCCAATGGCAACCCTTGATTGAAAAGATTGTAGCAAGAATTGCTTCCGGGACTGCAAAGAAATTATCATATTCTGGGAGAATCCAATTTATAAAAGTTGTACTGTTTGGTATCCAATCCTATTGGTCCCAAATGTTCTTGATTCCAACTAAGGTGATCAAAACTATTGGAGCCTATTGCATGAGTTTTATGTGGTCAGGGACAAATGAATAATCAAACGAGCACTAATCTCCTGGGAGAGAGAATTAAGACCAAAGAGTTCTGGTGGCTTAAATATCATAAACCTGAAGCAATGGAACAAAGCAGCTATTCTCAAATTACAATGGGACCTAGCTTCAAAAAATGACAGATTGTAGATCAAATGGGTGCATATGTACTATATAAAAGGGCAGCCTATATTGAGTATCAAGGAGCATAGACAAGCTAGCTGGATAGTTCAAAAAATCCTGACTATCAAAGGGCCAAAGCTTTAGAATCGAAACCAAGGGAACAAAGGCAGTATCATCAAGCAAATACACTTACAGCAACTGGGAATATTATACAAGGTAGAGTGGAAAGCAGTTATGTTCAACAACATAGCTAGACCCAAAGCTATATTTTCAATGTGGCTGATCATTCAAGAAAGGATGCTAATGGCAGACAGGCTGAGCAAATGGAACATGAACATGGATACTACTTGTGTATTCTGTAAATGTCAACCAGAGCACCATCATCATCTATTCGACAATTGTTCTATCATTATGGAACTATGGTATGGCATATTCAAATGGCTACAAATTCCAATACCAGCTACTACATGGAACCAGTTACTATGTTGGTTCATGGGGAAAGCAAAGAAGAAAACAACTGAAGGGCAACTGATGAGAATGGTTCTAGCTGAAACAGTGTATAGCATACGGGTGGAAAGAAATCATAGCGTTTTTGAGAAGATGTATAGAGAAAGGCAAAGCATTGTGAGAGAAATTATTCACATTTGTAATATTAGAGCTGTAGGGAAACTCAAGGATATTCTACAATACAAGTTTATATAGGAAGAGGGCAATAGAAATTTACCATGTAAACTAGACAAATAGGAGTAAGGAGTATGTATAGAAGGGATAACTGATGTTGGCTAAATTAGTCATATATTCTTGCAATTTGCTGCATTAAATTAATAATATTTGAATTACCAAAAAAAAAGTTATAGCTCTATGTAAGCCAAGAATTGGCTGGCCAAAGATAACCAATAATTCTTGTTGTTGACAGCTAATAAGGACAGAAGCAGATATAATTCTGCAATTTCTAGCATAGATGGAGATGCAAAGTCTTGAAAATCAGTCATTTGTATATATAAATTACCAAAATGATGAGAAAAGAGACTTTATCTTCATTATTTTGTCGATCTCTGTCTTTTTTCTTCTTTAATATTTAGTTTTTGAAATTTACTAATCCGATTAATTCAGATTGTGCCGCATACCTTTTCTTTATTCTTATTTCCATTCTCATATTCTTGGATAAAATGGTTGATGCTCCAGTGCTGCAATCCCATGTTCCAGGTAAGCTTAATGTTTTGTTTTATTCTTTTAATTTGTTTTTGAAAGGGAACTTGGAGCAACGGTAAACAGTTAGTATTTCATATATGTCCTACAGGTTATGATTCGAACCGTGAAATTAGTCATTTATGTTAGAATAGGCGGTATTCTTTGAATTCTGTATAAATATGGAATGCTTCGTGCATTAAATCACCATTTATTATTTATTATTCTTTTATTTTATCCGTTCCAAAATAAATGATAATTTTTTATATTTCAGATATTTTATTTTAATTTTAGTAACATGAACTTATTATATATCGCGGTAAAAATGTCATGACACATTTTAGATAGAAAATTATACGGAAACTTTTTGATATATGCAAAAAGTCTTCTTTTTCTTCCACTAATACGTGCTCAGTCAAATATCACCATGAAACAAACAAAGGAAGTGATATTTTTATTTATTTTTTGATCTTATTTTCTCTTATTTATTTAGATTCATCTGTCAAGAATATCTTTATATATTTTTCTCTTTTTTGGATGTAACTATTTTGCTTTACACTAGTTGTAAATTTTAATTTTGTGATAGCAGGTAATTGGTGTCCATTTTACCATATTACCAATTAACATTTATTTTAACCGTATTTATCTAATAAGTATTTGATTGTGCAGATATTTTGTATACTATCGGACCAAAGACTTAAACTCAATTACTTATGGTTTTGAAACTTCAGGGCAGCATAGTTTAAAAACATTATCCAGGACATTGTTAAAGTTAGCAATAGGGATCGTCGCTGTCTATACCGGCCCCTTTAAATCTCATCCTAGTTCAATATTATCTATCTATATAGAATAGGAGAAGTAAAACCACTACATTAAGATAAATGTCTTAACCACAAAATACCAAGTGCCTTTGTTAAGACAAAATAAATACTTTTCTAACCAATTTGTTTTGAATTTTGAATTTTAAATTTTGAATTAATTGGTTACACTAATTGAATTAATAAATATAGATATCATATAATTATTTATAAAAAAACAAAAATACAAAAAAATATTCTACTCATTCAAATTGGAGAGTAGTTTTAAGTTGGAGTTTTAAAATTATTTTACAATAAAAAAACTAAAAGTTAAAAACTAAAATTTCAAATCTGTATCTACATTTATATATATAGAATAGGAGAAGCAAAATCACTACATTAAGACAAGTGTATTAACCAAAAAACGCCAAGTGGCTTTGTAAATACAAAATAAACTACTTTTCTAACTAACTTTTTTTTGAATTTTGAATTTTGAATTATTTGGTTACACGAACTTATTAATAAATATAGATATCTTATAATTATCTACAAAATTGGATGAGAGTAGTTTCAAGTTGAACTTTTTAAAAATTATTTTAAAATAAAAGGAGAAAATAGCTATAAAAAATAAAAAAAGAGAAGAAAAACTAACCATCTAGATTGAGAAATAGTTTCAAGTTGGAGTTTTAAAATAATTATAAAATAAAATTTAAAAAATACTGAATTACCAATTAAAAATTGGGAGTAGTTTCAAATTAGAATTTTATAAATTATTTTAAAATAAAAATAATGAATTATCGATTAAAATTTGGAAGTAGTTTCAAATTGCATTTTTAAAAATTATTTTAAAATAAAAAAACGAAAATACAGAAATAAAAAACTTTCAAGCATTTCAAATCTATCTATATAGAATAGGAGAAGCAAAACCACTATACTAAGACAAGTGTCTTAACCACAAAATGCCAAGTGGCTTTGTTAAGACAAGATAAACTACTTTTCTAACCAATTTGTTTTGAATTTTGAATTTTAAATTTTGAATTAATTGGTTACACTAATTGAATTAATAAATATATATATATCATATAATTATTTATAAAAAAGAAAAAATACAAAAAAATATTCTACTCATTCAAATTGGAGAGTAGTTTTAAGTTGGAGTTTTAAAGTTATTTTACAATAAAAAAACTAAAAGTTAAAAATTAACATTTCAAATCTGTATCTACATTTATATATATCTATATATATAGAATAGGAGAAGCAAAAGCACTACATTAAGACAAGTGTCTTAACCAAAAAATGCCAAGTGGCTTTGTAAATACAAAATAAACTACTTTTTTAACTAATATTTTTTTTGAATTTTGAATTTTGAATTATTTGGTTACACTAATTTAATTAATAAATATAGATATCTTATAATTATCTACAAAAATGAAAACACAAAATAATATTTTACCCATTCAAATTGGATGAGAGTATCTTTGGTATTCAAGCTTATTGGGCTCAACTGTTTCTCATCCCTTCCAAAGTTATAAAACTGTTTGAAGCAATATGTCGATCCTATATATGGTCTGGCTCAGTCAATATAACAAGGAAAGCATATGTGGCCTGGGAAAAGATCTGTCTGTCAAAGTCTGCTGGAGGTTTAAACTTAACCAATCTCCTATTGTGGAACAAAGCTGCTGTTGCAAAACTAAGCTGGGATTTGGCTCACAAGAAGGATGTATTATGGGTGAAATAGATTCACACAGTCTATATCAAGCAACAACAATAGGAGTCCATAAATATTCCTAAACAAGCCAGTTGGATGGTTCGGAAGATCATTGAAGGTTCTGTTCTATTGCAGCAATACCAACTGTTACATAAGCATGCATGCTCTATAAGAATGATTTATCTTCAACAGATTGGAGAGTTACCTAGAGTCTCTTGGAAGAACTTAGCCATACAGAATCTTGCAAGACCTAAAGCACTTTTCAACCTTTGGCTGCTCCTACAAGTCAGACTTCCTATTAAAGATAGGTTGATCAAATGGAACTCGACTGTGGATGGCACCTGTGTCATGTGTCAACAAACATTGGAGACCAGAGACCACTTGTTCTTGGACTGCCCTTTTGCTACTCAAATGAGGTATCTCACACTGCAGTGGATTGGAGTAACACAACCTGCTGGACAGAATTAGCCACAGTTTGTACACTGGATCATTGATAATGCTAAAGGGAAATCTCCTCGTGCCCAGATATTCAAAATGACCTTTGCAAAACTGTTCTATGTCTTATGGTTGGAAAGGAATGCGAGAATATTTGGAAATACTTTCTGTTCCAGTGATAAACTCCTTAGGAACATTGCTTACACTTGTAATATTAGGGCAACTCCTAGAGTTAGAGTACACCTTCAGCATTATCTACTGTAGTGTTGAACTTTAGGTATAGTACAATTAGTCAGATTTTGTTATCTTTTGATAGTCAGCTGCGTACATAGCTGAACTATGAAATTGTACGGAAATCACTTTGGTGATTAATACAATTTTTAATTACCAAAAAAAAAAATTGGATGAGAGTACTTTCAAGTTGAACTTTTAAAAATTACTTTAAAATAAAAGGAAAAAATAGCTATAAAAAATAAAAAAAGAGAAGAAAAACTAACCATCCAGATTGAGAAATAGTTTCAAGTTGGAATTTTAAAATAATTTTAAAATACAATTTAAAAAATACTGAATTACCAGTTAAAAATTGGGAGTAGTTTCAAATTGGAGTTTTATAAATTATTTTAAAATAAAAATAATGAATTACCGATTCGAATTTAGAAGTAGTTTCAAATTGGATTTTTAAAAATTATTTTAATATAAAAAAACGAAAATACAGAAAATAAAAACTTTTAAGCATTTCAAATCTATCTATATAGAATAGGAGAAGCAAAACCACTATATTAAGAAAAGTGTCTTAACCACAAAATGCCAAGTGGCTTTGTTAAGAAAAAATAAACTACTTTTCTAACCAATTTGTTTTGAATTTTGAATTTTGAATTTTGAATTTTGAATTAATTGGTTACACTAATTGAATTAATAAATATTGATATCATATAATTATTTATAAAAAACGAAAATACAAAAAAATATTCTACTCATTCAAATTGGAGAGTAGTTTTAAGTTGGAATTTTAAAATTATTTTACAATAAAAAGACTAAAAGTTAAAAACTAACATTTCAAATATATATCGATATCTATATATATAGAATAAGAGAAGCAACAGCACTACATTAAGACAAGTGTCTTAACCACAAAATGCCAAGTGGATTTGTAAATACAAAATAAACTACATTTCTGACTATTTTTTTTTTTTTGAATTTTGAATTTTGAATTAATTTATTACACTAATTGAATTAATAAATATAGATATCTTATAATTGTCTATAAAAAATAAAAACACAAAATAATATTTTTCCCATTCAAATTGGGTGAGAGTAGTTTCAAGGTTGAACTTTTTTAAAACAATTTTAAAATAAAAGGAAAAAAATAGCTATAAAAATGAAAAAAGAGAAGAAAAACTAACCATCCAGATTGAGAAATAGTTTCAAGTTAGAGTTTTAAAATAATTTTGAAATAAAATTTTAAAAATAATGAATTACCAATTCAAAATTGGGAGTAGTTTCAAATTGGAGTTTTACAAATTATTGTAAAATAAAAAATAATGAATTACCGATTCGAATTTGGAAGTAGTTTCAAATTGGATTTTTAAAAATTATTTTATAATAAAAAACAAAAATAAAGAAAATAAAAACTTTCTACCATTTCAAATCTATCTATATAGAATAGAAGAAGCAAAACCACTACATTAAGACAAGTGTCTTAACCACAAAATGTCAAGTAGCTTTGTTAAGACGAAATAAACTACTTTTCTAACCAATTTGTTTTGAGTTTTGAAATTTGAATTAATTGGTTACACTAATTGAATTAATAAATATAGATATCATGTAATTATTTATAAAAAATGAAAATACAAAAAAATATTCTACTCATTCAAATTGGAGAGTAGTTTTAAGTTGGAATTTAAAATTATTTTACAATAAAAAGACTAAAAGTTAAAAACTAACATTTCAAATATATATCGATATCTATATATATAGAATAAGAGAAGCAACAGCACTACATTAAGACAAGTGTCTTAACCACAAAATGCCAAATGGATTTGTAAATACAAAATAAACTACATTTCTGACTATTTTTTTTTTGAATTTTGAATTTTGAATTAATTTGTTACACTAATTGAATTAATAAATATAGATATCTTATAATTGTCTATAAAAAATAAAAACACAAAATAATATTTTTCCATTCAAATTGGGTGAGAGTAGTTTCAAGTTGAACTTTTTTAAAACAATTTTAAAATAAAAGGAAAAAAATAGCTATAAAAATGAAAAAAGAGAAGAAAAACTAACCATCTAGATTGAGAAATAGTTTCAAGTTAGAGTTTTAAAATAATTTTGAAATAAAATTTAAAAAATAATGAATTACCAATTCAAAATTGGGAGTAGTTTTAAATTGGAGTTTTACAAATTATTGTCAAATTAAAAATAATGAATTACCGATTTGAATTTGGAAGTAGTTTCAAATTGGATTTTTAAAAATTATTTTATAATAAAAAACAAAAATAAAGAAAATAAAAACTTTCTACCATTTCAAATCTATCTATATAGAATAGAAGAAGAAAAACCACTACATTAAGACAAGTGTCTTAACCACAAAATGTCAAGTAGCTTTGTTAAGACGAAATAAACTACTTTTCTAACCAATTTGTTTGGAATTTTGAATTTTGAATTAATTAGTTACACTAATTGAATTAATAAATATAGATATCATATAATTATTTATAAAAAATGAAAATACAAAAAAAATATTCTACTCATTCAAATTGGAGAGTAGTTTTAAGTTGGAGTTTTAAAATTATTTTACAATAAAAAAACTAAAGTTAAAAACTAGCATTTCAAATCTATATCTATTCTATATATATAGAATAGGAGAAGCAAAAGCACTACATTAAGACAAGTGTCTTAACCATAAAATTTCAAGTGGCTTTGTAAATACAAAATAAACTACTTTTCTAACTAATTTTTTTTTAATTTTGAATTAATTGGTTACACTAATTGAATTAATAAATATAGATATATTAAAATTATCTATGAAAAATGAAAACATAAAATAATATTTTACCCATTCAAATTGAACGATAGTAGTTTCAAGTTGAACTTTTTAAACATTATTTTAAAATAGAAGGAAAAAATAGCTATAAAAAATGAAAAAAGAGAAGAAATACTAACCATCCAGATTGAGAAATACTTTCAAGTTAGAGTTTTAAAAGAATATTAAAATAAAATTTAAAAAATAATAAATTACCAATTAAAAATTGGGAGTAGTTTTAAATTGGAGTTTTATAAATTATTTTAAAATAAAAACTAATGAATTACCGATTCAAATTTGGAAGTAGATTCAAATTGGATTTTTAAATTATTTAAAAAAAAACGAAAATAAAGAGAAAAAAAACTTTCTAGCATTTCAAATTTATCTATATAGAATAGGAGAAGCAAAATCACTACATTAAGACAAGTGTCTTAACCACAAAATGCCAAGTGGCTTTGTAAAGACAAAATAAACTACTTTTCTAATCAATTTGTTTTGAATTTTGAATTTTGAATTTTGAATTTTGAATTTATTGGTTACACTAATTGAATTAATAAATATAGATATCATATAATTATTTATAAAAAATGAAAATACAAAAAAATATTCTACTCATTCAAATTGGGGAGTAGTTTCAAGTTGGAGTTTAAAATTATTTTGCTATAAAAAAACAAAAAGTTAAATACTAGTATTTCAAATCTATATCTATATTTATCTACATAGAATGGGAGAAGCAAAAACACTACATTAAGACAAGTGTCTTAATCACAAAATGCCAACTGGCTTTGTTATGACCAAATAAACTACTTTTCTAACCAATTTATTTTGAATTTTGAATTAATTAGTTACACTAATTGAATAAATAAATATAGATATCTTATAATTATTTATAAAAAACAAAAATACAAAAAAATATTCTACTCATTCAAATTGGAGAGTAGTTTGAGGTTGGAGTTTTAGAATTATTTTACAATAAAAAACAAAAAGTTAAAAACTAGCTTTTCAAATCTATCTATCTATATAGAATAGGAGAAGCAAAAGCACTACATTAAGAAAAGTGTCTTAACCACAAAAGGCCAAGTGGCTTTGTTAAGACAAAATAAACTACTTTTCTAACCAATTGTTTTTTGAATTTTAAATTTTGTATTAATTGGTTACACTAATTGAATTAATAAATATAGATATATTATATTTATTTATAAAAAACAAAAATACAAAAAAATATTCTAGTCATTCAAATTGGAGAGTAGTTTCAATTTGGAGTTTTAATATTATTTTACAATAAAAAAACAAAAAGTTAAAACTAGCATTTCAAATCTATATCTATATATATAGAATAGGAGAAGCAAAAGCACTACATTAAGACAAGTGTCTTAACCACAAAATGCCAAGTGGCTTTGTAAATACAAGATAAACTACTTTTCTAACTAATTTTTTTTGAATTTTGAATTAATTGGTTACACTAATCTATCTTTATAGAATAGGAGAAGCAAAACCACTACATTAAGACACGTGTCTTAACCACAAAATGCCAAGTGGCTTTGTTAAGACAAAATAAACTACTCTTCTAACCAATTTGTTTTGAATTTTGAATTAATTGGTTACACTAATCTATCTATATAGAATAGGAGAAGCAAAACCACTATATTAAGAAAAGTGTCTTAACCACAAAATGCCAAGTTGGCTTTGTTAAGACAAAATAAACTACTTTTCTAACTAATTTGTTTTGAATTTTGAGTTTTGAATTAATTGGTTACACTAATTGAATTAGAGTTTTAAAATTATTTTACAATAAAAAAACTAAAAGTTGAAAACTAGGATTTCAAATCTATGTCTATATCTATATATAATAAACGGTAAAGGGTCAAAACTGTCTCAACCTATCGACTCCGGAACAAAATTGCCCTCCGTTAACCTTTTGCAAAGAAAATGCCCCCACCGTTAAATTTGTGGCATACTTCTGCCCCCAAAATCTAACAGATGCTTGTATTTAATTTTTAATTATTTTAATGCCACGTGTCACGTAACGATTGGCCATTAAATAAACTTGACCCAAAATCAATTCTCGCCCAAGTTCCGACCCAACCCGACCGACCTGACCCAAAAAAGGTTAACGGAGGGCAATTTTATTCCGGAGCTAATACGTTGAGGGCAGTTTTGACCCTTTTTCCGTTCTTTATATGTCCCAATTTGCTAGTAACAGGCTTGAAGTTCAATGAGATTTCCCGCTTTCCAACAAACGTAAAAAGCTTGATATATCACATATATTCATCTTCAGTTAAAGTGGTTTGGTCATTTCTATCCAATAGGGGGGCTGGTTTTTCATGGCTTGGTTATGGGACACGGGTTGGACGCCTGGTTTGTGATGGAGGGGGGTTGTTTGGTTGTGAAGTTTTCCGGCGATGTGAAGGTGACGGGCTGGACGGGGAAGTTGAAGCAACGGGGTAGCCATGGGAGGTCGTTTGGTGGTTTAGGGTTAGAGAGGGTGTGTTGTGAGGAAGATGAAGAGAGGGTTTGGTGTTTTTTGGGTCGGGTCGGTCGGGATGCTTGTATTTAATTTTTATTTAGTTTTAATCCCACGTACGTTTTGATTGGCCATTAAATAAACTTTAAACTTGACCCAAAATCAATTCTCACCCAAGTTCCGACCCAATCCGACCGACCCGACCCAAAAAATAATAAATGGAAATAAAGAAATAAAAATTGCCAATTTAAAGGAGTGGTTTCTTTCTAATATAGTAGTCTCTCTCTCTCTCTATATATATATATATATATATATATATATATATATATATATATATATATATATATATATATATATATATATACATATATACATGCATATACACACACGCACACACACACATGCATATTTTATAATTAGCTATAATAAAAAAAAGATACCCATTCAAATTAGGGAGTAGTTTCATGTTGGTGTTTTACAAATATTGTAGAATAAAATAAAATAAAAATAAAATAGCTATAATAAAAAATGAAAACGTATAATAAAAAATATCAGATTTATGCGCATCGCGCGGGTTATTATACTAGTATACAATAAAAATATAAATAAAACATATATTAGAAGTTCTCTATATCTTTTACTAACATATAAATCTATGTATTATCAAGATATATTCATCATAATTTGACTAGCTTTACACTAAGGATGAGCTAGCTAGTATTCGGATTGATAATTAAAAAATAGTAAAGTCATTGAAAAATCGCCACTATTTTGTTACAACACAAAAAATTCCAACATAATATACTGGAGGTTGGTACACCTGTGTATGAACTTCCAGCATGAACTCCAACCCGCAGAAAATTCCAGCATAATATACTGGAGGTTGGAGCAGATGTGTACGAACTTCCAGCATATTATGCTAGACCGGTACATTATACTGGAACTCTAGTATATTATGCTGGAGTTTCAGTATAATATATTTCTACTCGGGTATAATATACTGGAGTTCCAGTACATTATGCTCGAATATTTTCTGGATTTTGAACAGTGTTTTCGTTCAGATTTATCTTTATATGAAAAGTGGCTAAATTTCAATTACTTTTGAAACTGTAGCTATTTTTCAATGACCACTTGTAAATCCGGTTATTTTTGAATTTCTTCCCATAAAATGACAATATATATGTTGATCTGTTTATCTCATTTTACTCGTTCAATTATATTGGGCAAACTATATTTTAATAAAGGAGGAAATAACATATGGTTAGCTTCATTATTACAAAATATTGGCTTCCCAATTCTCATCCCTTTCCTCTTAATACCATCATCAACCAGTAAGAATGACAAAAATAGAAATGTTAATATAAAGAAACCTTCTATGTTTGTTCTTATTCCTCTTTATATTTCCCTTGGTTTAATTTTAGCAGGAAATTGTATGCTTTACTCTATAGGGCATTATATATTCCTCTTACCACATACACTTATATGTACAAGTCAATTAGGGTTCAATGCCATATTTTCATTTCTCTTAAATAAACAAAAATTCACACCTTATATAGTGAACTCTTTAGTACTTCTTGCAATTTCTTCTTCACTCCTCCTCCAAAACGACGACGAGTCTGGAAATTCCATCAAGAAATACCATAAGAAAAAGTATATAATTGGTTTTTTGTTTACATTAGCTGCATCTGCTGGTTATGGATTACTGCTTTCTATCACACAACTAGCTTTTCAGAGAGTTTTTAAGAGGGAAAGTTTTCGATTGATCATAGAGATGACAATTTATGAGTCCTTAGTCGCAACAATGGCAAACTTGGTGGTGTTATTTGCCAGTGGAGTGTGGAAATTTTTGAACAAAGAGATGAATGAGTTTGAACTTGGGAAGAAATCATATGTTTTGAATTTGATTGGAGCTGCTGTTTCTTGGCAAGCTTTTACAGTTGGTTCAATTGGGCTGATTTTCAAGGTGTCTTCATTGTTTTCCAATGTGATTAGTATTCTTGGTGTACCTATGGCTCCTGTTTTCTCTGTGTTATTTCTTCAGGAGAAAATGAATGGTGTTAAGGTGATATCAATGGTGTTGGCTACAAGGAAAAATCCAAAAAGAATGTTTCGAGTAATGTCTCTGAGATTTCTCTCACTAAAGGAAGTTCGTAAAAGAAAAGGGTAGCCGGTACATGAAATATTACGCATTCACGCAAGGTCCAAGAAAGAATTGCATCGTAAGCAAGTGTGATGTAGACAACCTACTCTTACGCAAAGGTCAGTGTCTGAATCCACAGCTCAAACATGTGACCAATATCTATAGTTCAATACGAAGAAAACTTAATTGAGATAATGTATAGACATTACTTTGATGATTTGAAGAAAAAGTCCGAAAAGAATGTTTCGAGCAATGTCTCTGAGGTTTCTCTCACTGAAAGAAGTTAAATGTATAGACATGGAAGTCAATTTGTAGTTCATCTGAACTTCAGTATAAGACAATAGCATGAAAAATTTTCGTGTAGTTTACGATCATCATAGAATATGGTTACTTGTTTCTTGGCTCATCCACTGAATACTACTATTAGTTATGTCAAAGTGCCTGACTGAGTAAAAAAGATTTTTGAAACTTCCGGCTAAAGTTAATCAAATGAATAATACCAGCACAAACTGAAAAACTACCAACTCAATTCATATCATCATAACCTGAGAATTTACTTCCAAGCCTTTTTTCTCTTATGGCATCCAGTGTGGTGAAAACACTGGCGCGAGTAATTTGAATTCCTGTCTTGTAGTCCTCGTAAGGGGGTAAAACACTTCTTACCAAGAGGTTCTCTACTCCAAGGTTCGAACCTGAAATCTCTCGGAAAGGGTGGAGGGATTCCAACTGTCCCGTTATCCCTCGGTGGTCTTTCAAAGCCCTTTAGCTATTGAATTACCTCAAACACTATAAAAGCAAAAGCATTTCTTGGCTGCAACTGGCATAGAATCATAGACTATTAGAGGATTAATGTTTCATGGGTGGTGGCCAAGAATGTTACCATCTAATAAATGATTGAAGCATTATCGCCCTTCACCGAAGCGAACACACCCCAAGGACACCGCATAACAACGTATAAGTACCTAATACAACAAATAGAATGAGTTCAATGACAAAACAAAGTAATCAGAACAAATGTTGGAAATGTAAATAGATATGAGTTTCGAGTAAATCCATATGAAAAAGAATTAAGGCTTACCATTATCTAGCACTTCGGAGTATCCATTGATACAACTTATTAGTTCTCTCTGCAAACTCCACAAGCTAATACAAGCTAGCTGTTTGATCTAAAAACAAAAACTAGCTATGAGGTTTGAGTATTGTTATGCAAATACATTTGTATTTGTTAGTTCTCTCTTGAATCTTCGCACGCATTAACAAGCTAGCTATATGATCTGAAACGAACAACAACAACAACGATAATAGTGTCAATAACTTTGAAATGATCATTAATTTCTTTCCTTGCCTCAAGAAGATAGCAATGATGTTATCTTTCAAAAAGAAGAGCCTTTACATCCACTCATAGAATTCCTCAAACAGCATCAACTGAGTTCGAGTACTACCTTGCTATAATAGATCAGAAATTGATCAACTACATAAGACAACCCACATAATGAACTCGAGGATATTTCTCTTTTAGTTGTGGCCATAGCACAAACAAATGATCAGCCATGCGTAGCTTGTAAAGAAGCAAACCACTCAAAGACAGCTTCCTGACTCTTGCAATGCTCTTCCCGTAGAAAATTGATGACCACTTAATACCCAAAACCTGAAGCTAGCAAAGTTTCAATTAGCACCTCAAATATCACCTTGAAATTAAGAGAAGATATGGCAGCATCAATCCAGTTCTGATCCTTATTGACAAAAGAATAACAGGGAAAGACTGGTAACAAACTCAAAATGTGTGCAAGTTTTGATATCACTGTGAGTAGTCGGAGTGCTTTCTTTTTGATCCATTCACTGTTTCTTCCTCCTTTTTTTACATTTATTAATTTTTTAACAGGGCAATATTAGAGGATAAGACTTCTGAAAAACGTCATGCCATTATAAGCCAACGCAAATAATTATGGACTGTCAAGGAAAAGACAAAACGGTCCAACTTTATAGCCTGCTTGCTCTCGTCCTGTACAATTCAAAATACAGGTACGGACATTACTTTAAGATCATGGTAGTATATCCAAATTTTTCTTAATCAGGACTTTAACAGATATGATGCATGTAATCAGTACTCTAGCATACAATTTTACAATATAAATTAGTTAAAGACAAAAGTTTACCCTCCAATACACAGACCTTATAAAGAAAGGCAATTACGCATAGCGGGACACATGTTCCTGGGCCATTGCACAGAATCTGAGACAAAGTACCAAATATAGATAAATCAGAAGACAGTGATATAAAAAGGAAAAAGTACTTTAAGACTGATAATTTCGGTTTTAAGGGGGACGTGAGCGAAAGGTAATATGAGAGGTATGCCTGATACCACTTGGGGTCTGATCTTGATCATTAACCACAATGCATGTGCAATCGCAATCAATGTGGTTCCAAATGAGGTTATATACGATTGACCAACTTCTCGACTTCGATAAATCTGCAAGAATTCAACTCCCCCTACTTCCTCAAGTGCTTCCTAGAATGATGGGTAACCCTATTAATATAGAAAACATAAGGCATAGAATATCGTGATCAATTAAGGGAGAAAACATACTTATGTGGTGTTGCATATGTATGTGGAATACTCTAAACAACGAATATACAGAGTATGGTTTAGCTCAGAGGCAAAAAAGCAAGGTACATAGATGTACAGACAACTTATAGCTAAATGTTTCCAGCATACATACATGGAAGCAGTGGCTGATCCACGATTTTCACAAAGGGGTGTCAAAACATAAAGAAGTAAACAAACCAAAAAGGCAAGGGGATTCAACATATAGTACAAATAAATAAATAAATGAATAAATGCCTAGCTACACAGCGTAATTTTCCAGCGAAGGGAAGCCATATAGATTAAACTGATGTACTATACCTTACCAACTAAGGAATCCTCAAACGTTTTTGCTTTTTGGAGACTCATATTATCAGTAGCAGCAGCAACATAATATCTCGGCTTAAACCTCTCTCTTTGAAGGACATATAATAAATTTAGCATTTCTGCTGTGTGACCACCTACATTATAATTGAAGAAAAACAAAATATGAACAAGTATAAACAAAAGGCAGTAAAACAGAAAAAAGAATAGTCAGACTTAAAATGAGACCTGAACCAAGAACAATAAGAGTACTGAGGAATCGCAGCGATTTGGAATAAAGCGGCTTGCTGCTCCTATAAATAACACAAATTATTCGTATCACAACTATGGTGATGACACCAATAGTTAATAGAAGTGCTTTGATGATGCCATTGTAGCGATGCAAAAGTCCCCCTTCTCCATTACAAGCAGCTCTACCCCTCAGCTGAAGATAGAGATCCTAAATTACGTTTCAATCAATCATCAAAAGTTCCATAACACAAGTTTATAAAGGAAAACAATATTCATTTAATCAACCTGAAGAACGCTTCAAATCGAAACTGAAATATCGATCCTACAAGATGAATATGAAAAATGTTTCGTTTACAAAATCTAGTGAAAATCTGAAGCTTGAATAGGGATGCACAATACAGGACATTCTCCAATAACTTAGTTACAAGAGATAGCAACTACCAAAGATCCTTTACATACTAACATTAACTAAAAAAATCTGTTTGCATAGAGAATCGGACATGATGGTTACTATATATCAAGTTATTAGAAAGGTCAAATTTTAAAATCCATTTCAATAGAAGGATTTGGTAAATGAATTTATTGTTTTCATACCAAAATCAAATTACTTGTCTTGAACATTTCATATCAATAAATCAACAATTCCTCAAAATAAAAATAAGACACTAGGGATTAGCTATATGAATCCTCTTTATCGATTATGCTATATAAGACTACTTTCATTCTGATATTTTTAGATAATTCGTCTTCAAGGAAATTAGAAATTCTCTAAAATTTAAAGCTCATAAAATTACACTTTCCCTTGCTTTAACCATAATAAACAGACTCCTCACAAATACCGGACCCAAATCCCTCTTCTCTCAGTCATGTTAGCTTATCATTTCTTCTCCTCTTTCCGCGTTCTTAAGTTAGTAAAAGCAATCTAAGGCTTTACCTCAAGTTTCCAATCACCTTCTTATATTCTTAGGTTCTCCATTATCTACTATTAGTAACTTCATATACCACTCTTTTTTAGCTATAGAAGCTTATGGCACCTCCTGATGCTATCACAACTATCCTGTGGTCAAAAGTCTAACCTTTAGGAAGATCAAGAACGTCACTTGCTATTGCCTACCTCGCGCAGAAGTAGAGTGTTACTTAAGAGTTATGGGATCACCAGAACCCATAGGCTTCGACTCAGAACATATATACTCCCTCCGTTCCAATTTATATGAACATGTTTGACTAAACACGGAGTTTAAGAAAAAATAAAGATTTTTGAAATTTGTGATTCTAAAAGGGGCCCAGAGTATTTGTGTGGTTATAAAAGATTATCATTAACGATAGAATTGTAAATTTAAACAAAATTGTTACCAAATTTAGAAATGGGTCATTCTTTTTGAAACAAAACAAAAAGGAAATAGGTTTATCTAAACCAGAACAGAGGGAATATGATTTTTCGAGGAGGACTCAGAACCTGCATATGTGTCAAAAGATTCACTAAATAACTACAAATAATTTTGATTTCGGACCAGTAAATCAAATGAGTTGTGGAAAAATCCCAAACGCGAACCCATGAAGTTAAAATACTGGATTCCCCTCTGTTCATACTGCAACTAGTCATTTCCTTGCACACTTTAGCCTCCAAGTTACACGATCCCTTCTTCCATATCTGTATTTTGAAGTTCTTTTTTTTCCGTTGGTATTCTGAAGTTCATATTTACATCTATTTTTACTTTCTACTTTTTTGGAGAAAAATATTCAGAAAATTGATCAATAATACTAAAAGGCGGTTTAGCACACCATCACAGCTTGAAGCTATATAAATGAAAATAAAAATGCAACAAAACTTGTCAAAATAAACACCTACAAATTGAAAATGAGGCATATTTCTTCTATAGCATTGGGAACAGAAAGAAAATTTTGCAAACCAAATTTAGAATAATAGATACCCATAAAATCATTGGAAGAGAGAACACGTACCTGCTGTCGCTTGAAATAGTCAATCGAAATTGAGGAGAAAATCCATCGGATTTTCAGATTTGCAACTTCTGAAATCTCCAGGAAAATAAGAATTTCGAAATCTGTATTGCCAAATGTAGCTGGGCCACCCTTTAATTTGGTAGAAATGACACGATATAACTATTTTTAAGTATGTTATTTCAAATATATTCACAGTTTACATTATATTTAAAAATTAGCTAATTTGCTCAAAATTCAAGGTACATCCTAAAGTTTCAAACACCAAACTTCAAAGTTGTGGACATTGTGTCCTCCCATTTAAAAATTATATTCACAAATTTGAATCTTAACTTCTGAATTTTAAATTGTTAATTTAAAATTTTGGATACTTAATCCTAAATTTAAATTAGCGGTTCAAAAATTTAAGATACTAAGTTTTAATTCAAATTTAGCATTTCAAAATTCAGGATGAAAAAATTTAGGATACTTAATCATTAAATTTGGATAAATTAACTAATCTTTAAATACATTATATATCATTAATATATACTAAATAGCATGTTTAATGGATATATATTAAATAGCATGTTTAAACGTAGCTATTGGTGCACTTCGCCCTTAATTTTGAATAAAGGCCCAATCATTCATTCAAAGTAAAAATGCCGTGTGGTAGCCACTATGTAAGGTGGTCTTTATTTTTTATCCACTAATTAGAATTCTCAGCAAAATAGTTACTACTCCATTAAAATTATTTTAAAAAGGCAGTTTTACTCTTTCTTCAATTCTTATATTCACAAACCCTTGTTTCATTCATTTAGAAGAGGAAAATTTTGAGAGTGAAAATTTCAGGGTAAGTTTCGCTTGCTCCTCAGTATCTGTATCGTCCTCGCATGCAAACCAGTTGTTCTTAATTTTTTCCTTCTTCATCTTCTCTACATCTAACGATTGAACTGGTATTTTTTTTGCTTTTATGTATTTTTGTTTTTGTGTATGTGTAATCGTGATCAATGATGTGTCAAGTATGTGTGAATTTTCAAAATAATAATTATAAATTGTTTTAGTGTCGAATAAGTAGCGTATTTTTGTGAGGTGTTATTCAAATTTTTTTGGTATTGAAATGTGTTTGTGGTTCAATCAATATATTTGATTATGTAAAGACATTTCATAAAAATAGTTGTATGAATTCATAAGCTAAATGTGTTTATATATTTCTAGTTAACAGTGTTCATATAAGTTAAGGACCAAGCGACATTAACTTTTGAACTTGGAGCTCAAAGTTAAGGACTGAGTGTCCTTAACTTTTGAACTTGAAACTTGAAATTAAGGATCATGTGTCCTTAACTTTGGAACTTGAAAGTTGAAGTTTAGGACTAAGTGTCCTTAACGTTTCAACTTGAAAATATAAGTTAATGACTGCATGTTCTTACCTTTTTAACTTGTAACTCTAAGTTAAGGACCAAGTATCCTTAACTTTTGAACTTGTAAGTCAAAGTTCAGGACTAAGTGTTTTTAACTTTATAACTTGAAATTCAAAGTTAAGGACCAAGTGTCCTTTACTTTTGAACTTGAAATGCAAAGTTAAGGACCAAGTGTCATTTACTTTTGAACTTGAAACTTGAAGTCATGATCAAGTGTCCTTAAAGTTTTAAATATGAAACTATAAGTTAAGGATTGCCTGTCCTTAACTTTTGAACTTGAAATTTGGCGTTCAGGACCTATTGTCCTTAACTTTTTAACTTGAAACTTTAAGTTAAGGACTTCCTGTCCTTAACTTTTTCACTTGAAACTTGAAGTTAAGGACCAAGTGTCCTTAACTTTCGAACTTAAAATTTGAAGTTCAGGACCTATTGTCCTTAACTTTTCAACTTGAAACTTTAGGTTAAGGACTGCATGTCCTTAACTTTTTTACTTGAAACTATAAGTTAAGGACCAAGTGCCTCGAACTTTTCAAATTGTAATTGTAAGTCCTAAACTTTATGTTCTTTTTCCTTCTTTGTAGTGTGATAATTAAAGGAGATTGTGTGTTCAAGTTTTATGTTTGGCGTAATTTTATGATCTATTGGAAAGGAGATTTACAGCATAAGGAAACAATCAAAAATTTTAGTCAAACTGGCAGTGGAAAAGGTTGAGGGATGGTATTTTCGGAAACTTTTTTCGATTACAAAGTGAGAAGTTCTATGGTAAACTTATTCACTGTGTATTGCTTTCAGAAAGTGTAAATAATGACCCTGATTCGATGATATTCAAGGTTTTTGACCATGAAATTAAGTTTACACGTGAATCATTTCATATAATTACTGGTTTGAAGTGTCATTCTTCACAGGACATCAAAGGTTTTCATGAAAAAGAGAATAGGTTTTCGAAAGTCTACTTCCCCAGAAATGATAGAGTTGAGTTGGGTGATTTGTTTAATATTATTACTTGTCACCCACATGGTACAGCTGCATCATTTGTAGGTAGCGATGATGATGCTGTGAAGTTGGCAACACTTTATTTTGTTGAATCTGTTTTGATGGGGAAACGGAAGAATATGAATGTGTCAGAGCAGATAATAAAAATTATTGACGATGAGTCTTTCAATTGGGGCTCTCTTTCTTATGAAACATTATTAAAATCATTGAAGAGTTGTTTGAAGCCCAATAAGAATGAGAATGATAAAGACAAAGATAAAGACAAGGATAGCTACACTATACTTGGCTTTCCTTTTACTTTTTCTGTTTGGATTATGGAAGTATTCTCTATTTTTAGGAAAAATAATTTGTGAACTTCTCAAAATGTGTTTTTTCTCAAATGTTATGTTATTTGAAAATGAAATCTCCACTGTAGGATTCTCTGTGTTGTGAGCACGTGATTTTTGCCCTATTTGAATTACTCCCATAATTTCAAACAAAATAATTTCATTTTATTAGTTTTAATTATTTTTAATTTCGGTTGATTTTGTGGCATGTTCTGTTATTTGTTTGCATTCCTGTGTGCATTTTTAATTCATAAAAATGCAAAAATATATGCATTGAATTTAGAATAATTCTTCACATTTTAGGAATTAATCAGTAATTAGGAGTTAGTTTACTTTTACTTTTAATTTTAATTTTTTGAAATTGTTGCAGTCTTTCTTTTACATTTAATTATTTGTGACAATTGTTATTTAGAACTAATTAATTTAATTTGGTAGAATGACTTTATTAGGAGTTAATTTTGATTTTAGGATTTAACTTGTAAAAAAAGAGAGAAAAAGAGAGATTTGGAGAATATGGTCTCAATTGTGATCAAATTTGGGCCAATCATTAATTAAAAATAACTAGCCCAAAACACCTCCAATCGGCCCAAATCCAGCATGTGTTCGATCCAGTCCCGCCCCTCACTAAAACGGCGTAGTTTTGAGGTATTTGATCTCGACCGTTCATCTCCAGCCATCCAACGACTGATAACTAAACCCCCAGTTACATTAATATGTTTAAATAAGCCATCAGATAACCTAGGATCAAGTACAACCCCTCACCTCCTGTCGCCACCGTCCCCCCGCCACCCTCCGCCGTCCGCCGCCGTCTGGAATCACCGTCGCCGGCAGCAAGTCTCCAAAACTGTACCAAATTAACACTATATATGCATCTCGACCCCCTCTATCCAAATATCCAATCCATGTCCCTCGAATCAGTCTCAAACTCCTCGAATATTCGAAGAGGTGATCGCCGGTTCTGCCGTCTCCACCGATGTTACTTCCAAATCACCCTTCAATTCTCAACACCTGCTCCTCTCACTCCCATGAACATTAAAACGTCCATAGCTTCCCCAAAACCTCACCTGTTCAGTCTTGGTTTCGGATAAGAAGATGGACAAGAGCCTTAGGACAACCAGCCTGGCCTGGCTTCTTAGTGGTCATCCTTGATCGGATTCAGGACTCGCACTAAACAATTGTTCTAGCCAAGAACAATATATTAATGCTAGTTTTCGATCCGTCCGAGAGTTGCCAGTTTCCAACCAAAGTGCCCTAATTGGTCGAATTTCGTTAGTTTGCTTCGCATGGTAGTCGTTTCAATTTGTCGATTCAATCCAATTGAAGTGGTACACCCCTCTCTCTCTTTTAAATGTTTTTTATTTTTATTTTATTTTAATTTGTTCTGGCAGTCGTTGTTTCATCCTCATCCCTTTCTTTTACTTGGCTAAATTAGTTGCAGCCTGTTTAGGGGTTGTCGAACCCATTTGGTTAATGACATAGGTCTAAGGATAAACATTAAAAGCACCTATAGTTGGATTACCCCTAAATTGGGTGCTAAGTTTACTTGTTTTTGGGCTATTTTGGTTTGGTCTGGACTTTTTAATTATGGGCTAGGCGGCCCAAAACCAAGTGATAGGATGGGTTAGGCGCGAGGTTCCAGAGAGGGCAAAAACCAGTACAATTGAGGATAGTTTAGGGAAATGGGATGGGAATTCTTTAGTAACCGAATTGGAAGCTTCTTGGAAGCTGACTTGGGGTTGTTTTGGAGATTTTTGAAAACTAATTAGAGTAATCTAGGCAAAAAATGAAAAATGCAAATGCAATTTTGAAAATGTAAAAGGGCAATAGTGCAAAGCTGGAACTTATTGTTTTGCCCTACTTTCCGTGCCTATAAAGGCATATTTTCTTGCCTTTCAAGGCAAGAACAGGGAATAGAGTCTAATAAAAAGCACCAGCCAGTGAAAAATTTTCTCTTCACATTTTCATTGGGACTTTCTGGAATTTAAAGTTTGCTTCTTCTTGCTTTGGGAATTTTTTTTATTCGAAGGAAAAGGGTTGAAATTGATGATTTTGAAAGCTTCTGATTCAATTTGATTGAAACTTACTGTTCTATTGAGGCTCCTGGGTTATTTCACTTGTTTCCACTACTGAATCTGCTTGTTTCCATTGGTGACTCTTTACTTTCAAGACTGTTGATACTTGATTTGGTTTTATTTCCACTTCCAGGTATTCCTAATGACACTATGGTCATCATCTAAATATAGTTGAAGTTGGGATTGAAGTGTGGAATAGGATATGAAGTTGTTCATAGTCATTCGTACTTGTTTTCTTCATTTGCTTGTGCTGTAATATCTAGCCTTAAGAATGTCTTGATTGAAATGTTGATAGGTATACTTAGGGATGGCAAGTATAATTTAAGCCATGTTAGTTTGATGCAATGTTGTTTTCTCCTAATCCTGTTATTGTGTTTTGAAATTAGCTTCCAGTTTTTCCTTGTATGTTTCATATTCAGGCTTGTTTCCATGGTTTAAGCTTACACCATTGAACGAATAAGTTGTATGGCTACTGGTTGATTGGTAGGTCTTGATTTAGTTGGTTTTAGAGTTGTAAGCTCATTGTTAACCTTGTTTGCCTGATTTACCCCTTCCCCTAAACTTGGCAGTCAAATGACGAATTATAGTGTTCAAATTCAAGGCTTACAAAGCCATTGGCTGTTTTTAGTTTTCATATAGTGATTTTAACTTCGATTCGAACAATAAGATACAGCCTCATGAACGGTTAATCCTGGATTTCCATTTTTAATTATTGGATGTGTCCAAACCAATTTGATCTGTAAGTGTAAAAATGTATATTTGATAATTCAGGCACTTCTAGGACTCGACTTGAGATTGGACACTAAGGTCCATTCGTTTGTCTCACTTGGGCCTAATATGAGCCTAAAGCTTTGGAGTTGGTCGCCGGAAGATGGCAATATCAGCCATACTTTTTTGTTTTTCTTGTCGTTTTTGCTGCGCCAAACTCACTCCTTTAATTGGCCCATTTTCTTTTGGATCCAAGTCATTTTAGTAACAACCCAGGTGATATTAATGTCCTTCAATCAGTTATTTCATTTATTTTTTGTGAAATAATAGGGGTTAGCCTCGTTATAATTTCGGCAAATTAATGTAGTACCCTTAGAATCGAGGGGCACCACTTAGAAAATTTTCGTGGTCCTCACAAGTTACAAATGCGAAATTACTTTAGGCGCGATAATTTAATAATTTTTTACTTTTCGAAATTCGGGTGCACTTTTATGTGACCCAAATTAAAATTCCGACGAAGTTGAAATGTGTCAAAAACCACGGATGTATTTATGTGACGTGGTTCTAGACATGTTTTAACGATATTGCAATTCTCTTTAAAAATAATAATAATAGTGGTTTAAAGATTCAAAATGCACATAGGTTCATAATTGTATAAAATCAGATAATTTAAGCCAAATATAATAGTTGTGCGACCTTGCTAGAACCACGGAATCTTGGAATGCCAAACACGTTCTCCCGAGTTAATAGAATTCCTTACATGGATTTCTGATTCGCGGACTGTTAAACAGATTCATTCTTTCCTCGATTCAGGATTTGAAACGGTGACTTGTGACACCATAAATCTCCCAAGTGACAACTCTGAAATTCTCTTAAATAATTGAATCTCGTTTTGATTGTCCATTAATCGGAAAAATCCCTTATCTACGCCCTTCGCCGGGTTGTAGCATCCAAAAGGAGGTGTGACATGTGTAAAAAATACTTCCATAATAAAAGTGTAAGTCTAATTACTAGCTATTTTTTTGCTTATTTGTTTTAGTTCTGAATATGGTTTTTTTGTTATATTATAGTTGTATAAGTTGATCGAGGTGGCACCATTTATTCCTATTGAATAAGATACAAATCCTATTATTGTGCAAGAGCCAATTTCTAAAGATCAAAGCTTAGTGCCTTCTTCCACACAATTTGATGCAGCCATGCTTAAGGAAATTATTAAAGTAAGTTTTCTGCCTTTGAATAACATTAATTTTTTATTTGATTATTTTTTTCTTAAGAGACCTTTTTATTTTTATGGTTTTTGATTCAGAAATTATCAGAGTTTAAAAAGGATCTGCATGCTCAAGTTAGTAGAACAAATTAGAAAATATCTGTATCAGAAAAAAAGAATGAAAATGAAATCAAGGTAATATCATTAATTTCAGTTAGTCTATGTTCGGGACCTTGTTTCCTTGACTTTTGAACTTGTAACTCAAAGTTAAGGACTGCCCGTCCTTAACCTTTTTACTTGTAAGTCTAAGTTCAGGACCATATGCCCTGAACTTTTGAATTTGAAACTTGAAGTTCAGGACCATTATCCTTAGCTTTTTAACTTGGAATTCAAAGTTAAGGACTGCCTGTCCTTAACTTTTGAACGTGAAACTTGAAGTTAATGACCTATTGTCCTTAACTTTTGATCTTGTAACTATAAGTTAAGGACTGTTTGTCATTAACTTTTGAACATAAAACTTGAAGTTTAGGACCAAGTTTCCTTAACTTTTAAACCTGTAAGTCTAAGTTTAGGACCGTCTGTCCTGAACTTTTGAACTTGAAACTTGAAGTCCACGACTAAGTATCCTTAACTTTTCAATTTGAAACTTGAAGTTCAAGACCAAGTTTCCTTAACTTTTTAACTTGGAATTCAAAGTGAAGGACTGCATGTCCTTAACTCTTGAAGTTGTTACTCTAAGTTAAGAGCTGCTTGTTCTTAACTTCTTTACTTGTAACTTGAAGTTTAGTACTACCTGTTCTTAACTTTCTAACTTAGTTTCTTTCATAGGATTCAAAGAAAATTATTGGATCAAAGCTTGATACTTTGTTGAAGATTTATGTGAAACTTGATGAAAGGAACATAGAGAGAGAATCTAGTGTTCCAATTACTAAAGATAGAGTTGATGATCATTGTCATAGTTCAGAGCTACCATTACAATTAACAAAGATACAGGTGGTGATGAACGTGATGATATGGATGTGCATGCAGAAGTTCAATATGAAAGCGATTTTAGAGGTGCACATCCAGATAATGAAACTGATAACGTCATTGAAATTGGGAAAGGGTTAGATATAGATTTTGAATTTTTTCTTTTAAATTTATATTCATTGGCATAATACATATAAACTTTTTTGTGATTACAAATATTTGTAGAAGCTATTGATGGACTGGAAGTTCAAGATGTAGTAGAATGTCAAGACCTGGAAAATCTAAAAGAGACAGGAGTAACAGAAAAAATTTATAAATGTGGATTGCAATCTCAGGATTTAGAAAGTTCATTGAGAACAAGTGACAATGAGATTGTATGTAAATGTTTAGAACAAACATATTATATGCCTATACCTCTCTCATATAAAGAGAAATTTGGAGTTTAAAATTGTGCCACTCAAGGTTAGATGAAATTTTCATGATATGTTGAATGTTAGTTTTAGTTAACTATTAGAATGGGTATTAATTACTAATGTTACAGAATCTTTTGAAGCTGCAAGGGAAGAAACTGGAGTGGAGTATCAAGAGAAAAGTAGAGTACAATCTCAAGACATAGAAAATACCGAAGGAACACGCATAAGTGAGATTGTTTCCAAATGCATAGATGGAACATGTGATCTCTCTACACCTTGCTCTCTTACCAACAATATTGGAAGCCAAGAAAATACTAGTGAAGATAATGATTTAACTAGGATGATCTTGACAACTGCAAATGGTTAGACGATACTTTTTTAATTTTATACATATTTATTTTAATCAAAGATTAGTAACAAGTACTAATTGTGTTAGCTCTTGTAAATATTTTGCAGAAACTTGTGAAATTGCAACTAAAGAACATGGAGAACAGTTGCAAGATAAAGAAAATATGCAGTTGGAAGATAAAGAAAATGATGCAACCAATATGTCAGATCAATTGTTTGTTGAAAAAATACAAGAAAGAAGTGTGAAAAAGAAATGTATTGATTGTGTCCTAAATATTATATTCATATTGAAAATGCAAGTACATTTCAAAAATAATGTTCTTAATTTTTGTCTGTTCATTTGACGAATTGCAGTATATATATATATTTGTCTGTAGAGGAAAACAATGATGAAGCTCTTAACCAATATACTAGGAAAGGAAAGAGAGATAGTATTGGTTATGATGGTCCGTCATTTTCTATTCTTACTCCTACTCCTCCAAGTAGACAAATGAGCAATTGGTGGGGGTTTATCTATGGAGGTTGACGGAAATATTGAAGAAGAGCTTGGTCGAGGTAAAAGGAATAAGAAGCTTAGTTGGCAGTTGAAATTTCCTTTTGATCAGGAAAGAAAAACAGGAACATTGATGGTGCAGAATAAAATACTCCCACGAGTTTGGGCTAGATAAAATCAACATATACTCGTAGGTATTTTTCATTATGCCAAAGATGTTGCAAAATTATTGAAGAAATTTATTGTGTGGTTGGGCAATGAGAAACGGAAAGGTCGCAAAAAATAGTAAGTCCCTTAATGTATTTTATGATTTGTTAATTGCTTAAATTCGTGTCCTTAACTTGTATTTTTAAATTTAGGACTAGTGTATTGATATTGAAATTGCTAAAGTTAAGTGTCCTTATATTCTGTGTTTGTAAGTCTAAGTTTAGGATCAAGTTTCCTTATCTTTTGAATTTGAAATCAAAGTGAAGGACCAAGTGTCCTTAACTTTTCAACTTGAAATTCAATGTTTAGGACCATGTGTCTTTAACATTTGAACTTATAAGTCTAAGTTCAGGACCAAGTATCCTTAACTTTTGAAGTTGAAAGCTAAGTTCAGGATCATGTGTGAACTTGAAACTTGAAGTTCAGGACCAAGTGTCCTTATCTTTTGAAGTTGGAACTATAAGTTAAGGACTGTCTGTCCTTAATTTTTATACTTGTTAGTCTAACTTAAGGACAAAGTGTCCTGAACTTTTGAACTTGTAAGTCTAAATTCAGGACAATGTGTCCCTAACTTTTGAACTTGAAACTCAAACTTCAGAACCAAGTGTTCTTTAACTTTTGAATTTGAAACTCAAAATTCAGGACCAAGTGTCCTTAACTTTTCAACTTGAAAGGCTAAGTTCAGGACTGACTTCTAACTTTGATATTTTCAAAATTTTTAGGGGACAAACTGATATATATATGCTGATGATAATGGTGTGAGAAGGAATACATACAAATTTAATCATCAAAAAATCAGTATCAAAATGTTCTTTCTTGAGCTTTCAAAAAGTAGCTTTGTACTTGATGATAAGGTTTAATAATTCGCAAAGCATTTATTTTCTTTATTCTTAATTTATCTTTTTTTAATTATTTTATTACTGATGGATTTATTTTATTTTTTTCCTTTTATCAATGAAGCATATTGATATTGCCCTATATTATATAAGAAAGAGGGAATGCTACCACCCTCGCGGCCATCCTTTTCGTTGCACAACTACATATATTCTTTTTCATAACTATATGGTACTTATGTATAAGGATTTCGATAAAGATGTTACATATGAGTTTTGATATGGCGATAGTCAAATTTTTCTGACACCATATATGTAGGGTGACAGTCGTAGATATGGAATTGCTTGGACAGAGGTTGACAAAATCATTCTTCTATGTCGGCTTCCTTTAGAAGATGATAATGCTGTGACAGATCTTCTTTTGGGGGTATTGGACTTGAATGAGAAAAAAATTGATGTGTACGATTCCATATATAGATATCCATATTAGGAAGGAATGAATCACATTGAAATCTTCTCATGATCCTAATTTTCCCTCCATGAATTGTTGTGACGGTACCTAGTCTTACAATTAGGTAAGCCTAACAAGTGCGGAAATTAAATCGAAACTTGCGAAAATATATAAATCTAAAACTAATAATTACTAAAGAGAATGGTGTATAGAATGCTGCTCGGTATATACAACACAATATCTCAAAACATCTACATCACTATCCCAAAATCTGAAAACTCACGAGAACACACAGCTGAAAGAAATATAGTAAAATGCTCTAACTCTGGAATGTCTACATCAATAGTACGAGGGAAGGGCTAACACTACAAGATAAAATAAATATAGAGACTCTTCGGTCTATAGACATGGCAGATGTAACTCGAAGTCTCTAAAATCTCTCCTGCCTCAAGGATGATAATCCTATGCAGAGGTACCTGAATCTGCACATGAAAAACATGCGCAGAAAGGGCATGAGTATAGCGGTACTCAGTAAGTGCCAAGCCTAACCTTGATCAGATAGTGACGAGGAAGGTCAGGGCCCTACTGAGGTCAAATAAAATATAAGGTTTAACAGTATAGGGTAAGCAGAATAATGAGTACAACAATGGAATAAGACAAGTTATGCAAAGTAACAACAAATATACAACGAATAGAAGAACCACGAAAATAAGAACAACTCAACACCAATAGTAATAACGAGGATCTCCCAAGATACCCTCCTGTAGTCCTTTCCATCAACTGTCCAATGGATCTCCAGAAAATACCATCCTGTAGTCCAATTATGAATGCACAGGGATCTATCAGAATCTCGATATGTAGTCCTCAAATATAAATACCCAGTACTGGGGGAATCTACCAGTTGCCTTCTCGTAGTTCCATATAACTGCGCAGGGGGATCTATTGGGAATCTAACCCACAGTTCCAAAGTAAATGTGCAGGGGGATCTATCGGGAATCTAACCCGCAGTCCCAAAGTAGATAGACAAGGTACCAAAATGCCACATTCATAGTCCCAATGTAAATACACACAGCAATAAGAAAATATTCAGAGAAGGGGAATTTTATATTAAGGTATCAACTAATTCTAGCCTAGCATGTTGCACAGAGTTCAGGTAAATAAATTGAACAATTAAGGCAATTGAATCACTTGGACGTGCAACGCACACCGCGGACCGCGCTAAGGTGACCGCAGCCGCACTGGAGCCTGAACTTTTCCTGACCTGCAATATCTGGTGTTTTAAGTCTAAGACCTTCCGGAACCTACTAGAAACTCACTCGAGTCCTCGGGGCTCTAAACCAAATATGCATACAATCTCAAAAACATCCTACGGACTTGTCCGTGCGATCAAATCGCCTAAATAACATCATATACATCGGATCTAGCCTCAAAACTCATGATTTCTTCCAAATTTTTTATAAACATCAAATTTTCATTTTATGTCCGAAACACGTCAAACGACGTCCGTTTTCAATCAAACTTTTCAAAAAGTGCTTAAACCAAATATAAGACTTGTACCGGGTACCGAAACCAAAATACGGTCCTGATACTATAATTTTTAATCAAATTTAATTTTCAATTTCCTTAATCATTTCCAGAAAACAAATTTCACAAAAGAATTCAGTTCGGGGGCTTGGGACCTCGGAATTTGATTTCGGGCATACACCCAAGTCCTATATTTTTTCTGTGGACCTCAGGGACCGTCAAATCTTGGGTCCGGGTCTGTTTACCCAAAATAGTGAGCGAAGTCAAATTTATTCAATTAGTATAAAATTTTTGCATTTTCTCATAGAATTCGTTTTTAAGTTTTGCAGTTACGCACCCGAACTGCGTATGCAAACCGAGGCAACTCGAGAGGAGGTTTTATGGCCTCAGAAGTAGAGAATGGAAAATAAATAAGTGATGACCCCATTGGGTCATCACAACCTTCAATGTTGAAAAATTATAAGTTAGTACATTATGTTAAATTGTATTAAAATCATAACCTAAACATAGAACATAATACTTATATTCAAAGTAAATCAAAAAATCAATATTTTTCTTAAATTCCTCCTCTACCCAACAAGAAACATCATAAAAAGTTCCTTCTACTTTATTTCTTCTTTCGTAAAACCAATGTTGCAGCTTCACTTGAATGAAACCCCCCCATTCTTAATATAGGCAGCTCCCTCGCTTCGAATAGGCCAGAATTCGTTGACTCAACTATGTTTGTTGTGAGCATGTCATTTCTTCGCCATGGACTAGAAGAATTTGCCCACCTTTCCGGTGGTTTTTCCATCAAGTAATCATAAATCTTCTTATATACTTTTTCTATATCTGACATGTATAGATCAAATTCTTTGCGCCTGCATACTCTTGCAACACTTTGAAAAAGTTTTATGACCTCACTTTTCACTTTTCTTTGCTTTAGATTCTGCTCCAAATGATAGATACAAATCCCATTATGGCTTTCAGGATATACCTTTGCAATGCCATATGCAATAGCTTGATGCATGTCTGATAAAAAAATTAGATTCTCACGGCACCCAAATGTATTGTGAAGCTAACTAAAGTACCACTCATAGGAATTTTTATTTTCAGATTCTGCTATTCCAAAGGCTAGTGGGAAATTTGGTTATTTGCATCCTTTGAAACTGAAATCATTAAAACACCACGAAATGTTGACTTAAAAAAAGTTGCATCAACAGCAATCACTGGTCTACAATGATTCCAACCAGATATTGATGATCCATACGCATAAAACATATAAAGAAACCTATAAATACATTACAAAACAAAGTTAATAGAAGTTAAGGATAGGTAGTCCTGGACTTCAAATTACAAGGCCAAAAGTTAAGGACAAGTAGTCTTGTAGTTAGACATATAAGGTCAAAAGTTAAGGACAGTCAGTACTTATCTTAGAGTTACAAGTTATAATGTTAAGGATATGCAGTCCTTAACTTTGAGTTCAAAGTTCAAAAATTAAGGACAGACAGTCCTTTACTTTGACTTATAAGTTCAAAAGTTAAGGATAGTCAGTCCTAAACTTTTGGTTACAAGCTCAAACATCAGCTGGTTAAAGAAAGCATGTCCTAAGTTTTATAAAACGGACTAATAAACTTTTTTGTTTGATTGTTTACATGTTGTTGTTGTTGTCTATCTTTATGTTAGTATATATTCTTAGGTTTTTACTTCTCATCATATACAAGTATGAAGACAATAATTCATAATTCCCTACAGGAGTTCCTCTTATTAAAGCGGAAGCAAGTTGAATAGCACATCACGCCTGATACCCAATATCTACTCCATGCAATTTTTGCATTTCTACCATGAAAAAAGTTGGTGTAACTTCGAACCTTGGGTCTCGAAGATTATCGATAATGTAACCACTAATCAACTTTGAAGTTGCATGCCTTTGATCAGCTTTCACAGTGTTAACAGAGTAGTCATGATTTTTCTCAATTTTTACTATCTTGAATAATATTGAATCTTTAATTCTGAAAGCACGCACACACCACCCACACCTATCATCGTTGTATTTCAACGAATATCATGTTAAGCTATATCTAACAACCTTCAATTCAAAATGTCCTTTAATTGATGTATTCGAAAAACAGTTTATTATACTCTTCTTTTTGTTAAATAATGATCCACTTTTATTTCATCCAATGAAGCATTTTCTCTTCATATCGTAGTTAGGGATTCTTTTTGTTTCAAATTTGACCTTCGTTTAGTTAGTTGAGTAGAGGTTTTTCCAGCAACCTCTTCAATTACCAGTGCACTCTCTAATACGTGAATATCCAAAGCTTGTTCGTTGTCAATCTCTATAATGCTTTGACCTTCTACTTGAATAGAATCAAATGTTTGAAACACCTCTTCAGTTATTGGTTGAGCTTCAACCATATCTATTTCCATTATCTCTTGGCATTTGTTTTGATTGTCATGTTGAGTTTCTCTGTCATGTTCAAAGTTGCTTGTTGATCCAAAAACTCTTTCCGAAATATCAACAATGAAACGACAACCCTTGAAGAGTGATTTTGTTTTTAGTAACTCTATTCATGTGTGAAGATTTAAATCTTTGGATACAAGCATTCCGTTGCTTGTTCCAAAGTTGATATCAAATCATATCACTGCTTCAAACTTGTCTCTATCCAATTCAATAACTTCAAAGATCTGTTTAATGAAATTTTTAAGCCAAAGTGCCTCAGTTACTAGAACAAGCTTTGTTTGATGATCAAGATACTTATAGTCTTGAGTCCATCTACCATTAAAAGCAACTATAATTCATATTGTTTCCATCCTGCAAGTCAAGAGAATGGAAAACTCAAGACATATTTTATAGAGCAATCCTTGTATAATTAAGAACAAGTACTGTAAGTTCAAGACCAAGTTAAGGACCACGTATCCATAACTTTTGAACTTAGAATTCAAATTTCTGGACCAAGTGTCCTTAAGTTATGAACTTAGAACTTTAAGTAAAGGAACAAGTGTTCTTAACTTTTGAACATGGAATTTAATGTTAAGAACCAAGTGTCCTAAACTTTTTAACTTCGAACTCTAAGTTAAAGACCAAGTGTCCTTAAATATTCAATATGCAAGTCAAAGTTCAGGATGAAGTGTTCTTAACAATTAAACTTGAAACTTGAAGTTAAGGGCTAGCTATCTTTAACTATTGAACATGTAAGTCTAAAGTTCAGCACCAAGGGTCCTTAACTTTTGAACTTGAAACTTGAAGTTAAGGACTTCCTGTCCTTAAATTTTTAAGTTATAACTCTAAGTTAAAGACCAAGTGTCCTTAACAATTAAATATGAAGTCAAAGTTCAGGACCAAGTATCCTGAACTTTTCAACTTGAAACTCAAAATTCAGGAACAAGTATCCTAATTTTTTCAAAATAATTTGCAAAACTATGACAATATATCCTTAATATACAGAAGAACGACATAAAAGTTAAGGATATTGTGTCCTTAACTTTTTCAATTCAATTTGCAAAATCAAGACACTATGTCCCTAATATTGTGTGCTCAATTTTAATAGAATTATTACAGGACGCAATGTCATTAACCTTATCAATCCAGAAATTCAAAAAAATCAAATTTCTACTTACTGTATAAAAATTAATAGAAATAAAAAAAAGTATAACTATGTCGAAATAAAAATCAATAGAAATACATAAAAGTATAACTTACAATAAACTTATGTCGATTTTTGGACGAGAAAGTTAAATTTTATAGTTTGAAATCGGAAGAGAAGCTTCTGCAATTCTATACTTTGAAATTCGATGATCACAGCGAAGTTAGTTACGTGTGTCGCTGCTGCTGCTGATCGTTAATAAAAATGTAGGTATAAGTTATAGCAAAAGGGTATTTTCGTCCAGTCAGGTATAAATTTATTAAATTAGTGGCTAAAGCCTAAAAACACTTAAAACACTGGCTTTAAAATAAAGACATGTGCTATTAGTTGTTATTTATGCACATCTCCCTCATCCAAACTGGTTCACTTTATTTTATTTTATTTTATTTCGGGAGTCAATTATAGGTAAGATATCTCTAGATTTGGAGAAAAAATCAATAATAGCGAGATTTACATTTATTAATTGAAAAAAAGATCATAATTTCAAAAGTAGTCGAAATTTAGCCACTTTTCATGTAAAAGATAAATCTGAACAAAAATACTATTCAATATCCGGAAAATATTCCATATACAGATGCTCCAATCTCCAGTATATTATGCTGGAACTTTTTATTTTACAACAAAATAGTGGCTAATTTTCAAGTAACTTTGCAAACGCCAATTATTTTTCAATTATCGGTCCTAAAACTTGCTAGCCCGTGCTTTATGACCTAGATTTGGGGAGTCGATAATTCTGCTTATAAGAAATTTGGAACTGATCTCTTTGCAATGACTTTCCAGATATCATTTGTATTGACTAAATTTACTAACTTTCTATATGTCATTCTGAATTATTCCGACGAGAAAATTAACTATGTTGTTTTAGCTTTATGTTTAAATTTAAGTTTCTCTGCTCTGCAAATTCCTTGTTTCTACCTAGGAAACCAGTTCTGCAATTATCCTTGTTCCAAGACTTCTGCCTTAGCAACTTGGGAGCCATATTCCTCCTTTTAACTAGTACTTGATTTATGAAAGGAAAATACTAAAATGTAAACACAACTACTGGAGACAAAACAAATTCACATATAATTTCATGTAATTCACAATAGCTTTACAAGTTCATCAAACAATCAGCTAACAGAACACACTATATGTTAAGAACTTCACTTTCCAGGAACAAAGTTTGTGGCATAAGCCCATGCGTTGTTATTTACTGGGTCAGTGAGGTGATCGGCAAGGTTTCTAATGGACCCTTTCCGGTGACGATAGCTTGAACGAAGAATCCAAACATGGAGAACATAGCAAGTCTACCATTCTTGATCTCTTTTACCTTGAGCTCAGCAAAAGCCTCTGGGTCATCAGCAAGGCCCAATGGGTCAAAGCTACCACCGGGATAGAGTGGGTCGACAACCTCACCAAGAGGCCCACCAGCAACACGATAACCCTCAACAGCTCCCATCAACACAACTTGGCAAGCCCATATGGCTAAGATGCTTTGTGCGTGAACCAAACTTGGGTTGCCCAAGTAGTCAAGTCCACCCTCGCTGAAAATTTGGGATCCAGCCTTGAACCATACAGCTTCACCGAATTTGACACCGCTACGTGCCAAGAGCTCGGGGAAGACGCAACCAAGAGCTCCAAGCATCGCCCATCTGCAGTGGATAACCTCTAGCTCACGGTTTTTGGCGAAAGTTTCAGGATCGGCTGAAAGTCCAGCAGTGTCCCATCCATAGTCACCAGGAAACTCACCAGTCAAATAGCTGGGAGACTCACCAGAGAATGGTCCCAAGTACTTGACACGGTCAGGACCATACCACGGGCTACCAGCAGAAACAGGCTTGGCCTTGGTAACCGTCTTCCTCATGGTAACTTTTCCATTTCCAGTGATTTTAGAGGAAGATGGTGAGAGTTTTACCGCCTTTCCGGCAAATGAAGAGGAAGAGAGAGCCATTGTAGCAGCTGCCATTATAGAAAGTAGATGAGAAACTCTTGAATGCAGCTACTACACGGAAAGCTAGAATGTTTGTTTTGTGGTTTGAGTTTCATATGACCTACACCAGCAGTATTTAAATGGTTGAAGGATAAAAGTCCATATCCTAAAATATCATTATCTATACTCTCATTGGTGGATGACATTTTTTTGACATGATTCATGTCCATTTGGCAAAGTTCATCTCCATTAAACATGACTAGATATTTTTAGATATATTATGTCTTAAAAAAATCTAATCCAGTGCAATTTTCATCTCTAACTACCAATGTTAAATTGCCACATAAGATAGTGGATAATTGGCCAAATTCAGTTGAACAAGAGTGCAGAGGCGAAGGTAGGATTTCAAGCTTATGTGCTCAGAATTCTAAGTATTTTAAATTATTAGGTTCTAAATTATTAAATTGTAAATAATCAACAAATTGTTCAAGACAAATACAGAGTTTGAACCAAAATTACTGGGTTTGCCGAATCTGGAACCCGACCAAGAGCATATTTTAATAAGAGCAACTCGTGGCCATGCAATAGTTCACACACATTTCTGTTTGTCTGGCTATGAAATAATAGGACAATTACTTGTATCAGTGGTGTAAATACTTCTACATGAGACAAAAGAGAAATAACTTGAAATTTTAGATAATGCAAGCAGTCCAGACAGCTAGAGAAACATAAAGAATATAAAAACAATAGTGAAATATTTTCTTCTTTTGATTAAGATATAAGAGAATATATGATAAGCAATTAAAGTTGCAAACGTGACTTCAACCCTGCGTGTTTGTCCTGGTCGATATGTAATGGCCGTATATGGAACTCCTTTTATGAACGATATGCAATTAACTTTTAGATTATTTGATGGTACCTTTCACATATGACAGCAGTCTTTTCTATTTTGACGATGAACTATGCAATTAAATTTTAGATGACTTGATAATTTAAAAATAAAATACCTAGTCATACTTTAAAAATAAAATACCTAGTCAGTAGGACATTTAACACTACTAAAAAAGGAGAAAAATTGACTGTTAAAATCTACCTATGTTGGTCGATAATGTCAAAAGTTGACCGAAAACGATTGATTCGTAGCGGTCGCATATGTTGCCAACCAACCAACTTCAATCGGTATTTTCCAACAGATTTCAGTCGGTCAATTAAATTCAAAAAAAGAGAAAATTGCGAAACAACCGAACGGTCGGTGTTTTAATTATGTAATAAAAAATACACTATTTGGGAATCGAACCAGGGTCTGTGTTGTGGCAGGATATAATTTTACCATCAGACCATTTGTGTATTTTATTTTGAGAATGCCTTTTTTTTCATTTATACTTTTTATTTTTTTTTCGCGCGAAAATAACCCACCGATGTCGGTCACTTTTATTAAAAAATAAAACTACCGAATGAAATCATTCGGTTTTTTTAAATGGACGGTCAAAATAACTGACTGATTTCGGCCAGTTTTTTGAATTTTAATCTTAATTTATTAAAAATAAAAAACCGACCAAAGTTGGTTGGTTTCTTGAAAAATGACTTTTCGCGGGACGTGATATTAGGCTATATAGATGATGTTTACACCTTAATATGACCATGCTTCACTGTTGTTTTATAGGAGAATTTCCAACAATGTGCTCTAAATGGTGTTCTTTTATTTCGCATGGAATGTTCTAAGTGAGGAAGTACCACAGAGTGTTTTGGAGGTAATAAAGTGAAGAAAACGCCCACTCGAGAAGTACCCGAGCACAAAGAAGCAAAAAAATGTCCTGGGAAAATTCCACCGCGACCGCAGTGGATTAAAACTCGAGGCAGAAAGATCAGCTCTCACTGCGGTCTTGCCGCGACCGCGGTGCACTGTTCATGCGTCAGGAAGTTCGGGGACCAAAGTGTAAATTCGGAAAAATTTGTTCCAAACCCTTATAAAATTTAGAAACTCGCCCAAGTTTATCTTTAAGCTTGTTTTTACACTACTTTGGAAGAAGAACAAGTGGGAGAAGATCAACAAAATATTAGAATGTTTCTATTTCTTTTATTTTCTTGCAATTATCCATTATAAATAATTTAATATTGTCATCTTGTTTTGTCACGAGTAGCTAATTTCTTAGTCTAGGGTTTTTATGGAACCTATTGAAAGATGAACTTCTCGATTATGTTAAAATAGTTTGTTAGTTTAATCTCTATTTGTTCAACTACGTCCTAATTGTAATTAATTGACAGGATCCTCAATTAGCTGTGCCTATTTAGTGTGCATAACTCGGGAGAGAGTACATATTTAGGTAACTATTGAACAACACCACTCCCAAAGTGTAAGAGGGATCTATAAATGCGGGTTTAAAGGCGTGATTAGGGATAACAAAGCCTTGGGTGAAATCTAAAGTGAGTTGTAATAAACAAAGCCAGCTAGCTTATCTTTGGAGAGTGCGTCTAGTAAATTATTGTAATTACTCGAAGAGATTTACGGTAAGAGGAGCGCTCATGATTGATAGAGATGATTTGGTGAATTTGTATGAAACATAACAGTAAGGGATTCCATCAATAGAGGAAATCATAGCCTTAGAACCTTCTCCAAAATGTTTAAACTTTAATCATAGTTAGTTTTCAGTTGTTTATTTACTATGATTCGCAGTTAATAGAAATACCATCAATTGTTATTGACAACATTTGGAAAATTGATTCCATAGAATTTAGTAAGTCCAACAAAAGTAATTGATATGTTAATTCCTTGTAGGTTCGACTCTGGGCTAAATACTCAGATTATAATTGCAACGTCCATGTGTCCTTTTTATGTAACGACCCGAGCGGTTGTTTTGAGCTTTTGTACTTTGATCGTCAGTTTTCGGGCATGACTTTCCCCGTGTAATGTATTATGAATGATGTAGATCGTTGGTTTTGGTTATTAGGAAAATTTTGAATGAATTTGAAGGAACAATCTCAGTTGAAAACTTTGAATTTGAAAGGTTTGACCAAGAGTTTACTTATTTGTATATGAGCTCGGATCGGAGTTCTTATGATTTGGTTAGCTTAGTTGGGTGATTTATGAACTAGGAGCACGATCGGAATGCATTTTGGAAGTCTGTGGAAAGATTTGGCTTGAATTGCCAAAGTTAGTATTTTGGTGAACTCCAGTTGATAGGTGACATTTTAATATAGAGGTCGGAATAGAATTCAGAGAGTCGCATTAGCTTCATTGTGTCATTTGGGGTGTGTGTGAAAAATTTCACGTTATTCGGACATCGTTTGGTTGGACTTTTGATCGAAAGTATATTTCAGAAGTTTTTGGAAACTTAGGATTGAATTCGATGAGTTTTGAGAAATTTGATGTTGTTGAGGCGTCTTGATGATTGTAGAAGTTTGAATGATGTTGCCGATTATGTTGGTATGTTTGGTTGAGGTTCCAAGGGCCTAAGGTGAGTTTTGGATGGTCAATCAGACCATTTTGTGCCTCAAAAGATAGCAGAAATTGTAGGCTTCAGTTGCAGGTATTTTATCCCTATATTCTTAAAAGTGTGGAAAACTACTTTGGGTTGAGTTCCCTGTTTTACTGAGATAGACTGAGGGTCTGATGGAGAGATTGATTATTGAGATAGACTGAGAGTGTGATGGTGAAGCTAATGACTGAGAGAGGCAGAGGGCCTAGTTATAAGGATTATATATATATCTATGGATCGGACTGCACGTCGCAGCAACATATATATATATATATATATATATATATATATATATATATATATATATATATATATAAAGTATATATATAAAGAAACCCTTCAACAAAGTTGGTTCCCCATTTTACTCCAGTTGAAGTTCATCAATGAAGAACAATAAAGTTTTGAAACAAAGTCCTAAAAAATCAACAGTAGCTGATATACCCTCATTTGATTAGGGTGTGTTATCACCCAAAAAGCAAGGAAAATCTCCACATTCATTTGCAGAGACTACTCATAGTTCCTCTCCCGGACAAATCAGAGCAGAGATGAGAACCAAACAAAAATATGGTGTAGATGCTGGAAAAAATTCTACACTAGTCAAACAAGTCAAATAAAAAGGAAAAGAGATTTCTGTAGACGGCGACTTTATAGAAGAGATCCCTAATCTTCGAACAGGAAAGAAATAAAAGGTGTCTCCTGATTCGAAAAATCTAAAAATGAAGAAACATTAAAAAAAAACACCCTAAAATTGTTCGGAACAAATCATTGGAGAAGGTAAATATTTATTAGTTTTGTTTCTAATTTTTTAGTTTGGTTTAGGATGGTAAAATCTGTTTTATACGTGTTTTAGACAAGGGTAGATTAGTTGTCTTAATTTTGAAGATTATTTGTAGTTGTAGTGTTCTGACTTTATAATTTTAGATATTTTTTAGCTATACTGTTAGGTAACTTGTACTATTTGAAGCATAACTATAATTATCTTTTGTTGCTGCCTTTTTGTATAAAATGCTTTAAATTGTAGATATTGTGTAATCATTTGTAGTTATGTTGTAGATAAAAGGTAGATGAATTTATCCTTTTTATGTATTTTATTAATGTGAATTTATCTATTATTTATGTAGAATGAACAGATTTTTCCCCACATAATGTTGATTATGGGGTACTTAGATTCCACATTTTATGTGATCCTAGCATTCCTAGACAGATTAAAGAGATTCTATCCTCAAATGGGCTGAATCTTTTCAAAAAAACATATTTTGGATACTTACTGTCTCTTTCCACCGTATGCATGCAAAATCAGGCCATTCATGAAGTATGAATTGACCAAATCCAATGCATCATATTTTTTTGTATAGTTAAAGGGTGAAACATTAAATTTTAAATTGCGTAGTTTGCATTAATTACTGGTCTAAGATGTGTTACCCAGGTTACTGATTTTGGTTATACTCCCACTTATGTTAGAAAAATAATGAGCAGTTATTTTGTAATAAATTAAGAGCGAAGAAGTCTTATTTGAAATAGACAGTAACCACTTGATCTTGGGTAAACGATGAGGATGTGCATCCTTTATCTTTTAGAATTTTTCATTTGTCCTTCAGACAAAGATCGTGTTTCTTTTGTAGATCACTTTAGGTTCTATTTGGCAGAATCTGGGTAGTATGAGTTATACCCATGGGGTATTAAATCTTTCACCCAGATGATGGAATCTTTTGGGCTCAGACTATATCCGTATGTACATTCTTATCTTATACGGGGATGTTCACTAGCATTGCAAGTATGGCTTTATAAATGTTGCTCTACTGTTAGCACTTAATACCTCACATACTAAGATAGTCAGCTAGTAAGGAGCAGATTTGGTTAGCTATATTTGAAGAGAAGATGATAAAGTCTGAGTGGATAAAAGTAAAGTTTCCTTTTTATGATTATACAAGTACCTTCAAAATATCTACATTAATTTTACATTATCTGCCTTGATCAAACTAATTTATTTTTATCATTCAGTTTACCAATATAGTTGAATCAGGAGAAGAGATTGCAGTGCTGATTTTGCCCGATAAAATTAAGTACAAAGTTCAAGAAGGTGAACAAATATCTGAGTTTTTGAATGTTGATCCTCCTATGTTGGAACCCAAACAAACAAATGGAGAAGAGGACAAGGAGTCAACTGATGAGAAGATCAGCAAATTAGAAAAAAGAATTGAGCAGGTAATACACATAAACTACAATATATCTACAATTTATTTACAATATATCTACATTTCATTAACTGTCTACCAAATATCTAAAAATTTGTACATTTTGATATATCTCTTTATATTATTGCATATGTTTTTGCATTATATGTTAGGACATACTATGAAGTGAACAACTTACTATATTGTAACTTGTAGGTTGAAGGAAAGCTTGAAGATTTTAGGAAAGCTATCTTTGTAGAACTCGATAGTCTTCGAATGTTAATAAATAAGTCTTTGCAGACTGTTTTGCAAATGATAAATAGTAGAAATGTGCAAGATGATGCAAAGGTAAGATCTGAATTTTATTTTTATAGGAAAAATGTAGACATACGAAAAAATATATACAAATTAACATAAAACATTCAGTTTGCTGGCAGTTCAACAAAAAATAATGACCAACAAAAAGACTTGAACAATCAGTATTTTCAGTCCAATATTGGAGAACAAGTGCAGGCCAACACCACCAAAATAGGTATCTAAAAAAATACCTACAAAGTATCTACAATTTGTGTCAGTGAATATACAACATATCTACACTTATCCTCGAATTATCTACAATTTTGATACACATATTCTACAACTTTCAAGCCACCATTATCCAGTATTATTTACCATTTTTAATTATAAAACAGAACATGTTGAAGGTGCAGTTGGTCAAGAAAATCTTCCATCACATGGTGATTTATATACACATTTTCAAGTTGCAGCTTGTCACGACCCCAATCCTGGTCTTGATGGCTCCAAACATACTGCTAGGAAAGCCGAACCAATTCCATAACCTTAGCCCCTTTTATACAGTCATGATTCAATGAACATGAATAATAACCAAGTCATAATACTGCAACTCTGAAATATAAGTAAAACATGCGGAAACCCAAGTATAAAACAACTACTCAGCATGAAGGATCTGGTGTCACAAGTCTGAGCCTCTGTACATGAGTAACAACCTACTATTATAGTCTCTATGAATGCGGAATTAAGAACCAAACAACCCCTTAAATCCTCCTATGTGATCGCAACACTTCCTCTGCGATCGCATAGAGCAAAATGCTCTGCAACAGCTGATGCCTTTTTCTGCAACATCCTAAGTCCCAAAAACCTTCCATTAGCCATCCGAAATCACCCTGAGGCACCCGGGAAATCAACCAAAAATACTGAATCACCCTAAAACATCATTTAAACTTGTTCCAATTACCAAAACACCTCGAACAATACCAAAACCATCAAATTACATCGGATCCAAGACTAACTTCTTCTAAAACTTCTAAATTACGCATTTGAGCCAAAAACATGACCAAAACTCCTCCGAATTACCTGAAATTTTGCACACACATCCAAAATCACATAACAAAGCTACAAAAACTCTCAAAATTCCATTCCGACCCTCGGATCAAAATCTCACCTACCAACCGAAATCCGCCAAAATACTAACTTCGCCAATTCAAGCCTAGTTCTACACAGGACCTCCAAAATCACTCCCCATTACTCTCCTAAGTCACAAATCACTCCCCAAAGCTAACCAAATCATCGAAATTCAGATTTGATCCTCCTAACACATAAGTCAATGCATAGTTGACTTTTCCAAAATAAACCTTCCTTAAAGAGACTAAGTGTCTCATTTCCTACTAAAACTAATCTAAATCAACTCGTTTACACAAAACACTCATAATGAAGCATAAAATGGGGGAAACAAGGCAGTAACTCGCGTGATGACGGGTCGGGTCGTCACACAGCTGATGAAGACAAAACAGGTATCATACCGTCAATCAAAGATATTTTCTTATTGTCTATAAATTTCCACATTCTTGTTAAGATATGAATGGTGTTACAGTGATGTAGGATATCAATTCACACTCCCCAATTCACGGAGTGACAGTAGCAGCTCAGACTGAGCAGGTCATCGAGGAAGATGACAATGAAGGTGCAAATGTAGAGTATGTGGATCTAGGTGATTCTGAATGATCAAGAGTTGAGAAGAATGAGATCACTAGATCATTTTAAGTTTCCTAACAACTTATCCCAGTTGGTTAAGTTTGGCGAGCCCATACAAGATGATGCAACACTCATGCATCCGGGGAGAACAAGGCATCCGGGAAAGCATGTCCGATCACCATTTATACCTCTATACAATTCTAGTGGCAGCAGCTCGGTTGTACCTAAAATTTTCTACCTCAAACACACTTCCGTTACTGCTAAAAATGTAGATCTAGATATTTTAGAAAACTTCAACAAGTTGTTATACCACTCTAGTGACAAAGGTTCAAAGAGGTATGCATGTAAAATTTGACACTTGCATTTCAGCATTTATCTTTCACATATCTAATTCAATATACTATTTTTTTTTTATATTTATTTGTTGTCACAGGAGGAAGGCTCCATTTTCCATAAAGGATAACCAAATGAAGCCTTGGTTAGAACTTAGAGTGGAAAATGTTGATAAAAAGAAATGGCTCTTTTCCCTGCCTCACCCTGGTCAAGTCCTCAATGACTCAGTACGTATCAAGGAGTCTATTTACAAGATATGGTTTATAGATATTTTGCCTTCTCTTTTTTAGTTTAATTGTATTTATGTTATAGATACCTATAATATATGAAGATGACTTGTAGTACAAAATGTATATGTAATGTAGACATAATTCTAAATGTTGTTTTGTAGTTTAAATTGTAGAGCTGTTCTTAGACATCATTGTAAATTTTTTGTAGTTAATTGTAGTTATAATGTAGTTTTATATAAATTATTTGAAGTTGACTTGCTGTTTATATGACAACTATTTTTGGTTGCGGCACATTAATGTTTTAATGTATTTCTTGAGGAAAAGAGGCAAGTATGACCCCAATAACACAACCAGGTTTACCACAATGTATTGTGTGTTCAAGACGAGGATAGAACAAATTTATCAAAAGTTCATAAATTCACCTCCAAAAAAGAAGTATTCTGTTGTTAAACCCCAAGATGTTGCTGCAACATATATTTTGGGGTATAGACTACTTGTGTCACGATCCAAGTTCACCCTCCATGAACATGTCATGACGGCACCTAGTCGCTACAACTAGGTAAGCCTAACAATGCGGAAAAACAAATAATTTGCGAAAATTATAATTTAAAACCCAAATTAAACAAAATGAAATGCGGAATGTAAAATGACACTTGGCACATACAACACAATAGCTCAATTACTACAATACTATCCCAAAACCCGAAAACTCACTGGAACACAAGCTAAGAGAATGTAATACACAGCTCTAACTCCAGAATGTCTAAATCAATAGTATGAAAGGAAAGCTAACTGCTAAATCTAGAAGAAGATGGAGACTCCTGGTCTGCGGACGAGGCAGATGTACCTCGAAGTCTCTACTAGATCTCTTCGCCTCAAGAATAATACACTTGGGTGAAGGTACCTTGATCTGCACATAAAAAACATGCGCATAAAGGGGCATGAATATATCACAATGGTGCTTAGTAAGTGCCAAGTCTAACCTCGGTCGGGTAGTGATGAGGAAGGTCAGGGCCCTACTGAGAATAAACATAATAATAAATCTTGCAAGAATATGAAATAAGCAAGAATAAAGAGTACAACTATGAAGTAAGACAGGTAATACAAGGCAACAATAACACACAGAGAATAGGGTAACATGGAGTAAAATAGCTCAATATCAATACCAAAATCGAGAATCTCCCAGGATACCTTCCTGTAGTCCATTTCATCAACTGTCCAAGGATCTCCGGGGATACCGTCCCGTAGTCCACCATATGTGTATATCTGAAGGATCTCCCGAGATACCGTCCCATAGTCCAACTATCAATGCGCGGGGATCTACCAGAATCCGATCCGTAGTCCCAAAGTAAATATGCAGGGGGATTTACCGGGAATCTAACCCGTAGCCCAAAGTAAATATGCAGGGGGATCTACCAGGAATCTAACCCGTAGTCCCAAAGTAAACAAACATGAGGGGGGGGGGGGGGAGGGGAGCTACCGGAATCCCACATCCGTAGTCCCAATGTTACATAGTCACAACAAGAAGATAATTAGGAATAGGGTGCAATAAGTAAGCAATCGAAGCAATAAGTAGTACAATCAAGCAACTTAAGCAAATAAGCAATTTAGATCTATTAAGCATGCTTTTCTAAACTAACATAGATTACATTGCAAGTAGAACAACACGGATAAGAATAAACTCAGTCTTTATTTAAATGAAAAAATGGATTTCCAAGAATTAGCTCAAGTACTCCCTCGTCACCTCACGTACAAGGCGTTCAATTACAAAATATCATATCCTAGGGGAATATCCTCCACACAAGGTTAGACTAGCCACCTACCTCCAATCGTCTCAAAGTCAACTAGGAATCACACGTTTGCCAGAAGTATCTAACTCCAAATGTATCAAAATTAAATATCATAAATAACATCTCAAACAATTGATTCTACGATTAAATAAAAGCAAAGATGCAAAATTGGGTAAAATAACCAAAATGCCTCTCAGGCCAGCGTCTCAGAATTGGATGAAACTTATACTTTCCTAAACCTCATACTCTCACGAGTCTATACATAATAAAAACACAAAAATCGGAGTTCAAATGGCCCCTCAAATCCCAGATTGAAAGTTAAAAATTACAAGCCCTAGTTCTTCCATTTTGTGTAAGTTTCCATAAATTCCTAGGTTAATTTCACAATAGAATCGCGTTTTAGGTTAAAAAATCTTACCTCCAATCTTTTCTCTTTGATTCCCTCTTGAATCTCCCTCAAAGAAGCTCTCAAATGCTTAGCTATGGTGGAAAATAAGCTCAACTCGCGGATGAAATGTTTTATAACCTCACTGCCCAGGTACTTAATGCATCGCAAACGCAGAGAAGGTCACGCATTTATGAAGAAGGAAAAAATGAAGGCTTCCAAAATGCTATTCGCGATCGCGAGGAATAGCACACGAACGCAAAGCCTGGGCTGACAAAGCTACACGAACACGATGTCTTGGCTGCGAACGCGAAGGGAGAAAATATGAAGCATCGTGAACGCGAAGAGGGAAAAGGTTAGAGCTTTGCAAACGCGAAGAAGGAATTTGGCCTACAACAACTAAGGATTTTCTGCAATTTTTCACAACTCCAAAATGCTCCGTTGAACATCCGAAACACACCCGAGGCCCCTGGGACCTTAACCAATCCTACGGACATATCCCATAACATCATTCAAACTTGTAATAATCCTTAAACCACCTAAAACAACGTTGGAAACTCGAATTAATCAATGATTTAAGCCTAAGAACTTCAAATTCTCTCAAAACACGCTTTTGATAAAAAACCTAACCAAACCACGTCTGAATGACCTGAAATTTAACACACACATCCCAAATGACATAACAGGGCTACTGCAACTTCCAAAATTCCATTCCGACCCTCAGATCAAAATCTCACCTATCCACCGGAAACTTTTTAAATTGAAACTTCGGCATATCAAGCCTAAATTTGCTAAGGACCTGCAAAATACATTATGAATACGCTCCCAAAACTCTTTGAAACTCAAAACCGAACATCCCAGAAAATCAAATAGGTAGAAATAAACTTGGGAAAAGTAGTTAATAAAGGATCGGGCATAAATTCTTATGATGACCGGCCGGTCGTCACAACTTGCCAATGTTGCATGGGATGATGTTGACTATGTGATCATGCCCGTCAATATTGTAGAAAAATTCCATTAGATGCTGGTTGTTTTCGACATTGCAGATAGGAAACTTTATGTATATGATTCCATGGTCTCTACTCATAACTATCAAGTTGTTGAATCCTGTATCGAAAAGTTTTCTGCTATTATACCTTTGTATTTGTCATGCACTAGTTTCTATGGGAAGCGTGAAGACGTTAACTTCAAGATTACAAAGGCATACATTAAAAAACTAGTTATCGAACCTCTTAACATTCAGTGGATCATTGGAGAGATTCCACAGAAAAAGAAGGGCCACTGTAAAACAACTATTCTCTCTTTCTATGCATTTAATTCTTTTTTGTTTCTAATCATTTGGTAAATATTTTTTAAATTTTTTATTCTGCAGTGATTGTGGTGTATTTGTTGCTGCCTTTGCGGAGTATGTTAGCCTTGGAGATTTGTCAATACCCGCAGAAGACCTTTCTGATATTGACCAACATCGTAGACGCTATGGAGTGCTCCTATGGGACTATGCTACAAAGAAGCAGGAACATGTGTCAATCAGTGAAAGTCAGGTTACATGCAGGCTAGCAAGGAGGAAGGATGCACCTGCATTGAATGAGAAAACAAGAGTACAGAGAAAGAAGAAGTAGTGTTATGTATATGTAATTTAGTTGATGCTAGTTTGTAGGATAAGTATAGTACACAACTTTCTGAACAATTCCTTTCTGTTTTTATTGTAGCAGACCCTTTGTTTTGTTAATTTCTATCCATTTTAGTAGTTCACTTGAAAATAACTTGGTGATTTTATCTCCAGTTGTTTAATATTTACAACACTTGTTCTTCGTTATCTTAAACGTAGTTATTATGTTGTCAAAATACAAATTATCTACAATATGAAATACTGAATGTTGAGATTGTATATAATTTTATAGTTGAATGTGTATATAATTTGTAGGGAATTACCTCCAGTTGTATTTAATTTCTGTATATAACTGCCAGTTCAAGTTAAATTAATTTTTTTAAACTTGTAGTTATATTGTTGATAATAAATAGTAACTGCTATATACAGAATGTAAAAAATAGAGGTAGATAGTTGACACAATAAAAAAAAACATGTTAACAAACACATAAACAAATTGAAATTAACTACATTATGATCTTTAAAAACTTAAACGATTGCACACAAAATTGTGTTAACTTGAACACACTAACAATAATTTTGAAATGCTATTCGAACTACATGATATTTTTTTTTGGGTGCATTCTTGCAAGATCTTTTGTTAGGACCTTCACCTCCACAGTTTCCACATGACACCTTGCACTTCTTTGACTTTAGTTCATCATATGTTTTGTATCTTTCCTTTTGAGGTCTTTCTGGCTGCTTTTTCTCTCCCGTAGGTGGATTTACTACTTCATAAGATATATGTTGTGGCACATTACATTTGCTTTTATCAGGAAGAAAATTTACTGGTATTTCATATGTATCTAGTAGGCTCTCCCTTGTCTAATACAAAGAGTAATAGTTTTCATAAGTTTCATTCATGTGCCTTAAAGCTGTCAAAGCTTGTGCACATGGAAGTTCATCAAGTTGGAACTGGCCACAAGTACATTTCTTGCTTTCAAGACACACAATGTACCGATTCACACCATCTATCACAGTATGGATATGATATGTTGAAGCCCTCACCTACAATTACATAACAAACAGAAAGAACAATATTTAAAATCATAACAATAGCTTATGTACAATTAATATACAAGTTATCTACAATTTATTTACAAATTATTTACAATCTACAAATTACCTATGATTTATCTACAATTTATCTACAATCTGGAAATATTGTTTATTAAAATATTATTTTTCTATACCAAATAAACAGAACTTACCCTAAGTTTATGAGATAATGTACTGTTTTTCTCTAATTTTTTGTTGAATTTGTACCCAAGGTATGTGGAAGTACCCTTTGCCTTTAATAACTTCTTTTTCGTCCAAGGTTCAAGAAGTATCCTCATATACTATAATAGGTAAACTAGTGGCAGCTCTCTTGCATCTTTTGTTACAACATTCAACGACTTTGCAATGTTTGATGTTATAGTTCAAGTTCTATTCACCGTTGCATGTATTCTTGACTATCTATGATAACCGATATCATAAAGGTATGATTTAACACGTCGGTCTATCTCTTCAATCTTCGACATTCTTTCTTTAAATTCATCCAGATTGTATGACCCTGTTGTATCAAAGTACAATTCATTTAATTGTAGATGACCCTTTGCTTTTATATTTGTCTAAATATTCCACATGTAAGAGTAGTGTGGTATGCTCGGATAGACACATTGAAGTTTCTTTTACCATATGCTTGCTTGAATTTCTCAAAAAACCACTTCCACGATGCGTCATTTTCCGAATCAACCACAATATATGCCAAAGGCAGTATTGTACCTACATTATTAGTAAAAAGATAATTAACTAGCACCTTTGAAAATGCATAAAAGAACAAAAATACATATAAACTATGATATATTTACAAAGTATCTATAATGTATCTACAATTTATATGCTACCTACAAAATAACTATACTTTTACCTGCTGTATCCATTGTGCTTGCTATCAGCATAATCCAATGTAGGCTATCCTTAAGAATATCCCATCAACCACTACTACTAGTATACAATATTTCCAACCACTTATTGATGTACAAAGAGCAACAAACACATATAAGAAAGATTCATCTATTGTCTTCTTCAATTTAACAACTGAACCATGATACGTCTTCTCAAGAATATAAAAATGTTTTGGTAATTTGTTGTAGGAGTCAGCCGGATGACCTCTCAACAATTGTTAAGCCTTTTCCTTTGCTCTCCTTGCTTGCACGTAGCTTAGGTTCAGTCCGTGTTGGGACAGCATATCAATTTGTATGTCCTTTGGTGTGTAAACTTTTTTAGGATCATTTTACTTTGGCATGACCATGCTACCAATTACAAATACAGTACGTTTGCACTGTATGAATGTATCGTCCATTAAGGTGCATGTTTTTTGTCGGTTGAAACTCCTGATCTTGAACATTGCAGAGTCATTAATTGATGTTGCCTTGAAATGCCAATTACAGTTTTCTGCAACGCATATAAACCAGTAGCTACAAAATAATACATTTATAATACAAGTTATCAATGTAGATGTAACAAAAGGACTGTTTTAACATAAAGTAACACACTAAAGAATATAACTACTTTTCATCTACATATCACAAGGAAAATACTGTTTATTATGATCTTTTCACTATTAATATCTTCATACCTTCTGTGGCTAGATCTTTCAACCTTGAATTGGAACTTGTTGATAAGAATGAAAATAATATTGCTTTATACAGCCTAAAACTGATGTGTAGTTTATTTGTAGATAAATGTAGGAAATTTATAAATATTACCGTAAATCAGACTTCCACAGAATTTGAAACATAACAAAACTTGTAGTTGTGTTCTCATTTGTAATAGTCAATTCCATATTAAAATCTCGTACACTTATAAGTAACGGATACGATCCTAAGTTTTTATTCTCCTTTTTTGTCTCTACATAAACACAAACCCCCATATTGTTCCTAATCTCCATTGGAGGACATCTCATTCACAATGTATTTGATTTCTATATTTTGACTTAAATTTGTTTAAAATTTTGTCGCTTTTTTGATTAGTGGATTGAGGAAAAAAGTTGACGAATTGAGCTTTTGCAGAACTGATTTCTACAATTTTTCTGATTTTGACGAACTGAGCTTTTGATTTGTGGCTAAAGGGAAAATATCGAAAATAGGGTTTTTGCATAAAAGAATCTATGTAATTTGATTTTACATTAAAGATAAAGGATTTCCGTTTCAAATTTGATCTGAAGGTCGCAAAATCAATTAAAATATTCTGTTTCTGAATTTAGTGTGCCTAATTAGGAAGATTCAGCTACAAATAATTAATATTTAATGAATGATATAATAATTGTAGAAAAAGTGTAGACATGGTAGGTAAATTAAAAACTATACATATATTTGGTAATAAAATTATATATGGTATAGGAAAGAAAATATCTCTCATTTAATATTTTGCAAAGTTCAAATTCCATATCCAATGACTTCATGTAGTCGGCATCTCTTATGGGATTTACAATCCAATTCAGAATTGGATACTTTATTAATATCTCCTATATATATTTCAACCAAGAGAAATAATTTTTTTTTTCCAAATAGAAATTTCAATTCATTGACAATATTAATTATAATCTTTGTGCTAATAGAGAATATAATAATATTTAATTTGAATTAATAACTAAATTATTTGACTGATTAAATTCTTTAATTTAATTAACAAATAATAAAGTAATTAATTCTTTAGCAACGATCAGAACACTCGTTAGTGTGCGACCTCGTAGGTTCAATACTAAATCGGTAGTAAATTGACCACATATACTAATCAAGGGTAACATCTAGCAACACTCCTTAACGATCAGATAACATGATGTATACAATTTACTCTTAAGAACCAGTGGAAGAATAATGTAGTAATTCCTTCAATCCTTATAGCTCTGGATCTCCCTAGGATATGGTTCAACTGCCAAATCCTAATAGGCGATCAACTATGTGTTCATGTCAAGTATAATCGACCATTGAATGACCTAAGAAACTCATTTCTTCTTTCATTCAATTGCCCTGGCCAAGGTCTTAATTTGGTCATTTATAATTTATGACAACATGGAGCTTAAACTCATTATCAAGAGTTGACGGATTCCATCGTGATCAATCACTAATTCAACAAGTATTTAATCGTACCCAATATCCTTTCAACTATCGCCCTAAGGCCATAGGTGTCTAGTATTAAAGCACAATAAATAACTTGTCAATTACTATGACGATCTCATGTCAAAAAAATTCTTACATCATATTCTTCAAGAGAATATCCTATTGACAGTTTATGATAATTCTAACCATTAGGAATTATCCAATAACTTGGTTCAATGATCATATCTCTATATGCATCATCTATCTATGCAATTCACTTAACAAGATCAACTAATATTTATCCCACAAAGATAATCACATAAATATTTATCTAACCGGATTACTAATGTCCAAATTAATAATCCTACGATCAAGAACAAATTTAGATTAAATTGTAAGAGACTTTGCTCTAATTATCATGATCTTAATCACGATAAAAAATTTTAAAATTTAATCAAGGGCCTTATCAAATTAATCAAACAATTAATAATAATTATGACAAAAAGAATGCCAAATATTTTTATATCAAATAAGGTTCATAAAAATATGTTCAAATCATCAAATATGAGATTGGATCTAGGCATATCTACTATATCCCTAACAATCTCTCACTTGCACTAGAGTCAATCGCTTTGTACTTCATTCCCAATTTTCACTTGTGCTTGTCAAACTCATTTGCACCAAGAGATTTAGTGAATGAGTATGGAGCATTTTCCTTTCCATAAACCTTTTGAATCAATAAGTTTCCACGTCAAATGATTTCTCTTATCAAGTGATCCCCTGGCAGAACATGTTGGATTTTTTGTGTGATTTTGGTTCTTTTGCTTGAGCAGTGGCTTCAGTGTTGTCACACAATAATGGAATTGTATCTTCTATTGAAGGAACTACACCAAGTTCAGTTAAGAACTTTTTCATCCATACAGCTTTCTTAGGAGCTTCACTAGCTACTTTATATTCTGCTTCAGCCACTGAATCAACTACTGTAGCTTGTTTGGAACTTTTCCAACTCACCGCACCACTATTAAAGGTGAATACATAACCATAATTAGATTTTCTATCATCTCTATCTGAATATAAACTTGCATTAGTATAACCTTCAAGTTTCAACTCAGAATCTCCATAGACGAGGAATTGGTCTTTAGTCCCTCTAAGTACTTAAGAATGGTCATCACCACCTTCCAATGTTCTATCACGACCCCAGTTCGCCCTCTGTGTACATGTCGTGATGGCACCTACTCCCTACAGCTAGGTAAGCATAATAATGCAGAAGATAAACCATAAAATTTCAAAAAAATAATTAAAACTGAATTAGTAGAATAACCATGTGTTTAAGGTGCCGTTTGGCACATACAATAACAACTCTTGAAGCAAACTAAATTTTCCCAAAACCTGGAATCTCACAAATCACAAGCTAAGGGTTACATACGAGGCTCTGACTCAAGAATATCTAGCGAAAGAGCTATACTTAATACAGAAAGCTGGAAAGGGACTCCTCGGTCTGCGGATGTAGCATATATAACTCTAAGTCTCTACTTATACGCCTCCTTCCAAGGCTGACATAACTGAGTGGGAGTACATGTATCTGCACAACAAAAATGTGAAAAAAGTAGCATGAGCACCCAACGGCAGTGCCTAGTAAGTATCAAGACTAACCTCGATGGAATAGTGACGAGGAACAATCAAGACACCTAGCGGTCAATAAATAGTGTTATTATAGGAATATCTAAAATGATAAAAAAAATAAAGGGTGCACAGAGTGACTAATAATGCTACAATCACAATGAGGGAAGGAGAACAACAAATAACAACGAGAATATAAAAAGTGATGAAACGTAATGACGATAACAGAATCCAACTCCTAATATCACAACACAGTAAGGGGAAAAACAAGACAATATCTCATGTTCTACGATGATGTTCACCTAAGGTCTTATTCGGCTATTTCCACAAATTTACCAAATTTCAGACAAACCACAACTCACAAAATTCCAGCATCTGAAATCTAACACTTGACATCCTGTACCTCATCGGTCTCTCAGTCATGCTGACAACTAACAAGCCAGCTAGGGCCACTCTTATATATATATAATGATTAAACGAGGACGTACCTATATTCTTAGCAAAAATCAAGGGAACTTCACCTCCAATAGGAGTGTTTTCAACTACGCGTATGCTTGTGCGAGTGCTTTAACAAGATTTCTACCAGCTAATAAAGATAAGGAGAAGAGCGACAACACACACAATGTTCCCTTACGACGTCCACAAGATAAATCTCATACAGGAAAGCAAACACAATAAAAATATTAACCAAAGAAGGAATGCCTCCACACGCCGTCACAATTCATTACAATCAACCCCTGACATAGCCCACCTTGTTTCGCCACGTGTGCAATTAATAACATAATAAGTACCGCCGTGTTTTGCCACACATGCATCATAGCATTTCCCAGATTATTTTGACACATGTGCAACCCTCATATAACCATATCAACATATCCCGCCCTATTTTGCCGCATGTGCAATATATCAATAACAATAGTGGCACGACAAAGACCTCGTGCAAAACCCTAACAAGAATCGCACGGCAAAAACCTCGTGCATCACAATATCACTAGTAGCACGATATTAACCTCAGGCACCACAATATCAACAGTAGATCGACAGAAACCTCGTGCATTAAAATATCGACAGTAGCATGGCAGAAACCTCGTGCATCACAATATCAATAACTGCACGGCACAAACCTCGTGCACAACAATATCAATATTACAACAGTAACAAATACAATATATATATATATATATATATATATATATATATATATATATATATATATATATATATATATATATATATATATATATATATAGGAATGAAGCAAGAAAATCACTCGGGTATTTCCATTCACCAAAAAAGCAGTACAACTAACTCAGAAGGAATAACTATAACAGAGAAATACTAAGTGCAACAAGGACAACTCAACAAGGAATAAATGGTAAGAAACAACGATTCCAAAATACTCAGTCCAACAACAAGGAAGTTAACATGAAGAAAATAATTATAATTAAGGAAGTATCAACTAAACACAGAATATCAACTTCTTTCTAATTAAGAAAAATTAATTACACGAGAGGCAGAAATAATACTTTCCAAATAAAGACGAGCAGTTAGGAATCATAATGTGACTATATAAGGGTAAGTGTCCATAGTTAATCAAGTAAAATCCTATTAGGCAACAAGAACAAACCAAACCGGGCAAATAAAGTCAAAGTAAGACATGTAGAGGTGAAACTAATAGCAGGGAACTCAATTGTTCCAAGAAAAACCTCGTATTCAGTGATTACAAGGATCTAAGAGCCTAAAAAGGACAAATTGTCCATAAATAGATCCGAGCAGACACTCTTCACATTGCGTGCAAGGAATACAAGCAACAAAGAAGACTTAATTCCTAAGGGGAAGTCCCCAACACAAGGTTAGGCAAGATACTTACCTCGAACCCGCTAAAATCAACTAGCAACCACGTACTTGCCACGATTGCTCGACTCCAAATGGCCCATATCTATTCAATTGAATCACACATTGTAACTAAAATCTCAAGCAACTGATTCTACTATTCAATTTAAAGCTAAAATGCAATTTAGGTAAAATGACCAAAATGCCCCTCAGGCCAACGTGGGCAAAACCTGAGGTTCGAACAAAAACCGGTTACCCATTCCCGCACGAACACAAATATATGATTTGTTTTGAAATCGGACCTTAAATTAAGGTCCAAATTCCCAATTTTAGAAAACCTAGTTTCTACCCAATATACCCAAATTTTTCCATTAAAATCTTTGATTTGACGTTGAAATTATGTTAAAAGGTGTTAAGGAGTGAAGAAAATTAGTTAGAAACCACTTACCTATCATTTTGATGAAGAGTAATTGTTTAGAAAATCGCCTCTTCTATTTTGTGTTTTTTGATAGTGAGAAATAACTAAAATCCAATGTATTTATACTCCTTGACGCGCCTAGTGCGGACAGCGCAAAAAGGACCGCGGCCGAGCTGGTGGAACTGAAGGCTGCTGGATTTTTGAAGCTTGCAGCACAGACCGCACAAGGACAATTGCGGCCGCGCGGCTCACACCGCATACCGCGCTAAGGCGACTGCGACCGGGAAACATACACCATAGACCGTACTAAGGCGACCGCGGGTGCGCTAGAACCTGCAACTTTTCCCTGACCTGCAATATCTGGTGTTTTTAAGTATAAGACCTACCAAAACCTACTCTAAATCACCCGAGCCCTCGGGACTCCAAACCAAGCATACACACAACCTCGAGGACACCCTACGAACTCATCTGCGCGATCAAATCACCAAATAGTATCATATACACCGAATCAAGCCTCAAAGCTCATGATTCCTTCTCAAATTATTCATAAGACATACAATTCCCATTTCGGGTCCGAAACATGTCAAACGACGTCCGTTTTGATCAAAACTTTACAGAAAATGCCTAACCAGATATAAGACTTGTATCGGGCACGATAACCAACAATACGGGCCCGATACCGTAGTCTTCTGATCAATTTCATTTTCATTTTCCTTAATTATTTCCATAGAATAATTTCACATAAAAATTCATTTCTCGAATTTGGGGCCTCGGAATTTGATTTCGGGCATATGCTCAAACCCGTACTTTCCTCCGGACCCTCTATGACCAGCGAATCGCGGGTCCGTGTACGTTTACCAAAACTATTAACCGAAATAAAATTTATTCAATTTAGTATAAAAAATTTAGCATTTTTCTCATAGAATTTATATTAAAGTTTTTTGATTATGCGTCCGGATTGTACACACAAATCGAGGCAACCCGAGAGGAGGTTTTAAGGCCTCGAATGTACAGAACAAAAAATAAATAAGTGATGACCCCATTGGGTAGTCACATGTTCCTTACCAGTATTTGCCTAATATCGTCTAGTCACTCCTAGTGCATAAGCCACATCAGGACGTGTACATGTCATACTATACGTGATAGCTCCCACTACACTAGCGTATGGGATCCTCCTCATGCGTTCGCTCTCTTCTGGTGTTTTAGGACAATCCTTCCTACTGAGAGTAATTCCAGTGCCTATCGGTAGATAGTCTCGTTTGGAATTATCCATATTATACCTCTTAAAGATGGTATTAATGTACAAATACTGGAAAAGTCCAAGCAACTTCACAGATCTATCTCTATTTATCTTTATTCCTAATATGTAAGTTGTTTCTCCCAAATCTTTCATGGAGAACTGTTCAAATACCCAAATCTTGAAAATTTGCAATGCCGGTATGTCATTCCCTATGAGAAATATATCATCAACATACAATACTAAGATTATAATTGTGCTCTAGGTAACCTTTTTGTACACAGAAAGTTCTTTGCTATATATAACAAAATTGAACTTTTCAATTGTCTCTTTAAAGCAAATATTCCAACTTCAAGAAGCTTGCTTTAGTCCATAAATGGATCGTTGTATCTTGCGAATGTTATTATGATCATGCAGAGATGTAAACTTTTCAGGTTGTGTCATGTACACATCCTCTTCTAGGTCACCATTAAGGAAGTTGTTTTCACATCCATTTGCCATATTTCATTGTCAGAACCTTGTGTCACCTCTTCATAGGTCTCTGGATGATGATCATTATGATCAACCTTATTTGATACATTATCTGGTACCATTAGATTTAATCTAGCTGGTTCTTGATGTTCTCATGTAGACCTTCTAAGAGGTACTTGTACAACCTATTCACCTTGTGCTGGATTTGGTTGTTGTTCAATTTAGTTTGGAATTGGTTTATTAACCTGTTCTTGAACTTCATTTAGTTCTAGAAATTCAATCGTTGTAAATGGAAACTACTTTGGCAACTTCAAAACATCCAATAAAGGATCTTCAAGTTAGGTCTCGTGATCTTTATATTGTGTTGATTCATTAGTTTCTTGAAAATCATCAAGTTCTATTTCTCCATTATACTTTCCTTCTAAAAGAAATTTCCTTTCCAAAAAGGTTGCTCTTCTGGCCACAAACACTTTATGACCAGAAGGGTGATATAAATAATAACCCAGTGTTTTTTAGGATACCCAATGAACCTACACTTATCATATCTTGAGTCAATGTTTATCAGACTGTAGTCTAATAAGATAAGCTGGACAACCCCAAACTTTAATATGTTTAAGGTTATGTTTACATCCTTTCTATATCTCATATGATGTTGTAGAGTATGACTTAATAAGCACTTTATTAAGTTAGTATGTTGCAGCTTCCAAAGCATATTACCATTAATTTATTGGAAGATCAGTGAACCCCATCATAGATCTCACCATATCTAATAAGGTTTGTTTTCTCCTTCCAGACACACCATTGTGTTGTGATGTTCTCGAAGGTGTCAACTGTGAGAGAACCCCATTCACTTTGAGATATCTAGTAAAATCTTCACTAAGATATTTTTACCTCTATTAGACCTTAGTACTTTCATACTTTTACCAGTCTGCTTCTCAACTTCACTATGGAACCTTTTGAACATTTCCAAAGATTCAGACTTGTGCTTCGTAAGATACACAAATCCATATCTTGACATATCATCAATGAAGGTGATGAAGTAAGAATATCCACCTCTAGCTTGAATTTTCATGGGCCCACAAACATCTGTATGAATTAGTCCTAGTAATTCAAAAGCTCTTTCTCCACTTCCAGTAAATGGATATTTGGTCATTTTTCCTTCGGAATAAGATTCACAAGTTTGATATGATTAAAAATCATACTTGTCAAGTACCCTTTCGTGTACAACTTGTTAATTATTTCCTCTCCAATATGACTAAGCCTACAATGCCAAAGGTATGCATGATTTACTTGATCATCTCTTTTCCTCTTAAGACTTGAAACAGGAATAATCGAATTAGCATTCACATTCGGTAAGACATAAACATCATGTTGGAGATAGCCATTCACATGTAAATTATCACTACAATAAATAGAGCAAATACCATTGCCTATACTAATGCGAAAACCATGTTTGCCTAACATAGAAGCTAAAATTATGTTCAAAACAAATTTAGGAATGTAATAACAATCATCCAACATAAGTACTTTGCCCGTAGGCATTATTAAAGAAATTTATCCTACAGCTACGGCCGCACCTTTTGCATCATTTCTAACTTGTAGATTAACTTCTCCTTTCTTTAGCCTCCTACTTATCTTGTACCCTTGCATCATATTATAGATGTTATAACCACCGGCAATATCTAATACCCAGTGAGGAATTAGTAGTAGCTAAGGAAACCTTGAAAACATTTTTCAATTATGTCTCACCTTGTTTCTTGTCCTTTAGAGTTGCAAGATATGCCTTGCAGTTTCTCTTCCAATGCCCTTTCTTCTTACAGTGAAAACATTTGGCATCATATAATAACTGCAAGATCAAATCTTCAGTAAACTCTTTACCAAGCTTGTACCCCAACTTCTCATGTTCTTCGGTAAGAACAATCATGATTGACAAGGGGTCCAACTAGAGAGTTTTCAATGTCCAACTGTGTATCAACCATCTTTTTAAGATATTCAATTATTGCAGTTGGATTCATATTCTGGTGTTTCCTCTGGATTTCATAACTCATAGAAGAGAAAATGATGTGTTTAATAGCAACGCATTCTTCCAAGCATTTCTGATAAACCTTGGTTCCTTGAACATCATTCTCTGGTGGGATTGTCTATGCATGCTTAAAATCACATCAATGAGCTTTTCATGCACGAGAATAATTCTCAAATTTTTATGCCAGCCATCAAAGTTTGGTCCTACCAACTTGTTGATCTCAAGTATTTCACGCAGTAAAAAATATCGCATGACAAGGAAATCAAATGAAGTGGAAATTTTCCTAATAGTTACATAGCCTCTCGTAGATAAGTACAGACGCCTTTGTACCGATCAGTGAGACTCTAATAAATCGGCCTATGTCGCATGACTCCTATGAACCTAGAGCTCTGATACTAACTTGTCGTGACCCTAGTTCGCCCTCCGTGAACATGTCATGATGACACCTAGTTCCTATAACTAGGTAAGCCTAACAATGCGGAAAAAAAACACAACTTGAAGAATAATTAATTAAAACTGAACAACAAAAAGAAACTTGTATATAACTGTCGCTCGACATATACAACTAAAAATACGGAAGTCCACAATAGCATGCCAAAACCCGGAAACTCACGGGAACACAAGCTAACGAATAGTAATACATGGCTCTAACTCCAGAACATCTAAAGCAAAAGTATGGAAGAAGTCTAAATACTACAAATAGAGTAAAGAAGGAGACTCCTGTGTTTGCGTACGCAGCAGAAGTACCTCAAAATCTCCGTAGCTCTCCTGGCATCAAGGATAGTGTGCTTGAGATGAAGTACCTGGATCTGCTCATGAAATTATGCACAGAAGAGGCATGAGTACACTACAGCAGTACTCAGTAAGTACCACGCCTAACCTCGGTTGGGTAGTGACGAGGAAAGGTCCGAGCCCTACTGAGATGCAACATAGTAAATAATAAGATGAGGAAATAACAGTATAGATAAAGTGTATAATGAGAATCTAAACAAGATAAGTAAGGAAACCATTGTAGAAAGCAGAAAAATAGGATAATACTAGTAAATGCTACTCACAACAGGAACCAAAATAGGGGATCTTTTGGTATCCAGAGGATCTCTCGGTATCCTCAATCTTACAATTTCATGTCCCAGGGATCTCTTGGTATCCCAAGGATCTCTTGGTATCCTCAAATCTTACAATTTCATGTGACAAGAATCTCTTCGTATCTCGAGGATCTCTTGGTATCCTCAAATCTTACAATTTCATGTGCTAGGGATCTCTTGGTATCCCGAGGATCTCTTGGTATCCTAAAATCTTACATTTTCATGTGCCAGGGATCTCTTGGTATTCTGAAATCTTACAGTTTCATGTGCCAGGGATCTCTTGGTATCCCGAGGATCTCTTGGTATCCTTAAATCTTACAGTTTGACGTGCCATGGATCTCTTGGTATCCCGCTCCCTCAGTCCAGAACATATCAAGTGCAGGGGGATCTACCGGGAGGCCAACCAATAGTCCCAATTTAAAAACACACAATAGAAACCCAAACATTTGGAAAGATACTAACTCAGGACAAGAAATAGAAAAATACTAGTCAAACATACTACACGGAGTACAAACAAGATAGTTTAAGCACTTAGGTAAGTAAGTCAATGAACATGCTTCTATAAACTAGCATAGAATAAGCTTACAATTTAAAATGAACAGGCAAGCAAGAAAACTCAATTTAAATACTTCAAGTGAAAACGGATTTCCAACAATTTGCTCAGGTACGTGGTCATCACCTCACATACGAGGTATTCAATTACCAAACATCATATCCTAAGGGGAGAGTACCCCCTACAAGTTTATACAAACCACTTACCTCAAACCGACTCCAATTCAACTTGAAACCACACTTTTTCCATAAGTATCCGACTCCAAATGACCCAAATCTATTCATTTCAATTACATATTGTAAATAACACCTCAAACAACTGATTCCACTATTTAATTTAAAGCTATGACACAAATTTAGACAAAATGACAAAAACCCCCCCTCGGGCCAACATGGTCAAAACCAAAGTACGAACTAAAATCCGGTTACCCATTCCCACACGAATCCAATAATGCGATTAGTTTTGAAATCGAACCTCGAATTGAGGTCCAACCCCCAATTTTAGCAAAACCCAAAGTCCTACCCAATATACCCAAATTTTCCCATTAAAATCTTCGATTTGACATTTAAATTTTGTTAAAAGGTGTTAAGGAGTGAAGAAAATGAGTTAGAAATCACTTAACATTCGTTTTGAAGAAGAAAAATTGCTTAGAAAATCGCCTCTTATGTTTTGGGTTTATAGAAAGTGAGAAATAACTAAAATTCCGTGTATTTATACTCTTTGACACGCCTAGCACGGACCACGCAAAAAGGATTGCGGCCGCGCTGGTCGAATTAAAGACTACTAGCTTATTGAAGCCTGCCACGCAGATCGAGCTAATGCGACCACGGTTGCGCATCACACACCATGGACCGCGCTAATCTGACCGCAATCGTGCAACGCACACCGCGGACCGGGCTAAGGCGACCGCGGCCTCACTATAGCCTGAACTTTTCCGGACCTGCAATATCTGGTGTTTTATGTCTAAGAACTTCCAGAAGCTACTCGAAACTCACTCGAGCCGTCTGGGCTCTAAACCAAATATGCATACAATCTCAAAAACATCCTACGAACTTGTCCGTGCGATCAAATCACCTAAATAACATCATATACATCAGATCTAGCCTCAAAACTCATGATTTTTTCTAAATTTTTTATAAACATCAAATTTTCATTTTAAGTCCGAAACACGTCAAATGACGTCCGTTTTCCATAAAACCTTTAGAAAAGTGCTTAAACCATAAATATGACTTGTACCGGGTACCGAAACCAAAATACGGGCCTGATACCATATTTTTTTAATCAAATTTAATTTCCAATTTCCTTAATCATTTCCAGAAAAGAAATTTCACAAAAAAAAATTCATTTCCGGGGCTTGGGACCTCGGAATTTGATTTCGGGCATACGCCCAAGTCCTACATTTTTACTGTGGACCTCCGGGACCGTCAAATCTTGGGTCCGGGTCTGTTTAGCCAAAATAGTGACCGAAGTCAAATTTATTCAATTAGTATATAAATTTTGCATTTTCTCATAGAATTCGTATTTAAGTTTTCCAGTTACGCGCCCGAACTGCATATGCAAACCGAGACAACTCGAGAGGAGGTTTTAAGGCCTCAGAAGTAGAGAATGGAAAATAAATAAGTGATGACCCTATTGGGTCATCACAACCTGCAATTTTGAAAAATTATAGGATAGTACATTATGTTATATTATATTAAAATCATAACCTAAACATAGAACATAATACTTATATTCAAAGTAAATCGTAAATCTATCTTTTTCTTAAATTCCTCCTCTACCCAACAAGAAACATCATAAAAAGTTCCTTCTGCTTTATTTCTTCTTTCATAAAACCAATGTTGCAGCTTCACTTGAATGAAACCCCCCATTCTTAATATAGGCAGCTCCCTCGCTTCTAGTAGGACAAAATTCGTTGACTGAACTATGTTTGGTGTGAGCATCTCATTTCTTCAGACTGGACTAGAAGAATTTGCCACCTTTTCGGTGGTACTTCCATCAAGTAATCATAAATCTTCTTATATACTCTTTCTATATCTGACATGTATAGATCAAATTCTTTTCGCCTGTATACTCTTGCAACACTTTGAAAAAGTTTTATGACCTCACTTTTACTTTTCTTTGCTTTAGGTTCTGCTCCAACTGATAGATGCAAATCCCATTATGGCTTTCAGGATATACCTTTGCAACGCCATATGCAATAGCTTGATTTCTGTCTAATAAAAAAACTAGATTCTCACGGCTCCCAAATGTATTGTGAAGCTGACTAAAGTACCACTCATAGGAATTTTTATTTTCAGATTCTGCTATTCCAAAGGCTAGTGGGAAAATTTGGTTATTTGCATCCTTTGAAACTGAAATCATTAAAACACCACGACATGTTGACGTAAAAAAAGTTGCATCAACAGCAATCACTGGTCTACAATGATTCTAACTAGATATTGATGATCCATACGCATAAAACATATACAGAAACCTCAAAATACTGTACAAAACAAAGTTAATAGAAGTTAAGGATAGGTAGTCCTAGACTTCAAATTACAAGGCCAAAAGTTAAGGACAAGTAGTCTTGTAGTTAGACATATAAGGTCAAAAGTTAAGGACAGTCAGTACTTAGCTTAGAGTTACAAGTTATAATGTTAAGGATATGCAGTCCTTAACTTTGAGTTCAAAGTTTAAAAATTAAGGACAAACAGTCCTTAACTTTGACTTATAAGTTCAAAAGTTAAGGAAAGCCAGTCCTAACCTTTTGGTTACAAGCTCAAACATCAACTGGTTAGATAAAGCATGTCCTAAGTTTTATAAAACGGACTAATAAACTTTTTTGTTTAATTGTTTACATGTTGTTTTTGTTGTCTATCTTTATGTTAGTATATATTCTTAGGTTTTTACTTCTCATCATATACAAGTATGAAGACAATAATTAATAATTCCCTTCAGGAGTTCCCTTTAGTAAAGCGGAAGCAAGTTGAATAGCACGTCACGCCTGATACCCAATATCTACTCCATGCAATTTTTGCATTTCTGCCATGAAAAAAGTTGGTGTAACTTCGAACCTTGGGTCTCGAAGATTATCGATAATGTATCCACTAATCAACTCTGAAGCTGCATGCTTTGATCAGCTTTTACAGTGTTAACAGAGTAGTCATGATTTTTCTCAAATTTTACTATCTTGAATAATATTTAATCTTTAATTCTGAATGCACGCACACACCACCCACACCTATCATTATTGTATTTCAACGAATATCTTGTTAACCTAGATCTAACAACCTTGAATTCAAAATGTCCTTTAATTGATGTATTCAAAAAACAGTTAATTATACTCTTCTTTTTGTTAAATAATGATCCCACTTTTATTTCATCCAATGAAACATTTTCTCTTAATATCGTAGTTAGGGATTCTTTTTGTTTCAAATTTGACCTTCGTTTAGTTAGCTGAGTAGAGGTTTTTTCAGCAACTTCTTCAATTACCAATGCACTCTCTAATACTTGAATATCCAAAGCTTGTTCGTTGTCAATCTCTATAAATCTTTGACCTTCTACTTGAATAGAATCAAATGTTTGAAGCACCTCTTCAGTTATTGGTTGAGCTTCAACCATATGTATTTCTATTATCTCTTGGCATTTGTTTTGATTGTCATGTTGAGTTTCTCTGTCATGTTCAAAGTTGCTTGTTGATCCAAAAACTCTTTCTGAAATATCAACAATGAAACGACAACCCTTGAAGAGTGATTTTGTTTTTAGTAACTCTATACATGTGTGATGATTTATATCTTTGGATACAAGCATTCCCTTGCTTATTCCAAAGTTGATATCAAATCATATCACTGCTTCAAACTTGTCTCTATCCAATTCAATAACTTCAAAGATCTGTTTGATAAAATCTTTAAACCAAAGTGCCTCAGTTACTAGAACAAGCTTTGTTTGATGATCAAGATACTCATAGTCTTCAGTCCATCTACCATTAAAAGCAACTATAATGCATATTGTTTCCATCCTGCAAGTCAAGATAATGGAATAACTCAAGACATATTTTATAGAGCAATCCTTGTATAATTAAAACAAGTACTATAAGTTCAAGACCAAGTTAAGGACCACGTATCCATAACTTTTGAACTTAGAATTCAAATTTTAGGACCAAGTGTCCTTAAGTTATGAACTTAGAACTCTAAGTAAAGGAACAAGTGTTCTTATTTTTTGAACTTGGAATTCAATGTTAAGAAACGAGTGTCCTAAACTTTTTAACTTTGAACTCTTAGTTAAAGACCAAGTGTCCTTAACTATTCAATATGCAAGTCAAAGTTCAGGATGAAGTGTTCTTAACTATTAAACTTGAAACTTGAAGTTAAGGGCTAGCTATCTTTAACTATTGAACATGTAAGTCTAAAGTTCAGCACCAAGGGTCCTTAACTTTTGAACTTGAAACTTGAAGTTAAGGACTTCCTGTCCTTTAATTTTTAAGTTATAACTCCAAGGTAAAGACCAAGTGTCCTTAACAATTAAATATGAAGTCAAAGTTCAGGACCAAGCATCCTAACTTTTCAACTTGAAACTCAAACTTCAGGACCAAGTATCCTCATTTTTTCAAAATAATTTGCAAAACTATGACCATATATCCTTATTATACAGAAGAACGACATAAAAGATAAGGATATTGTGTCCTTAACTTTTTCAGTTCAATTTGCAAAATCAAGACACTATGTCCCGAATATTATGTGCTCAATTTTTATAGAATTATCACACACGCAATGTCATTAACCTTATCAATCCAGAAATTGAAAAAAAAAATCAAATTTGTACTTATTGTATAAAAATTAATAGAAATAAAAAAAGTATAACTATGTCGAAATAAAAATCAATAGAAATACATAAAAGTATAACTTACTATAAACTTATGTCGATTTTTGGACGAGAGAGTTAAATTGTATAGTTTGAAATCAGAAGAGAAGCTTCTGCAATTCTATACTTTGAAATTCGATGATCACAGCAAAGTTAGTTACGTGCGTCGCTGCTGCTGCTGATCGTTAATAAAAATGTAGGTATAAGTTATAGCAAAAGGGTATTTTCGTCCAGTCAGGTATAAATTTATTAAATTAGTGGCTAAAGCCTAAAAACACTTAAAACGCTGGTTTTAAAATAAAGACAGGTGCTATTAGTTGTTATTTATGCACATCTCCCTCATCCAAACTGGTTCACTTTATTTTATTTTATTTTATTTCGGGAGTCAATTATAGGTAAGATATCTCTAGATTTGGAGAAAAAATCAATAATAGCCAGATTTACATTTATTAATTGAAAAAAAGATCAAAATTTCAAAAGTAGTCGAAATTTTGCCACTTTTCATGTAAAAGATAAATCTGAACAAAAATACTATTCAATATCCGGAAAATATTCCATATACAGATGCTCCAATATCCAGTATATTATGCTGGAACTTTTTATTTTACAATAAAATAGTGGCTATTTTTCAAATAACTTTGCAAACACCAATTATTTTTCAATTACCGGTCCTAAAACTTGTTAGCCCGTGCTTTATGACCTAGATTTGGGGAGTCGATAATTCTGCTTATAAGAAATTTGTAACTGATCTCTTTGCAATGACTTTCCAGAAATCATTTGTATTGACTAAATTTACTAACTTTCTATATGTCATTATGAATTATTCCGACAAATAATACTCAGAATGCCAATTAGAAAAGGAGAACAAGAAAATTAACTATGTTGTTTTAGCTTTATGTTTAAATTTAAGTTTCTCTGCTCTGCAAATTCCTTGTTTCTACCTAGGAAACCAGTTCTGCAATTATCCTTGTTCCAAGACATCTGCCTTAGCAACTTGGGAGCCATATTCCTCCTTTTAACTAGTACTTGATTTATGAAAGGAAAATACTAATATGTAAACACAACTACTGGAGACAAAACAAATTCACATATAATTTCCTGTAATTCACAATAGCTTTACAAGTTCATCAAACAATCAGCTAACAGAACACACTATATGTTAAGAACTTCACTTTCCAGGAACAAAGTTTGTGGCATAAGCCCATGCGTTGTAATATACTGGGTCAGTGAGGTGATCGGCAAGGTTTTCTAGTGGACCCTTTCCGGTGACGATAGCTTGAACGAAGAATCCAAACATGGAGAACATAGCAAGTCTACCATTCTTGATCTCTTTTACCTTGAGCTCAGCAAAAGCTTCTGGGTCATCAGCAAGGCCCAATGGGTCAAAGCTACCACCGGGATAGAGTGGGTCGACAACCTCACCAAGAGGCCCACCAGCAACACGATAACCCTCAACAGCTCCCATCAACACAACTTGGCAAGCCCATATGGCTAAGATGCTTTGTGCGTGAACCAAACTTGGGTTGCCCAAGTAGTCAAGTCCACCCTCGCTAAAAATTTGGGATCCAGCCTTGAACCATACAGCTTCACCGAATTTGACACCGTTACGTGCCAAGAGCTCGGGGAAGACGCAACCAAGAGCTCCAAGCATCGCCCATCTGCAGTGGATAACCTCTAGCTCACGGTTTTTGGCGAAAGTTTCAGGATCGGCTGAAAGTCCACCAGTGTCCCATCCATAATCACCAGGAAACTCACCAGTCAAGTAACTTGGAGACTCACAAGAGAATGGTCCCAAGTACTTGACACGGTCAGGACCATACCACGGGCTACCAGAAGAAACAGGCTTGGCCTTGGTAACCGTCTTCCTCGTGGTAACTTTTCCATTTCCAGTGATATTAGAGGAAGATGGTGAGAGTTTCACCGCTTTTCCGGCAAATGAAGAGGAAGAGAGAGCCATTGTAGCAGCTGCCATTATAGAAAGAAGATGAGAAACTCTTGAATGCAGCTACTACACAGAAAGGTAGAATGTTTGTTTTGTGGTTTGAGTTTCATATGACCTGCACCAGCAGTATTTAAATGATTGAAGGATAAAAGTCCATATCCTAAAATATCATTATCTATACTCTCATTGGTGGATGACATTTTTTTGACATGATTCATGTCCATTTGGCATAGTTCATATTTTAATATGAGCAACTCGTGGCCGTGCAATAGTTCACACACATTTCTGTTTGTCTGGCTATGAAATAATAGGACAATTACTTGTATCAGTGGTGTAAATACTTCTGCATGAGACAAAAGAGAAATAACTTGAAATTTTAGATAATGCAAGCAGTCCAGACAGCTAGAGAAACATAAAGAATATAAAAACAATAGTGAAATATTTTCTTCATTTGATTAAGATATAAGAGAATATATGATAAGCAATTAAAGTTGCAAACGTGACTTCAACCCGTCGTGTTAGTCCTGGTCGATATGTAATGGCTGTATATGGAACTCCTTTTATGAACGATTACATGCAATTAACTTTTAGATTATTTGATAGTACCTTTCACATATGACTGCAGTCTTTTCTATTTTGACGATGAACTATGCAATTAAGTTTTAGATGACTTGATAATTTAAAAATAATATACCTAGTCATACTTTAAAAATAAAATACCTAGTCAGTATGACATTTAACACTACTAAAAAGGAGAAAAATTGACTGTTAAAATCTACCTATGTTGGTCGATAATGTCAAAAGTTGACCGAAAACGATTGATTCGTGGCGGTCGCATATGTTGCCAACCAACCAACTTCGATCGGTATTTTCTGACAGATTTCAGTCGGTCAATTAAATTCAAAAAAAGAGAAAATTGCGAAACAACCGAACGGTCAGTGTTTTAATTATGTAATTAAAAAAATACACTATTTGGAATCGAACCAGGGTCTGTGTTGTGGCAGGATATAATTTTACCACCAGACCATTTGTGTATTTTATTTTGAGACTGCCTTTTTTTTTCATTTATACTCTTTAATTAATTTTCCCGCGAAAATAACCCACCGGTGTCGGTCACTTTTATTAAAAAATAAAACTACCGAATGAAATCAGTCGGTTTTTTAAATGGACGGTCAAAATAACTGACTGATTTCGGTCAGTTTTTCGAATTTTAATTTTAATTTATTTAAAATAAAAAACCGACCAAAGTTGGTTGGTTTCTTGAAAAATAACTTTTCGCGGGACGTGATATTAGGCTATATAGATGATGTTTACACCTTAATATGACCATGCTTCACTGTTGTTTTATAGGTAAATTTCCAACAAAGTGCTCTAAATGGTGTTCTTTTATTTCGCAGGGAATGTTCTAAGTGAGGAAGTACCACAGAGTGTTTTGGAGGTAATAAAGTGAAGAAAACGCCCACTCGAGAAGTACCCGAGCACAAAGAAGCAAAAAAATGGCCTGGGAAAATTCCACCGCGACCGCAGTGGATTAAAACTCGAGGCAGAAAGATCAGCTCTCACTGCGGTCTTGCCGCGACCGCGGTGCACTGTTCACGCGTCAGGAAGTTCGGGGACCGAAGTGTAAATTCGGAAAAATTTGTTCCAAACCCTTATAAACTTTAGAAACTCGCCCAAGTTTATCTTTAAGCTTGTTTTTACACTACTTTGGAAGAAGAACAAGTGGGAGAAGATCTACAAAATATTAGAGTGTTTCTATTTCTTTTAATTTCTTGAAATTATCCATTATAAATAATTTAATATTGTCATCTTGTTTTGTCAGGAGTAGCTAATTTCTTAGTCTAGGGTTTTTATGGAACCTATTGAAAGATGAACTTCTCGATTATGTAAATATAGTTTGTTAGTTTAATCTCTATTTGTTCAAATACGTCCTAATTGTAATTAATTGACATGATCCTCAATTAGCTGTGCCTATTTAGTGTGCATAACTTGGGAGAGAGTACATATTTAGGTAACTATTGAACAACACCACTCGCAAAGTGTAAGAGGGATCTATAAATGCGGGTTTAAAGGCGAGATTTGGGATAACAAAGCCTTGGGTGCAATCTAAAGTGAGTTGTAATAAACAAAGCCAGCTAGCTTATCTATGGAGAGCGCATCTAGTAAATTATTGTAATTACTCGAAGAGATTTACGGTAAGAGGAGCGCTCATGATTGATAGAGATGATTTGGTGAATTTGTATGAAGCATAACAGTAAGGGATTCCATCAATAGAGGAAATCATAGCCTTAGAACCTTCTCCTAATTGTTTTAACTTTAATCATAGTTAGTTTTCAGTTGTTTATTTACTATGATTCGCAGTTAATAGAAATACCATCAATTGTTATTGACAACGTTTGGAAAATTGATTCCATAGAATTTAGTAAGTCCAACAAAATTAATTGATATGTTAATTCCTTGTAGGTTCGACTTTGGGCTAAATACTCAGATTATAATTGCAACGTCCATGTGTCCTTTTTATGTAACGACCCGAGCGGTCGTTTTGAGCTTTTGTACTTTGATCGTTAGTTTTCGGGCATGACTTGCCCGTGTAATGTATTATGACTGATGTAGATCGTTGGTTTTGGTTTTAAGGAAAATTTGGAATGAATTTGAAGGAACAATCTCAGTTGAAAACTTTGAATTTGAAAGGTTTGACCAAGAGTTGACTTATTTGTATATGAGCTCGGATCGGAATTCTTATGATTTGGTTAGCTTAGTTGGGTGATTTATGAACTAGGAGCACGATCGGAATGCATTTTGGAAGTCCGTGGAAAGATTTGGCTTGAGTTGGCAAAGTTAGTATTTTGGTGAATTCCAGTTGATAGGTGAGATTTTAATATAAAGGTCGGAATGGAATTCAGAGAGTTGCATTAGCTTCATTGTGTCATTTGGGGTGTGTGCGCAAAATTTCACGTTATCCAGACATCGTTTAGTTAGACTTTTGATCGAAAGTTTATTTCAGAAGTTTTTGGAAACTTAGGATTGAATTCGAAGAGTTTTGAGTAATTTGATGTTGTTGAGGCGTCTTGATGATTGTAGCAAGTTTGAATGATGTTGCCAATTATGTTGGTATGTTTGGTTGAGGTCCCGAGGGCCTAAGGTGAGTTTTGGATGGTCAATCAGACCATTTTGTGGCTTAAAAGATAGCAGAAATTGGAGGCTTCAGTTGCAGGGGTTTTATCCCTGTATTCTTAGAAGTGTGGAAAACTATTTTGGGCTGAGTTCCCTGTTTTACTGAGATAGACTGAGAGTCTGATGGAGAGATTGATGATTCAGATAGATTGAGAGTCTGATGTGAAGTTAATGACTGAGAGAGGCCGAGGGCCTAGTTATAAGGATTATATATATATCTATGGATCGGACTGCACGTCGCAGCAACATATATATATATATATATATATATATATATATATATATATATATATATATATATATATATATATATATATATATAAGGATCGGGTTGTACGCCACATCGATATAGCGCTTGGGATGTAGGAGCCCCTCCCGGAGTCTGCACACCCCCAGTGAGCGCCATCGACGAAATATATATATTGGGCTGCACGCCGCAGCGGTTACTATATTATACCTATTGAGTGTGAATGCTAAGTGTGAATAATGATTGTTAAGAGTTGAGTCGTGAGTGGCAGAGAGGATAGCCCGATGGGCGATAGATATATACATGTACATGAGTGATGTTTGCTTGAGAGGCCTGTTTATGATATATTGATTTCCCTCCTCTATAAAGTGATTTTTATCGAATATGTTGACTTATTGACTGTTTTCACTCATCTTTAAATTGAGCCTATGTCATAAAGTTGAACAAATATTTTAAAACAACTTTTATTCAGACTGGGGTTTATGAGATGTCTAGAAAATAATCACTGATTTGACATTTGATTATTTCTATCGAGATTTTCAAGTTACGAAGTGTTTATGATTACTATTATGCCTGAGGGGCTGTTTTACGAACTATGCTTTGCCCGAGAGGCCAATTATGGTTTTAATCTCTTTATTACTTTAAATGATATTGAACCCCTAGTGAAATGACTGGAAAGTATTTCAAAGTGATATTTAATAGAAGCTAGATTTTAAAAGGGACGGTTGACTCGTATTATGATTTGAAAGCCTGTTGTGTTTATTGAGCCTAACGTGAATGTGGATGCAATGTTTTCTATTGCCCAGTCTTTATTTACTCTTATACTTACTAGGTTTGCGTACTCACGTTACTCGCTGCATCTTGTGTGCAGATTCAGGTATATCGGAACCCAGTAGTGGGTGTTGATTTGCTCAGACATGGAGTCATCAGAGTTAGCAAGGTGGTTGCATGATGTTTGCAGCACCGCTTCCTTTCTCACATTGCTATTACTGTATTTAGTATATTATTTTAGACTTCTTGTTGTATTCAGACCTTGATAGATACTCATGACTAGTGACACCCCGATGTCGGGTTTGAATGTTATTTACGCATTTTATTCAGACTTATATTATGAAATATTGATCAATTAAAGATTCAAAAATGACTCTTAATGATTAAATGGTTAACGTGAGTGTTGTATCGGTTGGCCTTGACTTCACGAGAGATGCCATCACGACCGAACCGGTTTTGGGGTCTTGATATTTTATAAGGAATAATTGGGCATGATCAGGATACAAAAATAATTTTTTACATTTTGCACCAAAAAAACCCAACCAAAATTGATCGATTTCATAAATAAATAAATAAATAATTTAAAAAAATCGACCGACTTCGATCAATTTTTCGGACGAAGTCGGTCTGTTGGTCGCGAACTTTTTAATCTGACTGCAGTCTTTTCTATCTTGACGATGACACATCCTAGTTCTACATGGAAATGGATTTACATTTTTGACTGCTGATGAGCTGGTAATCTCACAATAATGGCTAAGACCAGCTACCTGAATTTGTTTTGGTCCATGTAATTTCATTGTTGTTGTCACTAATCAGCAAGTTATTGTTCGATCTCTTGTTTACACATTACTCTTAATTCCCTGGACTGTCCTTAAATAATGATTAACATATCCTTTTTTATATACATGACTTTAATATTGGTGTGATTCTCCCCCAAATCCTACATAATCGCAATATACTTTGTGTATCGGGGTATTCTTGCCTTTGAGACATGCATTCGATTATTAGTTACTACATGTAAGATAAAGAAAAGTTAGATAGAGCTTATTGTTCAGGTCGGAAGCATATATTTTAGTTAGGACTCATTAAAGATAGAGACAGATCCAAGATTTGAATCTCATAAAACAAGAACTTATTGACCTTGTTTCATGACATTCTTTCAAGTCATCTGAATAGGTAAAAGAACAAATTAGGTTTGCACAATTATATATGAGATTCGACTTCAAATTATTTTTCGTTAATACTTTTCATATTGCTAAAAGAAGCAAGAAAATAGAAGACGTAGAAGAGTAGGTAATGCCTAGTTAAATTGTTTGCACCTCTCATGGGATTGTTGTTTTAAAAATTTGACTTCAACTTTCAATTTCTATGCTTTGCAGATTCTTGTTTGCACCTTGGAACACTGCTTCTTATGTTCCAAAACAAAATTAATATATAATCTCTTGTATTCACAATAGCTTTACAAGGCCATAAAACAAGCAGATAATAATGTAGAATGATCTATTCTAAAAGCTTCATTTTCTGGGGACAAACTTTGTGGCATATGCCCAAGTATTATTGTTTACTGGGTCAATAAGGCGGTCGGCAAGGTTCTCCAATGGACCCTTGACGGTGACAATAACCTGAACAAAGAATCCAAACATGAAAAACATACCTAATCTACCATTCTTGATTTCCTTTACCTTGAGCTCAGCAAAACCTCAGGGTCATCAGCAAGACCTAATGGATCAAAACTACCACAAGGATGAAGTGGATCAACAACCTCGCCAGCAACACTGTAGCCATCGACGGCTCCCATCAACACAACTTGGCAAGCCCAAATGGCTATGATGCTTTCTCCGTGGACCAAGCTTGGGTTACCTAAGTAGTCAAATCCACCCTGGCTGAAAATTTGGGATCCAGCCTTGAACCATACTATTGCTCCGGACTTGACACCCTTACGTGCTAAGAGCTCGGGGAAGACACAACAAAGAGCTCCAAGCATCGCCCATTTGCCGTGGATCACCTTCAACTCACGATTCTGGGTAAAAATATCTGGATCGGCTGAAAGTCCAGCTATGTCTTACCCATAGTCACCGAAAAATTCACCAGTGAAGTAGCTTGGGGCCTCACCAGAGAATGGGCCAAAGTACTTGTCCTGGTCATGACCATACCATGGGCTACTAGAATAAACAGGCTTGGCCTTGGTAACTGTCTTCCTCATGGTGACTTTTCCATTTTTGGTGATTTCAGAGAAAGATGATGAGAGTTTTATCGCCTTTCCGGCAAATGAAGAGGAAGAGATAGCCTGAAGGATTGCATACAGCGAAAGACAATAACAATCCTAGACAGATTTTTTATGTTTAAAATTTATTACATGTCAATATATCAAATCTAACACGTACCTGGTGAAGAAAGTCTTATTTTAAATTCTTCGATAGGGCGAAGAATCTAAGCGTATCCATACTAAGACCGATCCTTGCTATCAACTCTTTGATAATCAACAAACAAATTGAACGAAAAATATTGTGTTGAAATTTTTCTCAAAAATCTCAACTCAATATTAGAAGAACAAAAAACTTTTTTTGTAATTGTATTTTCTTTCTTGGCTTTGTATTGTACTCTCACTTTCACAAAGTGATTTTTTTCTCAAGAATTTATAATGGCGAATTTTCTCCATCACCTTTTATATAGCATCACCTTTAAATTCTTTTCTTATTTGATTGAGATAATAATTTACTTATGATAAAATTTATTTCAGAAGTAACTTTTGGAAATTTTTAAAATAAAAAATGGGTAACACATTGTTAATGGGTTTGATTCTGCCGAATTCTACTTGGACTATCCATGTAGTCCAACGTCAAAGTTGGAATTGTAATAATACCAGATCCAATTCAATATTGGATTTTCTTATAAGTCATTATTTAATGGAATTTTTATATTCCTATGCCACATAGGAAATTTTATTATCCTTAATATTTAAGGTTTGATTTAATTACACTTAGCATATCAAATTATTAATTCTATACTATTATTAATTAAGGATATAATTAATGAGATATTTTTTACTCCTTATCTAAAGGATTTTTGTATATCTCAGTATCTCCACTCATCCCGCGTTTCTCTCTCCTAACCCCTCAACCCCACCCACGTTTTACCCATTCGCACATTCTTTACCATTTTCTATCTTCTGAAACCACGTTTTACCCATTCACAGAAACTTGAAGAAACCCTTCAACAAAGTTGGTTCCCCATTTTACTCCAGTTGAAGTTCATCAATGAAGAACAATAAAGTTTTGAAACGAAGTCCTAAAAAATCAACAGTAGCTGATATACCCTCATTTGATTAGGGTGTGTTATCACCCAAAAAGCCAGGAAAATCTCCACATTCATTTGCAGAGACTACTCATAGTTCCTTTCCCCGACAAATCAGAGCAGAGATGAGAACCAAACAAAAATATGGTGTAGATGCTGGAGAAAATTCTACACTAGTCAAACAAGTCAAATAAAAAGGAAAAAATATTTCTGTAGACGACGACTTTGTAGAAGAGATCCCTAATCTTCGAACAGGAAAGAAATAAAAGGTGTCTTGATTCGAAAAATCTAAAAATGAAGAAACATTCAAAAAAACACCCTAAAATTGTTCGGAACAAATCATTGGAGAAGGTAAATATTTATTAGTTTTGTTTCTAATTTTTTAGTTTGGTTGAGGATGGTAAAATCTGTTTTATACGTGTTTTAGACAAGGGTAGATTAGTTGTCTTAATTTTGAAGATTATTTGTAGTTGTGGTGTTCTGACTTTATAATTTTAGATATTTTATAGTTATACTGTTAGGTAACTTGTACTATTTGAAGCATAACTATAATTATCTTTTGTTGCTGCCTTTTTGTATAAAATGCTTTAAATTGTAGATATTATGTAATCATTTGTAGTTATGTTGTAGATAAAAGGTAGATGAATTTATCCTTTTTATGTATTTTATTAATATGAATTAATTTATTATTTATGTAGAATGAACAGTTTTTTCCCCACATAATGTTTATTATGGGGTGCTTAGATTCCACATTTTATGTGATCCTAGCATTCCTAGCCAGATTAAAGAGATTCTATCCTCAAATGGGCTGAATCTTTTCAAAAAAACATATTTTGGATACTTGCTGTCTCTTTCCACCGTATGCATGCAAAATCAAGCCATTCATGAAGTATGAATTGACCAAATCCAATGCATCATATTTTTTTTATAGTTAATGGGTGAAACATTAAATTTTAAAGTGCGTAGTTTGCATTAATTACTGGTCTAAGATGTGTTACCCAGGATACTGATTTTGGTTATACTCCCACTTATGTTAGAAAAATAATGAGAAGTTATTTTATAATAAATTAAGAGCGAAGAAGTCTTATTTGAAATAGACAGTAACCCCTTGATCTTGGGTAAACGATGAGGATGCGGTGAAGTTGTGCATCCTTTATCTTTTAGAATTTTTCATTTGTCCTTCGGACAAAGATCGTGTTTCTTTTGTAGATCACATTAGGTTCTATTTGGTAGAATCTGGGTAGTATGAGTTATACCCATGGGGTACTAAATCTTTCACCCAGATGATGGAATCTTTTGGGCTCAGACTAAATCCGTATGTACATTCTTATTTATACGGGGATGTTCACTAGCATTGCAAGTATGGCTTTATAAATGTTGGTCTACTATCAGCACTGATCTAGCTACGATGTGTTCTAACTTAATACCTCGCATACTAAGATAGTCAGCTAGTAAGGGGCAGATTTGGTTAGCTATATTTGAAGAGAAGATGATAAAGTCTAAGTGGATAAAAGTAAAGTTTCCTTTTTATGATTATACAAGTACCTTCAAAATATCTACAATTATTCTACATTATCTGCCTTGATCAAACTAATTTATTTTTTATCATTCAGTTTACCAACATAGTTGAATCAGGAGAAGAGATTGCAATGCTGATTTTGCCCGATAAAATTAAGTACAAAGTACAAGAAAGTGAACAAATATTTGAGTTTTCGAATGTTGATCCTCCTACGTTGGAACTGTTAGAATATACGCTTAACGCTAGAGGGGGGGGGGGGTTGAATAGCTTTATAATAAAAAACAATGTAAATTTGCGGAATTAAAAATTGCAGGAATAACGTAAGTGCAGTAATTAAAATGATAAGGAGAGAACACACCGGATTTTATCCTGGTTCACCACAACGTGTGGTTAGTCTAGTCCCCGAGAGACTCTCTCGAGTTTTACACTAACTTCGTTAAGCTTACGGGTGCCTAACAAACCGTTACACTTGCTCGTAGATATACACTCTACAAGACTTCAACCTGCTCGAGGATACCGCACCTCAAGACTTCAATCCAAGGAACTACTTTTCCTTCTTACAACAAGGGATTAGACTATCCCTTCAAGTGTGTACAAACACTTAGCACTCACTTAAACAGAACTCTCTTGAAGAGTAGATATGAGAAAATAAATACGCTCAAGAACACAACAACTTAGTCAAGGGTTTGGCTCTCAAAAACTTATGAAATGAATATAAAATGATTGCAAAGAGAGTATGTAAGCTTTAGCAAGAATGTAATCAGTTGTTGTACTTGGAAAAGTGATTTTGAGTTGTATTTATAGTGCTCAAAACACCCAAGACCATTGCTTAATTGCCAATCACAAGTTGCTGATTTTGTGCTAGGATAATCGATTATCTGATTCTGCATAATCGATTATCTACCAACGTTCAAAAATCAATCCCAGATTTTAAGCAGAATAATCGATTATCCAAATCGTATAATCGATTACCTGACAACATTCAAAAATCAATTCCCGATTTTAAGCATAATAATCGATTATCCAAATCGTATAATCAATTACCTGACAACGTTCAAAAATCAATCCCCGATTTTATGCTTAACATAATCGATTGTCTGATTATACATAATCGATTATTTTTCAGTGTTTGAAAATACTTTGGCGACGGTCTTTAATATAATCGATTACCAGAAAGCCATAATCGATTATTTTGCTACTTTGAAAAATCTGATGCTCACTGTCTCAACATAATCGATTAGTCTAAGGTACATAATCGATTATCTTGTAGCGTTTAAAAATCTGGTGAACACTGCCTCAACATAATCGATTATCATAAGGTACATAATCGATTATCTTGTAGCGTTTAAAAATCTGGTGAACACTGCCTCAACATAATCGATTATCATAAGGTACATAATCGATTATCTTTCAGCTTTGTAAAATCTGGTGTACACTGCCTTAACATAATCGATTATCATAAGGTACATAATCGATTATTTTACAGCTTTGTAAAATCTGGTGTACACTGCTTTAACATAATCGATTATCATAAAGTACATAATCGATTATCTTTGTCCAGATTTGAAAGACATGCTTAAACTTCATTTTGGTTAAAATGAAATGTTTGAAAATCATTTTGCTTTAAAATAAAGATGCATGGTTTGATAAAAATGATTTTACGAGAGAAGCCAAGTCTTGAATCAATTGTCGGATCAAGATCACAATTATAGAACGACTCATGTATAACTTTGTTGCTTTACTAAGTCTTGATCTTTGTTTCTCTTGTGCTTGGACTTCGGCATATGTCAATGTTCCGTTCATGTCGGTTTGTCATTTATCAAAACCTACAAATATGAACACACGTTTAGTTTAGTGACTTGAGAACGTGTTTCAACAATTTCCCCCTTTTTGATAATGGCAAACCAATATCGGGATATGCGTGTTAATTAATTCATAATGACGATCCAAGACAAGTATATAGATGTGCAACAAGTTCCCCCTCAAGTTATGAATTCCCCTTAATTTATGCCAATGTGCATAGCCCATATCTTCCCCCTTTTGACATTAGCAAAAAAAAATAACTAACTCTTTATTGATTAAACAATATTGCAAATACATGAAAATAAAACAAAGGGACAAGACATTATTCATTGACTCGGGGAATAATCGATTATGCGTTTGAGATAATCGATTATTTTAGGAAATGTAGTAACGGACATCCGAGACGGTAATAGAAAAATCGATTACACTGTTTTAAATAATCGATTATTTTCACACAGTGACTAAACACCTGAACATAAATGTCAACATAATCGATTAGGGATATGTGATAATCGATTTTTATATTTAACAGCTAAAATCCTGCAAAGCCAAAACTGTTAGATAATCGATTATTGACTTTAGAGAAATCGATTATTCTGCACCAGCGTATGATAATTCCCCCTGTCTTTGGGGCGATACCTGCAAAAAAGAATTAGGCGCCTCCAACGCTCAAGTTAGTAATTGTTAAAACATAAAAATGCAATGCATGAATTAGATCAACGTGGAGTTAAGAATCCCGAGTTCACTACGAATTCAGAAGAAGGACTCTTTCTCTAAAGGCTTTGTAAAGATGTCGGCCAATTGATATTTGGTTTCAACAAATTCAATTTCGACATCGCCCTTGAGAACGTGATCTCTTATAAAGTGATGTCTAATTTCTATGTGTTTCGTTCTTGAGTGAAGAATAGGATTCTTTGTCAAACTTATGGCGCTAGTATTGTCACATCGAAGAGGGACATGATCGATACTAAGGCCATAGTCGGAGAGTTGTTGTTTCATCCAAAGGATTTGAGCGCAACAGCTCCCCGCGGCTACATATTCAGCCTCGGTTTTGGACAACGCAACACTAACTTGCTTCTTGCTAAACCAAGAAACTAAGGAACTACCGAGCAAATGGCAAGTGCCACTAGTGCTCTTGCGGTCCAATTTGCAACCTGCAAAATCGGAATCGGAATAGCCAACAAGTTCGCATGAAGAATCTTTACCATAGTCCCACATTTATTGTTCCAACAAGATACCTCATAATCCGTTTTACCACAGTTAAGTGTGACTCCTTCGGACATGATTGATATCGAGCGCATAAACACACGCTAAACATGATGTCCGGTCTACTAGCAGTAAGATAGAGAAGAGATCCGATCATACCTCGATACTTTTTGATGTCTACTTCCTTACCTTTCTCATCTTTGTCAAGATGGTCGGATGTACTCATTGGGGTGGCCATTGCTTTGGCGTTGCTCATTTCAAAGCGATTTAGCAACTCCTTGCAATATTTGGATTGGCAAATGAAAGTTCCCTCTTTCATTTGTTTCACTTGTAGCCCCAAGAAGAAGTTTAGCTCACCCATCATCGACATTTCAAATTCGCTAGTCATTAACTTAGAGAATTCCTTGCATAGAGAATCATTAGTAGCACCAAAAATAATATCATCGACATAAATTTGAACTAATAGAATGTCATTGTTTTTATTTTTGATAAAAAGTGTGGTGTCAACTTTCCCCCTTTCAAACTCATTGTCTAAGAGAAATTTACTTAGACGTTCATACCAAGCTCGAGGAGCTTGTTTAAGACCATATAAAGCTTTCTTAAGCTTGAAGACATGGTCGGGAGATGTAAAATCTTCAAAACCCAGGGGTTGTTCAACATACACTTCCTCTTGAATAAACCCATTGAGGAAGGCACTTTTGACATCCATTTGAAATAATCTGAAATTCATAGATGATGAAAAAGCAAGTAATAGACGAATGGCTTCTAGGCGTGCAACGGGTGCATAGGTTTCTTCATAATCAATGCCTTCTTCTTGATTATATCTCTTGGGAACTAGCCTAGCTTTGTTTCTAGTGATTATTCCATTTTCATCTAATTTATTCCGAAAAACCCATTTCGTGCCAATTATGGTATGATTATCGGGTCTTGGCACCAATTCCCAAACATCATTACGTTTGAATTGGTTAAGCTCCTCTTGCATTGACAAGGTCCAATGCTCATCCCCAATTGCTTCAGAAATGGTTTTAGGTTCTATTTGTGAAACAAAAGCCATATGTCTTACAGAATCTTTAAGAAGGTTTCGTGTACTTACCCCTTTCTCGATGTTGCCAATTACCTGGTCAAGTGGATGGTCTTTAGACGTCCTCCAAGCCTTAGGCATCATCGATTCTTCTTCTTGTGGTGGTACTTCTTCCGAAGGTTGTTCCATGACTTCATCTTGAACTTCCTTTGGATCCTCCTTTTGTACCTCGTCTTGAAGATTGATTTTCTTTAAAGCATCTGCAAGATCAACACAAGAATCCTTTCTCGCCAAGCGAGCATTATTTTCACAAAATACTACATGAGGAGATTCCTCAACAGTTTTGGTTCGATTTTTAAACACTCTATATGCTTTGCTACGTGATGAGTAACCAAGAAAAATTCCTTCATCAGATTTCGCATCAAATTTTCCCAAGTTATCTTTTCCGTTGTTGTGAATAAAACATTTACAACCGAAGACTCTGAGATGGGAAAGGTTTGGTTTCCTTCCCATATAGAGTTCATAGGGAGTTTTCATGAGTATCGGTCTAATGATAGCTCTGCTTTAAACATAGCTTGCGGTACTCACGGCATCTGCCCAAAAATATTTGGGAATTTCGGCCTCATTGAGCATGGTTCTAGCCATCTCTTCGAGACATCGATTTTTACGTTCTACCACTCCATTTTGTTGTGGTGTACGTGGAGCCGAAAAGGTATGTTCAATACCGAGTTTGTCACAAAAGTCCGCGAAGAGATTGTGATCGAACTCCCCCCCATGATCACTTCTTATGGAAGTGACGGTTGTGTCCTTTTCATTTTGAACACGTTTAAGAAAACTTTTAAAAGCTTGAAAGGCATTACTTTTATGAGCAATAAATAACGTCCATGTAAATCTAGAATAGTCATCAACAATAACAAAAGCATAAAGATTACCAGCAAGACTTTCAACACGAGATGGTCCAAAAAGATCCATGTGAAGAAGTTGGAAGGGTCTAGTGGTTGAAACAACATTTTTGGATTTAAAAGAGGCTTTTGTTTGCTTCCCTTTTTGACATGAATCACAAGTGGAGTCTTTTTCAAATTTCATGTTTGGAAGACCAAGTACTACATCTTGTGAAACTAGTTTGTTTAAAAGATTCATATTTACATGAGCTACTCTACGATGTCATAACCACATGTCGTCTTCTTTACTCTAAAGACAATTCACATAACTTGATGAAGAATTTTCAAGATCAACCATATAAATGTTATCCATTCTAAAACCACCTAAGAATAATTTTAAAATCACTACGACGGATAACTAAGCATTCTTCGGAGTCAAACAATACAAGATTTCCCTTGTCACATAATTGGCTTATGCTCAAGAGATTATGTTTAAGACCTTTAACAAGCAGAATATGCTTAATGGAGGAGGATTCGTCCTTACCGACCGATACAATGCTGATAATCTTTCCTTTGTTATTGTCTCCAAAAATAACATTTCCTCCTTCCTTGGGTTTTAGTTGAAGGAATTTTGATGCATCCCCGGTCATATGTTTGGAGCATCCACTATCAAGGTACCAAAGTACACTTGATCCCTTCAAGCACACCTACAAAACAAATTAATGAGATTTTGGTACCCAAGCCATTTTGGGTCCTTGTGCGTTAGGTGTAACATATTGGTGTGATTGCCCTGCAGTGAAATGTCTATGTCTAGTGAAGCATGCGGGAGCAATATGTCCAATTTTATTGCAATAATGACAAATGACATTCGGATTGTGCATTCTTCTAGGATGATAGTAATTTGGGGGTCTAAAATTATTCACTCTATGTTTAGGAACATAGTTTTGATGTAATTTTCGAAAATCTTGTCTAGGTGGTCTATACATGCCAACGTTTCTTCTAGTGTTTACTACATTTTTAGAAATATAGTTTTGATGTGGTTTTCGAAAATCTTGTCTAGGTGGTCTATACATTCCAATATTTCTCCTAGCATTTGTTCTAGAATGAGATGCAATTCTAGGATTAAAAATTCTAGGTTGAGTGATGACATTTATTTTGTTTGGCCTAAGTTGAGTCTTAGGTGGTTTATGAATGGACTCAACTTTTTCTTTTGGCTCGTGTTTGAATCCTATACCGTGCTTAGTGGATTTCAAATTTACAAGCACTTCATTGAGATTTTTGTGTGAAGAATTGAATTTGTGCAATGTGCTTCTAAGACTTTCTACTTCTTCCTTTAGAGATTTGCAAGAAGTACAATCCTTATTTGAGCTTTCGGGTTTATCGGCGCTTCTTTTGCCATAAAACTTGTTTTCCTCTTTTAATTTCTCATTTTCAAGAGTAAGTTTTTCAAAATCCTTTTCTTTTGAAGAAAATTGTTTTCTTAAATCTTTTATAGATTTAGAAGCGCTAATAAACTTTTTATACAATTCATCAAATGCATCTTGCATTTCTTCTAAAGTGAAATAGTTCTTAGAAGAAGTACATACCTCATTTTGATTTTCTTCGTGTGCCATAAGACACAAGTTTGCGGTCTCGTTTCCTTCTCCATCACTTGAATCGTCTCCGGAGTCGCCTCTCCAAGAGATGTATGCTCTTTGTTTCTTGAATGGTTTCTTCTCCTTTTTGATGTTTGGACAATTTAATTTGATATGCCCGATTTCTCCACATCCATAGCACTTCAATTGGTCGCCTTGTTGCTTACCTTTACGTTCATACTTCTTTAGCATGAACTTGTGAAATTTCTTGATAACGAGTCCAAGCTCGACATCTTCATCACTTGACTCCTCATCGTTTTGAGGTTGAGTAGTTGATGCTTTGAGCGCAATCTTTCTTTTCCTTTGATCATCCAAAGGAGAGTTAAGAACAGTTGATTCATAAGTTTTAAGATTACCTCGTAGTCCATCGATGGTGACGTTTGTGATGCCGATTGATTCTTGGATTGCATCGGCTTTGGAATGCCATTTCGGAGTGAGGCTTCGTAGAATTTTCCGGACAAGCTCCTTATCCGTGAGTGTCTTTTTGAGGGCGTGTAGGTCATTAACGATTTTTGAGAATCGTTCGAACATGTCATCTATCTTCTCGTTTTCCTTCATGCGAAACAGTTCATATTCGTGGGTTAGGAAATCAATTTTAGCTTCCCTTACCTGGTCCGTACCTTCGTAGGTGATTTCTAATTTGTCCCACATTTGCTTGGCAGTGGTGCAACATGATATTTTTCGATAGTCATCGGGGTTCACTGCACAATACATCATGTTGATTGCCTTTGCGTTGTTCTCTATTTTTCTGATATCATTGGTGTCGTATTCATCTTCCGTTTTTGGAACGAGTTCTTCTCCAACCTTTTTGGTAGGTTGTAATTCTCCATTTTTGATAATTTTCCACAGTTGGAAGTTGTTTGATTGTATAAAAATCTTCATTCTCTTCTTCCAGTAAGTGTAGTTGGTGCCATCGAAAAGTGGTGGCCTTGTGAAGCATTGTCCTTCACCTAGTCCTGCATAAACACTACGAGTAGAAGCCATGGAAAGTTTCTCTCAAACTGTTAAGTCTTTCAGAGAGTATGGCTCTGATACCAATTGTTAGAATATACGCTTAGCGCTAGGGGGGGGGGTGAATAGCGTTATAATAAAAAACAATGTAAATTTGCGGAATTAAAAATTGCAGGAATAACGTAAGTGCAGTAATTAAAATGATAAGGAGAGAACACACCGGATTTTATCCTGGTTCACCACAACGTGTGGTTAGTCCAGTCCCCGAGAGACTCTTTCGAGTTTTACACTAACTTCGTTAAGCTAACGGGTGCCTAACAAACCGTTACACTTGCTCGTAGATATACAATCTACAAGACTTCAACCTGCTCGAGGATACCGCACCTCAAGACTTCAATCCAAGGAACTACTTTTCCTTCTTACAACAAGGGATTAGACTATCCCTTCAAGTGTGTACAAACACTTAGCACTCACTTAAACAGAACTCTCTTGAAGAGTAGATATGAGTAAATAAATACGCTCAAGAACACAACAACTTAGTCAAGAGTTTGGCTCTCAAAAACTTATGAAATGAATATAAAATGATTGCAAAGAGAGTATGTAAGCTTTAGCAAGAATGTAATCAATTGTTGTACTTAGAAAAGTGATTTTGAGTTATATTTATAGCTCAACATAATCGATTAGTCTAAGGTACATAATCGATTATCTTGTAGCGTTTATAAATATGGTGAACACTGCCTCAACATATTCGATTATCATAAGGTACATAATCGATTATCTTGTAGCGTTTAAAAATCTGGTGAACACTGCCTCAACATAATCATTATCATAAGGTACATAATCGATTATCTTTCAGCTTTGTAAAATCTGGTGTACACTGCCTTAACATAATCGATTATCATAAGGTACATAATCGATTATCTTACAGCTTTGTAAAATCAGGTGTACACTGCTTTAACATAATCGATTATCATAAAGTACATAATCGATTATCTTTGTCCAGATTTGAAAGACATGCTTAAACTTCATTTTGGTTAAATTGAAATGTTTGAAAATCATTTTGCTTTAAAATAAAGATGCATGGTTTGATAAAAATGATTTTACGAGAGAAGCCAAGTCTTGAATCAATTGTCGGATCAAGACCACAATTATAGAACGACTCATGTATAACTTTGTTGCTTTACTAAATCTTGATCTTTGTTTCTCTTGTGCTTGGACTTCGGCATATGTCAATGTTCCGTTCACGTCGGTTTGTCATTTATCAAAACCTACAAATATGAATACACGTTTAGTTTAGTGACTTGAGAACGTGTTTCAACACGAACCCAAACAAACAAATGGAGAAGAGGACAAGGAGTCAATTGATGAGAAGATCAGCAAATTAGAAAAAAGAATTGAGCAGGTAATACACATAAACTACAACATATCTACAATTTATTTACAATATATCTACATTTCATAAACTGTCTACCAAATATCTAAAAATTTGTACATTTTGATATCTCTTTATATTATTGCATATGTTATTGCTTTATATGTTAGGACATACGATGAAGTGAACAACTTACTATATTGTAACTTGTAGGTTGATGGAAAGCTTGAAGATCTTAGGAAAGCTATCTTTGTAGAACTCGATAGTCTTCGAATGTTTATAAATAAGTCTTTGCAGATTGTTTTGCAAATGATAAACAGTAGAAATGTGCAAGATGATGGAAAGGTAAGATCTGAATTTTATTTTTATAGGAAAAAATGTAGACATACGAAAAAATATATACAAACTAACATAAAACATTCAGTTTGCTGGCAGTTCAACAAAAAATAATGACCAACAAAAAGACTTGAACAATCAGTATTTTCAGTCCAATATTGGAGAACAAGTGCAGGCCAACACCACAAAAATAGGTATCTAAAAAAATACCTACAAAGTATCTACAATTTGTGTCAGTGAATATACAACATATCTACACTTATCCTCGAATTATCTACAATTTTGATACACATATTCTACAACTTTCAAGCCACCATTATCCAATATTGGTTACCATTTTTAATTATAAAACAGAACATGTTGAAGGTGCAGTTGGTCAAGAAAATCTTCCATCACATGGTGATTTATATACACATTTTCAAGTTGCAGCTTGTCACGACCCCAATCCTGGTCTTGATGGCTCCAAACATACTGCTAGGAAAGCACAACCAATTCCATAACCTTAGCCCCTTTTATGCAGTCATGATTCAATTAACATGAATAATTACCAAGTCATAATACTGCAACTCTGAAATATAAATAAAACATGCGGAAACCCAAGTATAAAACAACTACTCAGCCCGAAGGATCTAGTGTCACAAGTCTGAGCCTCTGTACATGAGTAACAACCTACTATTATAGTCTCTATGAATGCGGAATTAAGAACCAAACAACCCCTTAAATCCTCCTATGTGATCGCAACACTCCCTCTGCGATCGCATAGAGCAAAATGCTCTGCAACAGCTGATGCCTTTTTCTGCAACATCCTAAGTCCCAAAAACCTTCCATTAGCCATCCGAAATCACCCTGAGGCACCCGGGACCTCAATAAAAAATACTGACTCACCCTAAAACATCATTTAAACTTGTTCCAATTACCAAAACACCTCGAACAACACCAAAACAATCAAATTACATCGGATTCAAGACTAACTTCTTCTAAAACTTATGAATTACACATTTGATCAAAAACCTGAGCAAAAATCCTCAGAATGACCTGAAATTTTGCACACACATCCACAATCACATAACAAAGCTACAACAACTCTCAAAATTCCATTCCGACCCTCGGATCAAAATCTCACCTACCAACCCAAATCCGCCAAAATACTAACTTCGCCAATTCAAGCCTAGTTCTACACAGGACCTCCAAAATCACTCCCGATCACACTCCTAAGTCACAAATCACTCCCCAAAGCTAACCAAATCATCGGAATTCAGATTTGATCCTCTTAACACATAAGTCAATGCATAGTTGACTTTTCAAAATAAACCTGCCTTAAAGAGACTAAGTGTCTCATTTCCTACTAAAACTAATCTAAATCAACTCATTTACAAAAACACTCATAATGAAGCATAAAATGGGGGAAACGAGGCGGTAACTCGTGTGATGACGGGTCGGTTCGTCACACAGCTGATGAAGACAAAACAGGTATCATACCGTCAATCAAAGATATTTTCCTATTGTTTATAAATTTCAACATTCTTGTTAAGATACGAATGGTGTTACAGTGATGTAGGATATCAATTCTCACTCCCCAATTCACGGAGTGACAGTAGCAGCTCAGACTGAGCAGGTCATCGAGGAAGATGACAATGAAGGTGCAAATGTAGAGTATGTGGATCTAGGTGATTCTGAATGATCAAGAGTTGAGAAGAATGAGATCACTAGATCATTTTAAGTTGCCTAACAACTTATCCCAGTTGGTTAAGTTAGGCGAGCCCATACAAGATGATGCAACACTTATGCATCCGGGGAGAACAAGGCATCCGGGAAAGCATGTCCGATCACCATTTATACCTCTATACAATTCTGGGGGCAGCAGCTCGGTTGGACCTAAAGTTTTCAACCTCAAACACACTTTTGCTACTGCTAAAAATGTAGATCTAGATATTTTAGAAAACTTCAACAAGTTGTTATATCACTCTAGTGACAAAGGTTCAAAGAGGTATGCATGTAAAATTTGACACTTGCATTTCAACATTTATCTTTCACATATCTAATTCAATATACTATTTTTTTTTGATATTTATTTGTTGTCACAGGAGGAAGGCTCCATTTTCCATAAAGGATAACCAAATTAAGCCTTGGTTAGAACTTAAGAGTGGAAAATGTTGATAAGAAGAAATGGCTCTTTTCCCTGCCTCACCCTGGTCAAGTCCTCAATGACTCAGTACGTATCAAGGAGTCTATTTACAAGATATGGTTTATAGATATTTTGCCTTCTCTTTTTTAGTTTAATTGTATTTATGTTATAGATACCTATAATATATGAAGATGACTTGTAGTACAAATTGTATATGTAATGTAGACATAATTCTAAATGTTAAATGTAGTTTAAATTGTAGAGCTGTTCTTAGACATCATTGTAGATTTTTTGTAGTTAATTTTAGTTATAATGTAGTTTTATATAAATTATTTGAAGTTGACTTGCTGTTTATATGACAACTATTTTTGGTTGCGGCACATTAATGTTTTAATGTATTTCTTGAGGAAAAGAGGCAAGTATGACCCCAATAACACAACCAGGTTTACCACAATGTATTGTGTGTTCAAGACGAGGGTAGAACAAATTTATCAAAAGTTCATAAATTCACCTCCAAAAAAGAAGTATTCTGTTGTTAAACCCCAAGATGTTGTCGCAAAATATATTTTGGGGTATAGACTACTTGTGTCACGATCCAAGTTCACCCTCCATGAACATGTCATGACGGCACCTAGTCTCTACAACTAAGTAAGCCTAACAATGCGGAAAAACAAATAATTTGCGTAAATTATAACTCAAAACCCAAATTCAACCAAATCAAACGTGGATTGTAAAATGCCACTTGGCACATACAACACAATAGCTCAATTACTACAATACTATCCCAAAACCCGAAAACTCACTGGAACACAAGCTAAGAGAATGTAATACACAGCTCTAACTCCAGAATGTCTAAAACAATAGTATGAAAGGAAAGCTAACTGCTAAAGCTAGAAGAAGATGGAGACTCCTGGTCTGCGGACGAGGCAGATGTACCTCGAAGTCTCTACTAGATCTCTTCGCCTCAAGAATAATACACTTGGGTGAAGGTACCTGGATCTGCACATAAAAAATATCACCACAACGGTGCTTAGTAAGTGCCAAGTCTAACCTCGGTCGGGTAGTGACGAGGAAGGTGAGGGCCCTACTGAGAATAAACATAATAATAAATCTTGCAAGAATATGAAATAAGCAAGAATAAAGAGTACAACTATGAAGTAAGACAGATTATACAAGGCAACAATAACACACAGAGAATAGGGTAACATGGAGTAAAATTGCTCAATATCAATACCAATATCGAGAATCTCCCAGGATACCGTCCTGTAGTCCATTTCATCAACTGTCCAAGGATCTCCGGGGATACCGTCCCGTAGGCCACCATATGTGTATATCTGAAGGATCTCCTAAGATACCGTCCCATAGTCCAACTACCAATGCGCGGGATCTACCAGAATCCGATCCGTAGTCCCAAAGTAAATGTGCAGGGGGATTTACTGGGAATCTAACCCGTTGCCCAAAGTAAATATGCAGGGGGATCTACCAGGAATCTAACCCGTAGTCCCAAAGTAAACAAACATGGGGGGGGGGGGGCGGGGAGCTACCGGAATCCCACATCCGTAGTCCCAATGTAAATACATAGTCACAATAAGAAGATAATTAGGAATAGGGTGCAATAAGTAAGCAACCTAAGCAACAAGTAGTACAATCAAGCAACTTAAGCAAATAAGCAATTTAGATCTATTAAGCATGCTTTTCTAAACTAACATAGATTACATTGCAAGTAGAACAACACGAATAAGAAACTCAGTCTTTATTTAAATGAAAAAATGGATTTCCAAGAATTAGCTCAAGTACTGCCTCGTCACCTCACGTACAAGGCAATCAATTACAAAATATCATATCCTAGGGGAAATATCCTCCACAGAAGGTTAGACTAGCCACCTACCTCGAATCGGCTCAAAGTCAACTAGGAATCACACCTTTGCCACAAGTATCTAACTCCAAATGTATCAAATCTATTCAATTAAATTACATATCATAAATAACATCTCAAACAATTGATTCTACGATTAAATTAAAAGCCAAGATGCAAAATTGGGTAAAATAACCAAAATGCCTCTCAGGCCAGCATCTCGGAATTGGATGAAACTTATATTTTCCTAAACCTCATACTCTCACGAGTCTATACATAATAAAAACACAAAAATCAGAGTTCAAATGGCCCCTCAAATCTCAGATTGAAAGTTAAAAATTACAAGCCCTAGTTCTTCCATTTTTTGTGTAAGTTTCCATAAATTCCTAGTTTAATTTCACAATAGAATCGCGTTTTAGGTTAAAAAATCTTACCTCCAATCGTTTCTCCTTGATTCCCTCTTGAATCTCCCTCAAAGAAGCTCTCAAATGTTTAGCTATGGTGGAAAATAAGCTCAACTCGCGGATGAAATGTTATATAACCTCACTGCCCAGGTACTTAATTCATCGCAAACGCAGAGAAGGTCACGCATTTATGAAGAAGGATAAAATGAAGGCTTCCAAAATGCTCTTTGCGATTGCGAGGAATAGCACACGAACGCGAAGCCTGGGCTGACAAAGCTACACGAACACGATGTCTTGGCTGCGAACGCGAAGGGAGAAAATATGAATCTTCGTGAACGCGAAGACGAAAAAGGTTAGAACTTCACAAACGCGAAGAAGGAATTTGGTCTGCAACACTAAGGATTTTCTGCAATTTTTCACAACTCCAAAATGCTTTGTTGAACATCCGAAACACACCCGAGGCTCTTGGGACCTTAACCAAACCTACGGACATATCCCATAACATCATTCAAACTTGTAATAATCCTTAAACCACCTAAAACAACGTTGGAAACTCGAATTAATCAATGATTTAAGCCTAAGAACTTCAAATTCTCTCAAAACATGCTTTTGATAAAAAACCTAACCAAACCACATCTGAATGACCTGAAATTTTACACACACATCCCAAATGACATAACAGGGCTACTGCAACTTCCAAAATTCCATTCCGACCCTCAGATCAAAATCTCACCTATCAACCGGAAACTTTTTAAATTCAAACTTCGGCATATCAAGCCTAAATTTGCTAAGGACCTTCAAAATACATTATGAATATGCTCCCAACCCTGAAGTCACCTAACAAAGCTAACAGAAACATCAGATTTACATTACGAGGACTTCTTCATACTATTCCGACTAAGGACAACTTTTCAATACTTAAGCTCTCAATTAGGGACTAAGTATCCCAAAACTCTTTGAAACTCAAAACCGAACATCCCAGAAAATCAAATAAGTAGAATAAACTTGGGAAAAGTAGTTAATAAAGGATCGGGCGTAAATTCTTATGATGACAGGCCGGTCGTTACAACTTGCCAATGTTGCATGGGATGATGTTGACTATGTAATCATGCCCGTCAATATTGTAGAAAAATTCCATTAGATGCTGGTTGTTTTCGACATTGCAGATAGGCAACTTTATGTATATGATTCCATGGTCTTTACACACAACTATCAAGTTGTTGAATCATGTATCAAAAAGTTTTCTCTTATTATTCCTTTGTATTTGTCATGCACTAGTTTCTATTGGAAGCGTGAAGACGTTAACTTCAAGACTACAAAGGCATACATTGAAAAACTAGTTATCGAACCTCTTAACATTCAGTGGATCATTGGAGAGATTCCACAGAAAAAAGAAGGGCCACTGTAAAAAATCTATTCTCTCTTTCTATGCATTTAATTCTTTTTTGTTTCTAATCATTTGGTAAATATTTTTTAAATTTTTTATTCTGCAGTGATTGTGGTGTATTTGTTGCTGCCTTTGCGGAGTATGTTAGACTTGGAGATTTGTCAATACCCGCAGAATACCTTTCTGATATTGACCAACATCGTAGACGCTATGGAGTGCTCCTATGGGACTATGCTACAAAGAAGCAGGAACATGTGTCAATCAGTGAAAGTCAGGTTACATGCAGGCTAGCAAGGAGGAAGGGTGTACCTGCATTGAATGAGAAAACAAGAGTACAGAGAAAGAAGAAGTAATGTTATGTATATGTAATTTAGTTGATGCTACTTTGTAGGATAAGTATAGTACACAACTTTCTGAACAATTCCTTTGTGTTTTTATTGTAGCAGACCCTTTTTTTTTGTTAATTTCTATCCAGTGTAGTAGTTCACTTGAAAATAACTTGGTGATTTTATCTCCAGTTGTTTATTATTTACAACACTTGTTCTTCGTTATCTTAAACGTAGTTATTATGTTGTCAGAATACAAATTATCTATAAAAAATTTTTCAAATTATCTACAATATGAAAATACTGAATGTTGAGATTGTATATAATTTTATAGTTGATTATGTATATAATTTGTAGGGAGTTACCTCCAGTTGTACTTAGTTTCTGTATATAACTGCCAGTTCAAGTTAAATTAATTTTTTTAAACTTGTAGTTATATTGTTGATAATAAATAGTAACTGCTATATACAGAATGTAAAAAATGGAGGTAGATAGTTGACACAATAAAAAAAACATGTTAACAAACACATAAACAAATTGAAATTAACTACATTATGATCTTTAAAAACTTAAACGATTGCACAGAAAATTTTGTTAACTTGAACACACTAACAATAATTTTGAAATGCTATTCTAACTACATGATATTTTTTTTTGGGTGCATTCTAGCAAGATCTTTTGTTAGGACCTTCACCTCCACAGTTTCCACATGAAACCTTGTACTTCTTTGACTTTAGTTCATCAATTGTTTTGTATCTTTCCTTTTGAGGTCTTTCTGGCTGCTTTTTCTCTCCCGTAGGTGGAATTACTACTTCATAAGATATATGTTGTGGAACATTACATTTGCTTTTATCAGGAAGGGAATTTACTGGTATTTCATATGTATCTATTAGGCTCTCCCTTGTCTAATACAAAGAATAATAGTTTTCATAAGTTTCATTCATGTGCCTTAAAGCTGTCAAAGCATGTGCACATGGAAGTTCATCAAGTTGGAACTGGCCACAAGTACATTTCTTGCTTTCAAGACACACAATGTACCGCTTCACACCATCTATCACAGTATGGATATGATATGTTGAAGCCCTCACCTACAGTTACATAACAAACAGAAAGAACAATATTTAAAATCATAACAATAGCTTATGTACAATTAATATACAAGTTATCTACAATTTATTTACAAATTATTTACAATCTACAAATTAACTATAATTTATCTACAATTTATCTACAATCTGGAAACATTGTTTATTAAAATATTATTTTTCTATATCAAATAAACAGATCTTACCCTAAGTTTATGAGATAATGTACTGTTTTTCTCTAATTATTTGTTGAATTTGTACCCAAGGTATGTGGAAGTACCCTTTGCCTTTAATAACTTCTTTTTCGTCCAAGGTTCAAAAAGTATCCTCATATACTATAATAGGTTAACTATTGGCAGCTCTCTTGCATCTTTTGTTACAACATTCAACGACTTTGCAATGTTTGATGTTATAGTTCAAGTTCTATGCACCGTTGCATGTATTCTTGACTATCTATGATAGCCAATATCATAAAGGTATGATTTAACGCGTGGGTCAATCTCTTCAATCTTCGACATTCTTTCTTTAAATTCATCCAGATTGTATGGCCCTGTTGTATCAAAGTACAATTCATTTAGTTGTAGATGACCCTTCTTGAACTTTGCTTTTATATTTGTCTAAATATTCCACACGTAAGAGTAGTGTGGTACGCTCGGATAGACACATTGAAGTTTCTTTTACCATGTGCTTGCTTGAATTTCTCAAAAGACCACTTCCACGATGCGTCATTTTCCGAATCAACCACAACATATGCCAAAGGCAGTATTGTACCTACATTATTAGTAAAAAGATAATTAACTAGCACCTTTGAAAATGCATAAAAAACAAAAATACATATAAACTATGATATATTTACAAAGTATCTATAATGTATCTACAATTTATAAGCTACCTACAAAATAACTATAATTTTACCTGCTGCATCCATTGTGCTTGCTATCAGCATAATCCCATGTAGGCTATCTTTAAGAATGTCCCATCAACCACTACTACTAGTCTACAATATTTCCAACCACTTATTGATGTACAAAGAGCAACTAACACATATAAGAAAGATTCATCTATTGTCTTCTTCATTTAACAACTGAACCATGATACATCTTCTCAAGAATATAAAAATATTTTGGTAATTTGTTGTAAGAGTCAGCCGGATGACCTCTCAACAAATGTAAAGCCTTTTCCTTTGCTCTCCATGCTTGCACGTAGCTTAGGCTCACTCCGTGTTGGGAAAACATATCAATTTGCATGTCCTTTGGTGTGTAAACTTTTTTTAGGATCATAATACTTTGGCATGACCATGCTACCAATTACAACTGCAGTACGTTTGCACTGTATGAACATTGCAGAGTCATTAATTGATGTTGCCTTGACGAATTGAGCATTTGCAGAACTGATTTCTAAATTTTTTCTGATTTTGACGAACTGAGCTTTTGATTTGTGGCTAAAGGGAAAATATTGAAAATAGGGTTTTTGCATAAAAGAATCTATGTAATTTGATTTTACATTAAAGATAATGATTTCCGTTTCAAATTTGATCTGAAGGTCGCAAAATCAATTAAAATATTCTGTTCCTGAATTTAGTGTGCCTAATTAGGAAGATTCAGCTACAAATAATTAGTATTTAGTGAATGATATAATAATTGTAGAAAAAGTGTAGACATGGTAGGTAAATTAAAAACTATACACATATTTGGTAATAAATTTCATATATGGTACAGGAAAGAAAATATCTCTTATTTAATATTTTGCAAAGTTCAAATTCCATAACCAATGACTTCATGTAGTCGGCATCTCCTATGGGATTTACAATCCAATTCCAAATTGGATACTTTATTAATATCTCCTCTATATATATATATATATATATATATATATATATATATATATATATATATATATATTTCAACCAAGAGAAATAATTTTCTTTTTTATTCCAAATAGAAATTTCAACTCATTCACAATATTAATTATAATCTTTGTGCTAATAGAGAATATAATAATATTTAATTTGAATTAATAACTAAATTATTTGACTGATTAAATTCTTTAATTTAATTATCAAATAATAAAGTAATTAATCCTTTAGCAACGATCAGAACACTCGTTAGTGTGCGACCTCATAGGTTAAATACTAAATCGGTAGTTAATTGACCACATCAATAAACTAATCAAGGGTAACATCTAGCAACACTCCTTAACGACCAGATAACATGAAGTATACAATTTACTCTTAAGAATCAGTAGAAGAATAATGTAGTAATTCCTTCAATCTAGCTCTGGATCTCCCTAGGATATGGTTCAACTGCCAAATCCTGATAGGCGATCAACTATGTGTTCATGTCAAGTATAATCGACCATTGAATGACCTAAGAAACTCATTTCTTCTTTCATTCAATTGCCCTGGCCAAGGTATTAATTTGGTCATTCATAATTTATGACAACATGGAGCTTAAACTCATTATCAAGAGTTGATAGATTCCATCGTGATCAATCACAAATTCAACAAGTATTTAATCGTACCCAATATCCTTTCAACTATCGCCCTAAGGCCATAGGTGTCTAGTATTAAAGCACAATAAATAACTTGTCAATTACTATGACGATCTCAGGTCAAAAAAAATTCTTACATCATATTCTTCAAGACAATATCCTATTGACAGTTTATGATAATTCTAACCATTAGGAATTATCCAATAACTTGGTTCAATGATCATATCTCTATCGGCATCATCTATCTATGCAATTCAGTTAACAAGATCGACTAATATTTATCCCACAAAGATAATCACATAAATATTTATCTAACCGGATTACTAATGTCCAAATTAATAATCCTACGATCAAGAACAAATTTCGATTAAATTGTAAGAGACTTTGCTCTAATTATCATGATCTTTATCACGATGAAAAATTTTAAAATTTAATCAAGGACCTTATCAAATTAATCTAACAATTAATAATAATTTTGACAAAAAGAATGCCATATATTTTTATATCAAATATGAGATTGGATCTAGGGCATATCTACTATATCCCTAACAATCTCTCACTTGCACTAGAGTCAATCGCTTTGTACTTCATTCCCAATTTTCACTTGTGCTTGTCAAACTCATTAGCACCAAGAGATTTAGTGAATGGGTATGGAGCATTTTCCTTTCCATCAACCTTTTGAATCAATAAGTTTCCACGTCTAATGATTTCTCTTATCAAGTGATCCCTTGGCAGAACATGTTTGGATTTTTTGTGTGATTTTGGTTCTTTTGCTTGAGCAGTGGCTTCAGTATTGTCACACAATAATGGAATTGTACCTTCTATTGAAGGAACTACACCAAGTTCAGTTAAGAACTTTTTCATCCATACAACTTTCTTAGGAGCTTCACTAGCTACTTTATATTCTACTTCAGTCACTGAATCAACTACTGTAGCTTGTTTGGAACTTTTCCAACTCACCGCACCACCATTTAAGGTGAATGCATAACCATAATTAGATTTGCTATCATCTCTATCTGAAGAGAAACTTGCATTAGTATAACCTTCAAGTTTCAACTCAGAATCTCCATAGACGAGGAATTGGTCTTTAGTCCCTCTAAGTACATAAGAATGGTCATCACCACCTTCCAATGTTCTATCACGACCCCAGTTCGCCCTCTGTGTACATGTCGTGATGGCACATACTCCCTATTACTAGGTAAGCATAATAATGCAGAAGATAAACCATAAAATTTTAAAAAAATAATTAAAACTGATTTAGTAGAATAACCATGTGTTTAAGGTGCCGCTTGGCACATACAATAACAACTCTCGAAGCTAACTAAATTTTCCCAAAACCTGGAATCTCACAAATCACAAGCGAAGGGTTACATACGAGGCTCTGACTCAAGAATATCTATACAATGGAGAAATAATGAAAGAGCTATACTTAATACAGAAAGCTGGAAAAGGACTCCTCGGTCTGCGGATGTAGCAGATATAACTCGAAGTCTCTACTTATACGCCTCCTTCCAAGGCTGACATAACTAAGTGGGAGTACATGTATCTGCACAACAAAAATGTGAAAAAAAGTATCATGAGCACCCAACGGCAGTGCCTAGTAAGTATCAAGACTAACCTCGATGGAATAGTGACGAGGAACAATCAAGACACCTACCGGTCAATAAATAGTGTTATTATAGGGATATCTGAAATGATATACATATATTTATGTAAAGGGTGCACAGAGTGACTAATAATGCTACAATCACAATGAGGGAAGGAGAACAACAAATAACAACGAGAATATAAAAAGTGATGAAACGTAATGACGACAACACAATCCAACTCATAAGATCACAACACAGTAAGGGGAAACAAAAGACAATATCTCATGTTCTACGATGATCTTCACCTAAGGTCTTATTCGGCTATTTCCACAAATTTACCAGATTTCATACAAACCACTTGACATCCTGTACCTCATCGGTCTCTCAGTCATGCTGACAACTAACAAGCCAGATAGGGCCACTCTTACATATATAATGATTAAACGAGGACGTACCTCTATTCTTAGCAAAAATCAAGGGAACTTCATCTCCAATAGGAGTGTTTTCAACTACGCGTATGCTTGTGCGAGTGCTTTGACAAGATTTCTACCAGCTAATAAAGATAAGAAGAAGAGCGACAACGCACACAATGTTCCCTTACGACGTCCACAAGATAAATCTCATACAGGAAAGCACACACAATAAAAATATTAAACAAAGAAGGAATGCCTCCACACGCCGTCACAATTCATTACAATCAACCCCTGACATAGCCCACCTTGTTTTGCCACGTGTGCAATTAATAACATAATAAGTACCGCCTTGTTTTGCCACACGTGCATAATAGCATTTCCCACATTATTTTGACACATGTGCAACCCTCATATAACCATATCAACATATCCCGCCCTATTTTTCCGCATGTGCAATATATCAATAACAACAGTGGCACGACAAAGACCTCGTGCAAAACCCTAACAAAAATCACACGGCAAAAACCTCGTGCATCACAATATCAATAGTAGCACGGCAAAAACCTCGTGCACCACAATATCAACAGTAGCACGGCAGAAACCTCGTGCATCACAATATCACTAGTAGCACGATATTAACCTCAGGCACCACAATATCAACAGTAGCACGACAGAAACCTCGTGCATCACAATATCGACAGTAGCATGGCAGAAACCTCGTGCATCACAATATCAATAACTGCACGGCGGAAACCTCGTGCACAACAATGTCAATAGTACAACAGTAACAAATACAATATATATATATATATATATATAATAGGAATGAAGCAAGAAAATCACTGGGGTATTTCCGTTCACCAATAAAGCAGTACAACTAACTCACAAGGAATAACTATAACAGAGAAATACTAAGTGCAACAAGGACAACTCAACAAGGAATAAATGGTATGAAACAACGTTTCCAAAATACTCAGTCCAACAACAAGGAAGTTAACATGAACAAAATAATTATAATTAAGGAAGTATCAACTAAGCACAGAATATCAACTTCTTTCTAAATAAGAAAAATTAATACACGAGAGGCTGAAATAATACTTTCCAAACAAAGACGAGCAGTTAGGAACCATAATGTGACTATATAAGGGTAAGTGTCCACAGTTAATCAAGTAAAATCCTATTAGGCAACAAGAATAAACCAAACAGGGCAAATACAGTCAAAGTAAGATATGTAGAGGTGAAACTAATAGCAGGAACTCAATTGTTCCAAGAAAAACCTCGTATTCAGTGATTACAAGGATCTAAGAGCCTAAAAAGGACAAATTGTCCATAAATAGATCCGAGCAGACACTCTTCACCTTTCGTGCAAGGAGTACAAGCAACAAAGAAGACTTAATTCCTAAGGGGAACTCCCCAACACAAGGATAGGCAAGATACTTACCTCGAACCCGCTAAAATCAACTAGTAACCACGTACTTGCCACGATTTCTCGACTCCAAATGGCCCATATCTATTCAATTCAATCACACATTGTAACTAAAATCTCAAGCAACTGATTCTACTATTCAATTTAAAGCTAAGATGTAATTTAGGTCAAATGACCAAAATGTCCCTCAGGCCAACGTGGGCAAAACCCGAGGTTCGAACAAAAACCGGTTACCCATTCCCCCACGAACACAAATATATGATTTGTTTTGAAATCGGATCTTAAATTAAGGTCCAAATCCCCAATTTTAGAAAACCTAGTTTCTACCCAATATACCCAAATTTTCCCATTAAAATCTTTGATTTGAAATTCAATCGTTGTAGATGGAACTTCTTTGGCAACTTCAAAACATCCAATAAAGGATCTTCAAGTTAGGTCTCGTGATCTTTATATTGTGTTGATTCATTAGTTTCTTGAAAATCATCAAGTTCTATTTCTCCATTATACTTTCCTTCTAAAAGAAATTTCCTTTCCAAAAAGGTTGCTCTTCTGACCACAAACACTTTATGACCAGAAGGGTGATATAAATAATAATCCAGTGTTTTTTAGGATACCCAATGAACCTACACTTATCATATCTTGAGTCAGTGTTTATCAGACTGTAGTCTAATAAGATAAGCTGGACAACCCCAAACTTTAATATGTTTAAGGTTATGTTTACATCCTTTCCATATCTCATATGATGTTGTAAAGTCTGACTTAATAAGAACTTTATTAAGTTAGTATGTTGCAGCTTCCAAAGCATATTCTCATAAATTTATTGGAAGATCAGTGAACCCCATCATAGATCTCACCATATCTAATAAGGTTTGGTTTCTCCTTCCAGACACACCATTGTGTTGTGATGTTCCCAAAGGTGTCAACTGTGAGAGAACCCCATTCACTTTGAGATATCTAGTAAAATCTTCACTAAGATATTTTTACCTCTATCAGACCTTAGTACTTTCATACTTTTACCAGTCTGCTTCTCAACTTCACTATGGAACCTTTTTAACATTTTCAAAGATTCAGACTTGTGCTTCGTAAGATACACAAATCCATATCTTGACATATCATCAATGAAGGTGATGAAGTAAGAATAACCACCTCTAGCGTGAATTTTCATGGGCCCACAAACATCTGTATGAATTAGTCCTAGTAATTCAAGAGCTCTTTCTCCACTTCCAGTAAATCGAGATTTGGTCATTTTTCCTTTGGAATAAGATTCACAAGTTGGATATGATTAAAAGTCACACTTGTCAAGTACCCTTTCTTGTACAACTTGTCAATTATTTCCTCTCCAATATGACTAAGCCTACAATGCCAAAGGTATGCATGATTTACTTGATCATCTCTTTTCCTCTTAAGACTTGAAACAAGAATAATCGAATTAGCATTCACATTGTGTAAGACATAAACATCATGTTGGAGATAGCCATTCACATGTAAATTATCACTATAATAAATAGAGCAAATACCATTGCCAATATTAATGCGAAAACCATGTTTGCCTAACATAGAAGCTAAAATTATGTTCAAAATAAATTTAGGAATGTAATAACAATCATCCAACATAAGTACTTTGCCCGTAGGCATTATTAAAGAAATTTATCCTACAGCTACGGCCGCACCTTTTGCACCATTTCTAACTTGTAGATTAACTTCTCCTTTCTTTAGCCTCCTACTTATCTTGTACCCTTGTATCATATTACAGATGTTATAACCACCGGCAATATCTAATACCCAGTGAGGAATTAGTAGTAGCTAAAGAAACCTTGAAAACATTTTTCAATTATGTCTCACCTTGTTTCTTGTCCTTTAGAGTTGCAAGATATGCCTTGCCGTTTCTCTTCCAATGCCCTTTCTTCTTACAGTGAAAACATTTGGCATCATATAATAACTGCAAGATCAAATCTTCAGAAAACTCTTTACCAAGCTTGTACCCAAACTTCTCATGTTCTTCGGTAAGAACAATCATATGATTGACAAGGGGTCCAACTAGAGAGTTTTCAATGTCCAACTGTGTATCAACCATCTTTTTAAGATATTCAATTAAGACAAGAGGGGTTGCTCTGATGGTAAGCAAGCCCCACTTCCAACCGAGAGGTTGTGAGTTTGAGTCTCCCCAAGAGCAAGGTGGGAAGTTCTTGGAGGGAAGGATGCCGGGGGTCTATTTGGAAACAGCCTCTCTACCCAAGGGTAGGGGTAAGGTCTGCCTACACACTACCCTCCCTAGACCCTACTAAGTGGGATTATACTGGGTTGTTGTTGTTGCAGTTGGATTCATATTCTGGTGTTTCCTCTGGAGTTCATAACTCATAGAAGCGAAAATGATGTGCTTAATAGCAACACATTCTTCCAAGCATTTATGATAAACCTTGGTTCCTTGAACATCATTCTCTGGTGGGATTGTCTATGCATGCTTAAAATCACATCAATGAGCTTTTCATGCACGGTAATAATTATCAAATTATTATGCCAGCCATCAAAGTTTGGTCCTACCAACTTGTTGATCTCAAGTATTTCACGCAGTCAAAAATATCGCATGACAAGGAAATCAAATGAAGTGGAAATTTTCCTAATAGTTACATAGCCTCTCGTAGATAAGTACAGACGTCTCTATGCCGATCAGTGAGACTCTAATAAATCGGCCTATGTCGCTTGACTCCTATGAACCTAGACCTCTGATACTAACTTGTCATGACCACAGTTCGCCCTCCATGAACATGTCGTGATGACACCTAGTTCCTATAACTAGGTAAGCCTAACAATGCAGAAAAAGAGCACAACTTGCAGAATAATTAATTAAAACTGAACAACAAAAAGAAACTTGTATATAACTGTCGCTCGACATATACAACTAAAAAATACGGAAGTCCACAATATCATGCCAAAACCCGGAAACTCATGGGAACACAAGCTAACGAATAGTAATACATGGCTCTAACTCCAGAACATCTATAGCAAAAGTACAGAAGAAGTCTAAATACTACAAATAGAGTAAAGAAGGAGACTCCTGTGTTTGCGTACGCTGCAGAAGTACCTCAAAATCTCCGTAGCTCTCCTAGCCTCAAGGATAGTGTGCTTGAGATGAAGTACCTGGATCTGCACATGAAAAATATGCACAGAAGAGGCATGAGTACACTACAGCAGTACACAGTAAGTACCTGGCCTAACCTCGGTTGGGTAGTGACGAGGAAAGGCCCGAGCCCTATTGAGATGCAACATAGTAAATAATAAGATGAGGAAATAACAATATAGATAAAGTGTATAATGAGAATCTAAACAAGATAAGTAAGGAAACCATAATATAAAGCAGAAAAATAGGATAATACTAGTAAATGCTACTCACAATAGGAACCAAAATAGGGGATCTTTTGGTATCGAGAGGATCTCTCGGTATCCTCAATCTTACAATTTCATGTCCCAGGGATCTCTTTGTATCCTCAAATCTTACAATTTCATGTGACAGGGATCTCTTGGTATCTCGAGGATCTCTTGGTATCCTCAAATCTTACAATTTCATGTGCTAGGGATCTCTTGGTATCCCGAGGATCTCTTGGTATCCTCAAATCTTACAATTTCATGTGCCAGGGATCTCTTGGTATTCTGAAATCTTACAGTTTCATGTGCCAGGGATCTCTTGGTATCCCGAGGATCTCTTGGTGTCCTTACATCTTACAGTTTGACGTGCCATGGATCTCTTGGTATCCCGCTCCCTCAGTCCAGAACATATCAAGTGTAGGGGGATCTACCGGGAGGCCAACCAATAGTCCCAATTTAAAAACACACAATAGAAACCCAAACATTTGGAAAGATACTAACTCAGGACTGTTAGAATATACGCTTATCGCTAGAGGGGGGGGGGGTGAATAGCGTTATAATAAAAAACAATGTAAATTTGCGGAATTAAAATTGCAGAAATAACGTAAGTGCAGTAATTAAAATGATAAGGAGAAAACACACCGGATTTTATCCTGGTTCACCACAACGTGTGGTTAGTCCAGTCCCCGAGAGACTTTCTCGAGTTTTACACTAACTTCGTTAAGCTTACGGGTGCTTAACAAACCGTTGCACTTGCTCGTAGATATACACTCTACAAGACTTCAACCTGCTCGAGGGTACCGCACCTCAAGACTTCAATCCAAGGAACTACTTTTCCTTCTTACAACAAGGGATTAGACTATCCCTTCAAGTGTGTACAAACAATTAGCACTCACTTAAACAGAAACTCTCTTGAAGAGTAGATATGAGTAAATAAATACGCTCAAGAACACAACAACTTAGTCAAGAGTTTGGCTCTCAAAAACTTATGAAATGAATATAAAATGATTGCAAAGAGAGTATGTAAGCTTTAGCAAGAATGTAATCAGTTGCTGTGCTTAGAAGAGTGAATTTGAGTTGTATTTATAGTGCTCAAAACACCCAAGACCGTTGCTTAATTGCCAATCACAAATTGCTGATTTTGTGCTAGGATAATCGATTATCTGATTCTGCATAATCGATTATCTGCAACCGTTCAAAAATCAATCCCAGATTTTATGAAGAATATTCGATTATCCAAATCGTATAATCGATTACCTGACAACGTTCAAAAATCAATCCCCGATTTTATGCTTAACATAATCGATTGTCTGATTATACATAATCGATTATTTTTCGGCGTTTGAAAATATTTTGGCAACGGTCTTTAATATAATTGATTACCAGAAAGCCATAATCGATTATTTTGCTACTTTGAAAAATCTGATGCTCACTGTCTCAACATAATCGATTAGTCTAAGGCACATAATCGATTGTCTTGTAGCTTTGAAAAATCTGGTGAACACAGCCTTAACATAATCGATTATAATAAGGTACATAATCGATTATCTTTCAGCTTTGTAAAATCTGGTGTACACTACCTTAACATAATCGATTATCATAAGGTACATAACGATTATCTTACAGCTTTGTAAAATCTGGTGTACACTGCTTTAACATAATCGATTATCATAAAGTACATAATCGATTATCTTTGTCCAGATTTGAAAGACATGTTTAAAATTCATTTTGGTTAAAATGAAATGTTTGAAAATCATTTTGCTTTAAAATAAAGATGCATGGTTTGATAAAAATGATTTTAAGAGAGAATCCAAGTCTTGAATCAATTGTCGGATCAAGATCACAATTATAGAACGACTTATGTATAACTTTGTTGCTTTACTAAATCTTGATCTTTGATTCTCGTGTGCTTGAACTTCGGCATATGTCAATGTTCCGTTCACGTCGGTTTGTCATTTATCAAAACCTACAAATATGAACACACGTTTAATTTAGCGACTTGAGAACATGTTTCAACAATTTCCCCCTTTTTGATAATGGCAAACCAATATCGGGATATTCATATTAATTGATTCATAATGACGATCCAAGACAAGTATATAGATATGCAACAAGTTCCCCCTCAAGTTATGAATTCCCCCTCAATTTATGCCAATGTGCATAGCCCATATCTTCCTCCTTTTGACATTAGCAAAGAAATAACTAACTCTTTATTGATTAAACAATATTGCAAATACATGAAAATAAAAGACAGAATTTTATGCAAACTAGAAACAACAAAGAGATAAGACATTATTCATTATCATCATTGACTTACCGTCTCGACATCCGGTACATCCCCGAAGGACAATTTGGGCATACGGATAATCGACGTGATCAAAATATCCATGGAGCTCGTGAGTCAATCGATTGTCATTCATATCAATACGATTGATGGATGTGGACATGGAGGCAAGTTGCTCGGAAATAGATTGGAGGGATACATCAGACGGGGCCGGATGACGACGTTTTTGAGGTGGAGGAGGAGGATGCTCACCGATATTGGGAAATGAAGATTCTTGAATTTTCCAATGTTTTGTCGCCTTTTTGATAGGGCCGATGGAGCTGTCAATACCAGAGGCAACAAGAATGGTCATAACGACAAAAGCATAGGGGAGTGGCTTATCTTCCCCGATTGCATCATATAAGTGAGTCATGACGAACTTGCACTAATTGATGAGAGCCCCGGTGATAATGGCATGCATGAGTTTAGAATCCTCATGAGAGATAGTTGTGTGATTGAATTTTCGCGGTTTTAGAACGCGAGTGATGAAATAAAAAATTAGACGATATTCCGGGAGCATGTTTGTAATGGTTGGAAGATGATGGTCCGGAGTTGCAATAAATTCACCGATGCTAATTTGGGTGAAGAGAAGTTGTTAATCAAATAACGCGTCTTCTTCCCTAGTATAGTGAGAAATGTCTTCCCCATTGCGCGGGAGTTTAGTGAGGGCTTGAATATTTGCCTCAGATAGAAGAATTGAAGTTCCATTGATGTTTGAGACAATTTCACCATCTTCGTCCTTCTTCAGATTTGAATAGAAGGCCCAAATTAGAGGAGGGTAAATGTAAGGAGTGTGAAGATATAGGAATTCAAGGATTTGGCTTTGTATAAGCATATTTGCAGTGGATGGAGGGCGCTTTGATTAAGAAAACGATCCATGGAAAATCGAGGAGGAAGAATTTCCCGATTTTCAAATTTTTCAATGAAGCGCATAAGTTCGGCTTCATTATTGAATCGTAAATAAGAACCATCTTTATAACAATGAACTAGTGGACGAGTGACGGAAGAGGAGGCAACATTTTTGCCGGAACGAGATCGTTTGGAAGTTTTGCCCGTCATTTTGAATAAATAGTAATAGCCTTTGAAGAGTTTTGAGAATTTGGGAGCTAAGATTGATGTTTGAGTGAAGACATTGAAGATATAATGCACCTACTTATAATGTGAAGAAGAAATAGCATTAAAGTGAAGAAACCTGCAAAAATTTAAGGAGCAAACTGTCAGAAACGGTAACAATTTTGAAATACAGACTGAGAAATCGATTATGGAAATATGGTAATCGATTATTCTGACACAGTGTGCCCAGTGATTTTCTGACTTGGGGAATAATCGATTGTGCTTTTGAGATAATCAATTATTTCAGGAAATGTAGTAACGGACATCCGAGACGGTAATAGGAAAATCGATTACACTGTTTTGAATAATCGATTATTTTCACATAGTGACTCTACACCTGAACATAAATGTCAACGTAATCTATTAGGGATATGTGATAATCGATTTTTGTATCTAACAGCTAAAATCCTGCAAAGCCAAAACTGTTAGATAATCGATTGTAGTGTTGTATAATCGATTATGTCAATTTTCCAGCATAATAAACATAAAACTTAAATGGGGAATAATCGATTATTGACTTTAGAGAAATCGATTATTCTGCACCAGTGTCTGATAATTCCCCCTGTCTTTGGGGCGATACCTGCAAAAAAGAATTAGGCGCCTCCGACGCTCAAGTTAGTAATCGTTAAAAAATAAAAATGCAATGCATGAATTAGATCAACGTGGAGTCAAGAATCCCGAGTTTACTACGAATTCGGAAGAGGGACTATTTCTCTAAATGCTTTGTAAAGATGTCGGCCAATTGATTTTTGGTTTCAACAAATTCAATTTCGACATCGCCCTTGAGAACGTGATCTCTTATAAAGTGATGTCTAATTTCTATGTGTTTCGTTCTTGAGTGAAGAATAGGATTCTTTAAGAAGGTTTCGTGTACTTACCCCTTTCTCGATGTTGCCAATTACCTGGTCAAGTGGATGGTCTTTTGACGTCCTCCAAGCCTTAGGCATCATCGATTCTTCTTCTTGTGGTGGTACTTCTTCCGAAGGTTGTTCCATGACTTCATCTTGAACTTCCTTTGGATCCTCCTTTTGTACCTCGTCTTGAAGATTGATTTTCTTTAATGCATCTGCAAGATCAACACAAGAATCCTTTCTCGCCAAGCGAGCATCATTTTCACAAAATACTACATGAGGAGATTCCTCAACAGTTTTGGTTCGATTATTAAACACTCTATATGCTTTGCTACGTTATGAGTAACCAAGAAAAATTCCTTCATCCGATTTCACATCAAATTTTCCCAAGTTATCTTTTCCGTTGTTGTGAATAAAACATTTACAACCGAAGACTCTAAGATGGGAAAGATTTGGTTTCCTTCCCTTATAGAGTTCATAGGGAGTTTTCATGAGTATCGGTCTAATGATAGCTCTGTTTGAAACATAGCTTGCGGTACTCACGGCATCCGCCCAAAAATATTTGGGAATATCGGCCTCTTCGAGCATGGTTCTAGCAATCTCTTCGAGACATCAATTTTTACGTTCTACCACTCCATTTTGTTGTGGTGTACGTGGAGCCGAAAATGTATGTTCAATACCGAGTTCATCACAAAAGTCCGCGAAGAGATTGTGATCGAACTCCCCCCAATGATCACTTCTTATGGAAGTGACGATTGTGTCCTTTTCATTTTGAACACGTTTAAGAAAACTTTTAAAGGCTTGAAAGGCATTACTTTTATGAGCAAGAAATAACGTCCATGTAAATCTAGAATAGTCATCAACAATAACAAAAGCATAAAGATTACCACCAAGACTTTCAACACGAGATGGTCCAAAAAGATCCATGTGAAGAAGTTGTAAGGGTCTAGTGGTTGAAACAACATTTTTGGATTTAAAAGAGGCTTTTGTTTGCTTCCCCTTTTGACATGAATCACAAGTAGAGTCTTTTTCAAATTTCATGTTTGGAAGACCAAGTACTAAATCTTGTGAAACTAGTTTGTTTAAAAGATTAATATTTACATGAGCTACTCTATGATGCCATAACCACATGTCGTCTTCTTTACTCAAAAGACAATTCACATAACTTGATGAAGAATATTCAAGATCAACCATATAAATGTTATCCATTCTAATACCACGAAGAATAATTTTAAAATCACTACGACGGATAACTAAGCATTCTTCGGAGTCAAACAATACAAGATTTCCCTTGTCACATAATTGACTTATGCTCAAGAGATTATGTTTAAGACCTTTAACAAGCAAAATGTGCTTAATGGAGGAGGATTCATCCTTACCGACCGATCCAATGCCGATAATTTTTCCTTTGTTATTGTCTCCAAAAATAACATTTCCTCCTTCCATAGGTTTTAGTTGAATGAATTTTGATGCATCCCCGGTCATATGTTTGGAGCATCCACTATCAAGGTACCAAAGTACACTTGATCCCTTCAAACACACCTACAAAACAAATTAATGAGATTTTGGTACCCAAGCCATTTTGGGTCTTTGTGCGTTAGGAGCAACATATTGTTGTGATTGCCCTGCAGTGAAATGTCTATGTCTAGTGAAGCATGCGGGAGCAATATGTCCAATTTTATTGCAATAATGACAAATGACATTCGGATTGTGCATTCTTCTAGGATGATAATAATTTGGGGGTCTAAAATTATTCACTCTATTTTTAGGAACATAGTTTTGATGTAGTTTTCGAAAATCTTGTCTAGGTGGTCTATACATGCCAACGTTTCTTCTAGTGTTCACTACATTTTTAGAAATATAGTTTTGATGTGGTTTTCAAAAATCTTGTCTAGGTGGTCTATACATTCCAATATTTCTCCTAGTGTTTGTTTTAGAATGAGATGCAATTCTAGGATTAAGATTTCTAGGTTGAATGATGACATTTATTTTGTTTGGCCTAAGTTGAGTCTTAGGTGGTTTAGGAATAGACTCAACTTTTTCTTTTGGCTCGTGTTTGAAGCCTATACCGTGCTTAGTGGATTTCAAATTTACAAGCACTTCATTGAGATTTTTGTGTGAAGAATTGAATTTGTGCAAAGTGCTTCTAAGACTTTCTACTTCTTCCTTTAGAGATTTGCAAGAAGGGCAATCCTTATTTGAGCTTTCGGGTTTGTCGGTGCATCTTTTTCCATAAAACTTGTTTTCCTCTTTTAATTTCTCATTTTCAAGAGTAAGTTTTTCAAAATCCTTTTCTTTTGAATAAAATTGTTTTCTTAAATCTTTTGTAGATTTAGAAGCGCTAATAAACTCTTTATACAACTCATCAAATGCATCTTGCATTTCTTCTAAAGTGAAATAGTTCTTAGAAGAAGTACATACCTCATTTTGATTTTCTCCGTGCGCCATAAGACACAAGTTTGCGGTCTCGTTTCCTTCTCCATCACTTGATTCGTCTCCGGAGTCGCCTCCCCAAGAGATGTATGCTCTTTGTTTCTTGAATGGTTTCTTCTCCTTTTTGATATTTGGACAATTTGATTTGATATGCCTGATTTCTCCGCATCCATAGCACTTCAATTGGTCGCCTTGTTGCTTACCTTTTCGTTCATACTTCTTTTGCATGAACTTGTGAAATTTCTTAATAACGAGTCCAAGCTCGACATCTTCATCACTTGACTCCTCATCGTTTTGAGGTTGAGTAGTTGATGCTTTGAGCGCAATCTTTCTTTTCCTTTGATCATCCAAAGGAGAGTTAAGAATATTTGATTCATAAGTTTTAAGATTACCTCGTAGTCTGTCGATGGTGACGTTTGTGATGCCGATTGATTCTTGGATAGCATCGGCTTTGGAACGCCATTCCGGAGTGAGGCTTCGTAGAATTTTCCGGACAAGCTCCTTATCCATGAATGTCTTTTTGAGGGCGTGTAGGTCATTAACGATTTTTGAGAATCGTTCGAACATGCCATCTATCTTCTCGTTTTCCTTCATGCGAAACAGTCCATATTCGTGGGTTAGGAAATCAATTTTAGCTTCCCTTACCTGGTCCGTACCTTCGTAGGTGATTTCTAATATGTCCCACATTTGCTTGGCAGTGGTGCAACATGATATTTTTCGATTGTCATCGGGGTTCACTGCACAATACATCATGTTGATTGCCTTTGCGTTGTTCTCTATTTTTCCGATATCATCGGCGTCGTATTCATCTTCCGTTTTTGGAACGAGTTCTTCTCCAACCTTTTTGGTAGGTTGTAATTCTCCATTTTTGATAATTTTCCACAATTGGAAGTTGTTTGATTGTATAAAAATCTTCATTCTCTCCTTCCAGTAAGTGTAGTTGGTGCCATCGAAAAGTGGTGGCCTTGTGAAGCATTGTCCTTCACCTAGTTCTGCATAAACACTACGAGTAGAAGCCATGGAAGTTTCTCTCAAACTGTTAAGTCTTTCAGAGAGTATGGCTCTGATACCAATTGTTAGAATATACGCTTAACGCTAGACTGGGGGGTGAATAGCGTTATAATAAAAACAATGTAAATTTGCGGAATTAAAATTGCAGGAATAACGTAAGTGCAGTAATTAAAATGATAAGGAGAGAACACACCGGATTTTATCCTGGTTCACCACAACGTGTGGTTAGTCCAGTCCCCGAGAGACTCTCTCGAGTTTTACACTAACTTCGTTAAGCTTACGGGTGCCTAAAAAACCGTTACACTTGCTCGTAGATATACACTCTACAAGACTTCAACCTGCTCGAAGATACCGCACCTCAAGACTTCAATCCAAGGAACTACTTTTCCTTCTTACAACAAGGGATTAGACTATCCCTTCAAGTGTGTACAAACACTTAGCACTCACTTAAACAGAACTCTCTCGAAGAGTAGATATGAGTAAATAAATACGCTCAAGAACACAACAACTTAGTCAAGAGTTTGGCTCTCAACAACTTGTGAAATGAATTTAAAATGATTGAAAAGAGAGTATGTAAGCTTTAGCAAGAATGTAATCAGTTGTTGTGCTGAGAAGAGTGAATTTGAGTTGTATTTATAGTGCTCAAAACACCCAAGACCGTTGCTTAATTGCCAATCACAAATTGCTGATTTTGTGCAAGGATAATCGATTATCTGATTCTGCATAATCGATTATCTGCCAACGTTCAAAAATCAATCCCAGATTTTAAGAAGAATAATCGATTATCCAAATCGTATAATCGATTACCTGACAACGTTCAAAAATCAATCCCCGATTTTATGCTTAACATAATCGATTGTCTGATTATACATAATCGATTATTTTTCAGCGTTTGAAAATATTTTGGCAACGGTCTTTAATATAATCGATTACCAGAAAGCCATAATCGATTATTTTGCTACTTTGAAAAATCTGATGCTCACTGTCTCAACATAATCGATTAGTCTAAGGCACATAATCGATTATCTTGTAGCTTTGAAAAATCTGGTGAACACTGCCTTAACATAATCGATTATCATAAAGTACATAATCGATTATCTTTCAGCTTTGTAAAATCTGGTGTACACTGCCTTAACATAATCGATTATCATAAGGTACATAATCGATTATCTTACAGCTTTGTAAAATATGGTGAACACTGCTTTAACATAATCGATTATCATAAAGTACATAATCGATTATCTTTGTCCAGATTTGAAAGACATGTTTAAAATTCATTTTGGTTAAAATGAAATGTTTGAAAATCATTTTGCTTTAAAATAAAGATGCATGGTTTGATAAAAATGATTTTACGAGAGAAGCCAAGTCTTGAATCAATTGTCGGATCAAGATCACAATTATAGAACGACTCATGTATAACTTGGTTGCTTTACTAAATCTTGATCTTTGATTCTCTTGTGCTTGCACTTCGGCATATGTCAATGTTCCGTTCACGTCGGTTTGTCATTTATCAAAACCTACAAATATGAACACACGTTTGGTTTAGCGACTTGAGAACGTGTTTCAACAAGGACAAGAAATAGAAAAATACCAGTCAAACTTACTACACGGAGTACAAACAAGATAGTTTATGCACATAGGTAAGTAAGTCAATGAACATGCTTCTATAAACTAGCATAGAATAAGCTTACAATTTAAAATGAACAGGTAAGCAAGAAAACTCAATTTAAATACTTCAAGTGAAAACGGATTTCCAACAATTTGCTCACGTACGTGCTCATCACCTCACATACGAGGTATTCAATTACCAAACATCATATCCTAAGGGGAGAGTACCCCCTACAAGTTTATACAAACCACTTACCTCAAACCGACTCCAATTCAACTTGAAACCACACTTTTTCCATAAGTATCCGACTCCAGCTGGCCCAAATCTATTCATTTCAATTACATCTTGTAAATAACACCTCAAACAACTGATTCCACTATTTAATTTAAAGCTATGACACAAATTTAGATAAAATGACAAAACCCCCCCCTCGGGCCAATATGGTCAAAACCGAAGTACGAACTAAAATCCAGTTACCCATTCCCACACAAATCCAATAATGTGATTAGTTTTGAAATCGAACCTCGAATTGAGGTCCAACCCCTAATTTTAGCATAACCCAAAGTCCTACCCAATATACCCAAATTTTCCCATTAAAATCTTCGATTTGACATTGAAATTTTGTTTAAAGGTGTTAAGGAGTGAAGAAAATGAGTTAGAAATCACTTAACAGTCGTTTTGAAGAAGAAGAATTGCATAGAAAATCGCCTCTTATGTTTTGGGTTTTTAGAAAGTGAGAAATAACTGAAATTCCGTGTATTTATACTCTTTGACAGGCCTAGCACGGAGCAAAAAGGATTGCGGCCGCGCTGGTCGAACTGAAGACTACTAGCTCTCTGAAGCCTGCCACGCAGATAGAGCTAATGCGACCACGGTCGCGCAGCACACACCACGGACCGCGCTAACGACCGCGATCGTGCAACGCACACCGTGGACCGCGCTACGGCGACCGCGGCCGCACTGGAGCCTGAACTTTTCCTGACCTGCAATATCTGGTGTTTTATGTCTAAGACCTTCCAGAAGCTACTCAAAACTCACTCGAGCCGTCTGGGCTCTAAAACAAATATGCATACAATCTCAAAAACATCCTACGAACTTGTCCGTGCGATCAAATCACCTAAATAACATCATATACATCAGATCTAGCCTCAAAACTCATGATTTTTTCTAAATTTTTTATAAACATCAAATTTTCACTTTAAGTCCGAAACACGTCAAACGACGTCCGTTTGCAATAAACCTTTAAAAAAGTGCTTTAACCATAAATATGACTTGTACCGGGTATCGAAACCAAAATACGGGCCTGATACCATATTTTTTAATCAAATATAATTTCCAATTTCCTTAATCATTTCCAGAAAAGAAATTTCACAATAAAAATTCATTTCCGGGGCTTGGGACCTCGAATTTTGATTTCGGACATACGCCCAAGTCCTATATTTTAACTGTGGACCTCCGGGACCGTCAAATCTTGGGTCCGCGTCTGTTTACCCAAAATAGTGACCGAAGTCAAATTTATTCAATTAGTATATAAATTTTGCATTTTCTCATAGAATTCGTATTTAAGTTTTCCAGTTACGCGCCCGAACTGCATATGCAAACCAAGGCAACTCGAGAGGAGGTTTTAAGGCCTCAGAAGTAGAGAATGGAAAATAAATAAGTGATGACCCCATTGGGTCATCACAACCTTCAATGTTGAAAAATAATAAGATAGTACATTATGTTACATTATATTAAAATCATAACCTAAACATAGAACATAATACTTATATTCAAAGTAAATCGTAAATCTATCTTTTTCTTAAATTCCTCCTCTACCCAATAAGAAACATCATAAAAAGTTCCTTATGCTTTATTTCTTCTTTCATAAAACCAATGTTGCATCTTCACTTGAATGAAACCACCCCATTCTTAATATAGGCAGCTCCCTCGCTTCTAGTAGGACAAAATTCGTTGACTGAACTATGTTTGTTGTGAGCATGTCATTTCTTCGTCCTAGACTAGAAGAATTTGCCCACCTTTCCGGTGGTTCTTCCATCAAGTAATCATAAATCTTCTTATATACTCTTTCTATATCAAACATGTATAGATCAAATTCTTTGCGCCTGTATACTCTTGCAACACTTTGAAAAAGTTTTATGACCTCATTTTCACTTTTCTTTGCTTTAGGTTCTGCTCCAAATGATAGATACAAATCCCATTATGGCTTTCAGGATATACCTTTGCAATGCCATATGAAATAGCTTGATGTCTGTGTGATAAAAAAATTAGATTCTCACGACTGCCAAATGTATTGTGAAGCTGACTAAAGTACCACTCATAGGAATTTTTATTTTAAGATTCTGCTATTCCAAAGGCTAGTGGGAAAAATTGGTTATTTGCATCCTCTGAAACTGAAATCATTAAAACACCACGACATGTTGACTTAGAAAAAGTTGCATCAACAGCAATCACTGGTCTACAATGATTCCAACTAGATAATGATGATCCATACGCATAAAACATATAAAGAAACCTAAAAATACAGTACAAAACAAAGTTAATAGAAGTTAAGGATAGGTAGTCCTGGACTTCAAATTACAAGGCCAAAAGTTAAGGACAAGTAGTCTTGTAGTTAGACATATAAGGTCAAAAGATAAGGACAGTCAGTACTTAGCTTAGAGTTACAAGTTATAAGATAAGGATATGCAGTCCTTAACTTTGAGTTCAAAGTTCAAAAATTAAGGACAGACAGTCCTTAACTTTGACTTATAAGTTCAAAAGTTAAGGAAAGCCAATCCTAACCTATTGGTTACAAGCTCAAACATCAACTGGTTAGAGAAAGCATGTCCTAAGTTCTATAAAACATACTAATAAACTTTTTTGTTTAATTATTTACATGTTGTTTTTGTTGTCTATCTTTATGTTAGTATATATTCTTAGGTTTTTACTTCTCATCATATACAAGTATGAAGACAATAATTCATAATTCCCTTCAGGAGTTCCTCTTAGTAAAGCGGAAGCAAGTTGAATAGCACGTCACGCCTGATACCCAATATCTACTCCATGCAATTTTTGCATTTCTGCCCTGAAAAAAGTTGGTGTAACTTCGAACCTTGGGTCTCGAAGATTATCGATAATGTAACCACTAATCAACTTTGAAATTGCATGCCTTTGATCAGCTTTCACAGTGTTAACAGAGTAGTCATGATTTTTTCTCAAATTTTACTATCTTGAATAATATTTAATCTTTAATTCTGAATGCACGCACACACCACCCACACCTATCATCATTGTATTTCAAAGAATATGTTGTTTAGCTAGATCTAACAACCTTGAATTCAAAATGTCCTTTAATTGATGTATTCGAAAAACAGTTAATTATACTCTTCTTTTTGTTAAATAATGATCCCACTTTTATTTCATCCAATGAAGCATTTTCTCTTAATATCGTAGTTAGGGATTCTTTTTGTTTCAAATTTCACCTTTGTTTACTTAGCTGAGTAGAGGTTTTTTCAGAAACTTCTTCAATTACCAGTGCACTCTCTAATACTTGAATATCCAAAGCTTCTTCGTTGTCAATCTCTATAATTCTTTGACCTTCTACTTGAATAGAATCAAATGTTTGAAGCACCTCTTCAGTTATTGGTTGAGCTTCAACCATATGTTCTATTATCTCTTGGCATTTGTTTTGATTGTCATGTTGAGTTTCTCTTTCATGTTCAAAGTTGCTTGTTGATCCAAAATCTCTTTCTGAAATATCAACAATGAAATGACAACCCTTGAAGAGTGATTTTGTTTTTAGTAACTCTATACATGTGTGAATATTTATATCTTTGGATACAAGAATTCCCTTGCTTGTTCCAAAGTTGATATCAAATCATATCACTGCTTCAAACTTGTCTCTATCCAATTTAATAACTTCAAAGATCTGTTTAATGAAATCTTTAAACCAAAGTGCCTCAGTTACTAGAACAAGCTTTGTTTGATGATCAAGATACTTATAGTCTTCAGTCCATCTACCATTAAAAGCAACTTTAATGCATATTCTTTCCATCCTGCAAGTCAAGAGAATGGAAAAACTCAAGACATATTTTATAGAGCAATCCTTGTATAATTAAAACAAGTAGTGTAAGTTCAAGACCAAGTTAAGGACCACGTATCCATAACTTTTGAACTTAGAATTCAAATTTCAGGACCAAGTGTCCTTAAGTTATGAACTTAGAACTCTAAGTAAAGGAACAAGTGTTCTTATTTTTTGAACTTGGAATTCAATTTTAAGAAACGAGTGTCCTAAACTTTTTAACTTTGCACTCTAAGTTAAAGACCAAGTGTCCTTAACTATTCCATATGCAAGTCAAAGTTCAGGATGAAGTCTTCTTAACTATTAAACTTGAAACTTGAAGTTAAGGGCTAGCTATCTTTAAGTATTGAACATGTAAGTCTAAAGTTCAGCACCAAGGGTCGCTAACTTTTGAACTTGAAACTTGAAGTTAAGGACTTCTTGTCCTTTAATTTTTAAGTTATAACTCTAAGGTAAAGACCAAGTGTCCTTAACAATTAAATATGAAGTCAAAGTTCAGGACCAAGTATCCTAAACATTTCAACTTGAAACTCAAACTTCAGGACCAAGTATCCTAATTTTTTCAAAATAATTTGCAAAACTATGACAATATATCCTTAATATACAGAAGAACGACATAAACGTTAAGGATATTGTATCCTTAACTTTTTCAATTCAATTTGCAAAACAAGACACTATGTCCCGAATATTATGTGCTCAATTTTTATAGAATTATCACAGACGCACTGTCATTAACCTTATCAATCTAGAAATTAAAAAAAAATTAAAATTCTACTTACTCTATATAAATTAATAGATATAAAAAAAGTATAACTATGTCGAAATAAAAATCAATTGAAATACATAAAAGTATAACTTACTATAAACTTATGTCGATTTTTGGACGAGAAAGTTAAATTTTATAGTTTGAAATCCGAAGAAAAGCTTCTGTAATTCTATACTTTGAAATTCGATGATCACAGGGAAGTTAGTTACGTGCGTCGCTGCTGCTGCTGATCGTTAATAAAAATGTAGGTATAAGTTATAGCAAAAGAGTATTTTCGTCCAGTCAGGTATAAATTTATTAAATTAGTGGCTAAAGCCTAAAAATACTGGTTTTAAAATAAAGACATGTGCTATTAGTTGTTATTTATGCACATCTCCCTCATCCAAACTGGTTTACTTTATTTTATTTTATTTTATTTCGGGAGTCAATTATAGGTAAGATATCTCTAGATTTGGAGAAAAAATCAATAATAGCCAGATTTACATTTATTAATTGAAAAAAAGATTATAATTTCAAAGGAAGTCGAAATTTAGCCACTTTTCATGTAAAAGATAAATCTGAGCAAAAATACTATTCAATATCCAGAAAATATTCCATATACAGATTCTCCAATCTCCAGTATATTATGCTGGAACTTTTTATTTTACAATAAAATAGTGGCTATTTTTCAAATAACTTTGCAAACGGCAATTTTTTTTCAATTACCGGTCCTAAAACTTGCTAGCCCGTGCTTTATGACCTAGATTTGGGGAGTCGATAATTCTGCTTATAAGAAATTTGGAACTGATCTCTTTGCAATGACTTTCCAGAAATCATTTGTATTGACTAAATTTACTAACTTTCTATATGTCATTCTGAATTATTCCGACAAATAATACTCTAAATGCCAATTAGAAAAGGAGAACAAGAAAATTAACTATGTTGTTTTAGCTTTATGTTTAAATTTAAGTTTCTCTGCTCTGCAAATTCCTTGTTTCTACCTAGGAAACCAGTTCTGCAATTATCCTTGTTCCAAGACTTCTGCCTTAGCAACTTGGGAGCCATATTCCTCCTTTTAACTAGTACTTGATTTATGAAAGGAAAATACTAAAATGTAAACGCAACTACTGGAGACAAAACAAATTCACATATAAATTCCTGTAATTCACAATAGCTTTACAAGTTCATCAAACAATCAGCTAACAGAACACACTATCTGTTAAGAACTTCACTTTCCAGGAACAAAGTTTGTGGCATAAGCCCATGCGTGGTTATTTACTGGGTCAGTGAGGTGATCGGCAAGGTTTTCTAATGGACCCTTTCCGGTGACGATAACTTGAACGAAGAATCCAAACATGGAGAACATAGCAAGTCTACCATGCTTGATCTCTTTTACCTTGAGTTCAGCAAAAGCCTCTGGGTCATCAGCAAGGCCCAATGGGTCAAAGCTACCACCGGGATAGAGTGAGTCGACAACCTCACCAAGAGGCCCACCAGCAATACGATAACCCTCAACAGCTCCAATCAACACAACTTGGCAAGCCTATATGGCTAAGATGCTTTGTGCGTGAACCAAACTTGGGTTGCCCAAGTAGTCAAGTCCACCCTCGCTGAAAATTTGGGATCCAGCCTTGAACCATATAGCTTCACCAAATTTGACACCGTTACGTGCCAAGAGCTCGGGGAAGACGCAACCAAGAGCTCCAAGCATCGCCCATCTGCAGTGGATAACCTCTAGCTCACGGTTTTTGGCGAAAGTTTCAGGATCGGCTGAAAGTCCAGCAGTGTCCCATCCATAATCACCAGGAAACTCACCAGTCAAGTAGCTTGGAGACTCACCAGAGAATGGTCCCAAGTACTTGACACGGTCAGGACCATACCACGGGCTACCAGAAGAAACAGGCTTGGCCTTGGTAACCGTCTTCCTCATGGTAACTTTTCCATTTCCAGTGATTTTAGAGGAAGATGGTGAGAGTTTTACCGCTTTTCCGGCTAATGAAGAGGAAGAGAGAGCCATTGTAGCAGCTGCCATTATAGAAAGAAGATGAGAAACTCTTGAATGCAGCTACTACACAGAAAGCTAGAATGTTTGTTTTGTGGTTTGAGTTTCATATGACCTGCACCAGCAGTATTTAAATGATTGAAGGATAAAAGTCCATATCCTAAAATATCATTATCCATACTCTCATTGGCGGATGACATTTTTTTGACATGATTCATGTCCAGTTGGCAAAGTTCATCTCCATTAAACATGACTATATATTTTTTGATATATTATGTCTTAAAAAAATCTAATCCAGTGCAATTTTCATCTCTAACTACCAATGTTAAATTGCCTTGGGTGCAATCTAAACTGAGTTGTAATAACAAAACCAGCTAGCTTATCTTTGGAGAGTGCGTCTAGTAAATTATTGTAATTACTCGAAGAGATTTACGGTAAGAGGAGCGCTCATGATTGATAGAGATGATTTGGTGAATTTGTATGAAACATAACAGTAAGGGATTCCATCAATAGAGGAAATCATAGCCTTAGAACCTTCTCCTAATTGTTTAAACTTTAATCATAGTTAGTTTTCAGTTGTTTATTTACTATGATTTGCAGTTAATAGAAATACCATCAATTCTTATTGACAACGTTTGGAAAATTGATTCCATAGAATTTAGTAAGTCCAACAAAAGTAATTGATATGCTAATTCCTTGTAGGTTCGACTCTGGGCTAAATACTCAGATTATAATTGCAACGTCCATGTGTCCTTTTTATGTAACGACCCGAGCGGTCGTTTTGAGCTTTTGTACTTTCATCGTCAGTTTTCGGGCATGACTTGCCCCGTGTAATGTATTATGACTGACGTAGATCGTTGGTTTTGGTTTTAAAGAAAATTTGGAATGAATTTGAAGGAACAATCTCAGTTGAAAACTTTGAATTTGAAAGGTTTGACCAAGAGTTGACTTATTTGTATATGAGCTCGGATCGGAATTCTTCTGATTTGGTTAGCTTAGTTGTGTTATATATGAACTAGGAGCACGATCAGAATGCATTTTGGAAGTCCGTGGAAAGATTTGGCTTGAATTGGCAAAGTTAGTAATTTGGTGAATTCCAGTTGATAGGTGAGATTTTAATATAGAGGTCGGAAAGGAATTCAGAGAGTTGTATTTAGTATATTATTTTAGAATTCTTGTTGTATTCAGACCTTGATAGATACTCATGACTAGTGACACCCCGATGTCGGGTTTGAATGTTATTTACGCATTTTATTCAGACTTATATTATGAAATATTGATCAATTAAAGATTCAAAAATGACTCTTAATGATTAAATGGTTAACGTGAGTGTTGTATCGGTTGACCTTGTTTTCACGAGAGATGCCATCACGACCGAACCGGTTTTGGGGTCGTGATATTTTATAAGGTATAATTGGGCGTGATCAGGATACAAAAATATTTTTTTTTACATTTTGCGCCAAAAAAGCCTTTTCATAAATAAATAAATAATTTTAAAAAATCGACCGACTTCGATCAATTTTTCGGCCGAAGTCGGTCGGTTGATTGCGAACTTTTTAATCTGACTGCAGTCTTTTCTATTTTGATGATGACACTTCCTAGTTCAACATGGAAATGGATTTACATTTTTGACTGCTGATGAGCTGGTAATCTCACAATAATGGCTAAGACCAGCTACCTGAATTTGTTTTGGTCCATGTAATTTCATTGTTGTTGTCACTAATCAGCAAGTTATTGTTCGATCTCTTGTTTATACATTACTCTTAATTCCCTGGACTGTCCTTAAATAATGATTAACATATCCTTTTTTATATACATGACTTTAACTTTCAATTTCTATGCTTAGTTAAATTGTTTGCACCTCTCATGGGATTCTTGTTTTAAAAATTTGACTTCAACTTTCAATTTCTATGCTTTGCAGATTCTTCTTTGCACCTTGGAACACTGCTTCTTATGTTCCAAAACAAAATTAATATATAATCTCGTGTATTCACAATAGCTTTACAAGGCCATAAAACAAGCAGATAATAGTGTAGAATGATCTATTCTAAAAGCTTCATTTTCTGGGGAAAAACTTTGTGGCATATGCCCAAGTATTATTGTTTACTGGGTCAATAAGGTGGTCGGCAAGGTTCTCAATGGACCCTTGCCGGTGACAGTAACCTGAACAAAGAATCCAAACATGAAAAACATACCTAATCTACCATTCTTGATTTCCTTTACCTTGAGCTCAGCAAAACCTCTGGGTCATCAGCAAGACCTAATGGATCGAAATACCACCAGGGTAAAGTGGATCAACAACCTCGCCAGCAACACTGTAACCCTCAACGGCTCCCATCAACACAACTTGGCAAGCCAAATGGCTAAGATGCTTTCTCCGTGGACCAAGCTTGGGTTACATATGTAGTCAAGTCCACCCTGGCTGAAAATTTGGGATCCAGCCTTGAACAATACTGTTGATCCGGACTTGACACCCTTACATGCTAAGAGCTCTGGGAAGACACAACAAAGAGCTCCAAGCATCGCCCATTTGCCGTGGATCACCTTCAACTCACGATTCTGGGTAAAAATTTCTAGATCGGCTGAAAGTCCAGCTATGTGTTACCCATAGTCACCGAAAAATTCACCAGTCAAGTAGCTTGGGGCCTCACCCGAGAATGGGCCCAAGCACTTTACCCGGTCATGACCATACCACGGGCTACTAGAAGAAACAGGCTTGGCCTTGGTAACTGTCTTCCTCATGGTGGCTTTCCCATTTCTGGTGATTTCAGAGAAAGATGATGAGAGTTTTATCGCCTTTCCGGCAAATGAAGAGGAAGAGAGATCCTGAAGGATTGCATACAGCGAAAGACAATAACAATCCTAGACAGATTTTTTATGTTTAAAATTTATTTACATGTCAATATATCAAATCTAAGACGTACCTGGTGAAGAAGGTCTTATTTGAAATTCTTCGATAGTGCGAAGAATCTATGTGTATCCATACTAAGACCGATCCTTGCTATCAACTCATTGATCGATGAAATCAGCAAAAAAATTGAATGAAAAATATTGTGTCGAAATTTTTCTCAAAAATCTCAACTCAATATTAGAAGTGTTAAGAATAGAATTCTAATTAGAGTGAATGTCTATCTTATAGAAGAGTTTTACCTTGAGGCTAAGTCATTTCTCTTCCTATAAATAGAGGGGTCTTACCCCATTGTAAACCACTCCAAATATCAATAAGAGTTTTCTCTCTCTCTTTCTCTACAATATTGTTCTTGTTCTTTTATTATTTTATAACGCGTTATCAGCACGAGACTCTACCGTCTCAAAAAGCTCTTTGAGAAGATGAAGCAACAGCGGAAAGAGGAACCTAATAAATAATTGGTTCCGTCATATAATTGGTTCCGTCATATATTGTTCTTATCACGTATGCTGCATGTTGTGATTGAAGCAAGAGATTTCTTTTAGTTTTATAGCACCTGATATTTATATTTTACAACATGCCTGCATGTTTGTTATGACTATATCTCCATCTATGTTGTAGTTCCCATTCCCCTATACTTCTTTGTGCAAACATTATTCTATAACTTTATTATTGTTTGCATTGTTAATTACGCCATACATTATGTCCGTGTGCCTACGTGTATGTCATGCGTATATGTATTTCTTTCACTTCACATGTATTTACTCATACCTATTGTTTATCATACTCTTCGTATATATGACTCCATCAAACATCTATTCTTCTAATTATCTCATCCTTCGTGTAACTGGTGTCAATCGTCTCAATTATACACTTTTGTTCTTATTTATGTACACAAGTAGATGTTCGTTAAAGAGTAAGTCAGCAGAACGTACCTTCCAAGAAGCAGGTATCTATAAGAGAATTTATACTACTTACGCTATGTAAATAATTTTTTCACTATCATAATTTTGTTTTAATTATGTCTGACATTATGAAAAGAAAGTTCGTTGCCCTTGAAAATTCGGGCAAGAACTACATGACATGGGTGTTGGATGCTGAAATCCATTTGGATGCAATGGGTCTTGGAGACGCCATTAAAGACAGAAATAATGCATCCACCCAAGACTGTGCTAAGGCCTTGATTTTCTTGCGCCATCACCTTGATGAAGGTTTGAAAAATTGAATATCTCACAGTCAAAGATCCACTTATCTTGTGGAATGACTTAAGGAGAGATATGACAACTTAAAGTTGGTCACTCTGCCACAAGCACGATATGATGAGAATCCAAAAGCAAATAGTTCATAAACTATATGTTATCGTTGCGGTGGAAAAGGGCACTGGGCGAAAATTTGCCGTGTACCAAGACATTTGGTTGAGCTTTATCAAGCATCTCTAAAGAGTAAATGCCCTGAAACCAATCTTGTCTCTGACAATAATTTTGACATCACCCACTTGGATGTGGCAGACTTCTTTGAGCACCCTGAGGGGAAAATAGATCACTTGATCGGTGATGGATCCATGGTTAAAGAAGATTGAGCAGTTTGATATTTCTATGTTATTTAATGTTGTATAATACAACATTATGTTATAAATCATACATTGATCTGTATTTATACTAACACACACCTTGTGTTATTAATATGGTAATTGCTCACACTTTGCACACTACTTCCTTACTTACATCACTTATATAACATTATGTGATTATTAACTGTGTAAAAATGTAATACTACATGTACTTGTCAATCCCATATATATTAAGTATACTCATTAGCTGTTGCAGGTAATGATAATGTAAAATTAAAAACTGTCTTAATATACTATTGCATCTGGCTGCACGTGTTTTACTATTACTCGTACAACACACATATATTTATATTTCATATTGTGTTTATCACTCGCACATACACAATATCTTTTGATCTCTTTTGTACCACATCCCCATCTGATTACTTCGTCTTAATTGTTTTGTTTAATTACTACTCACCGCATGTTCACACTTTGAGTGTATAATTAATGTAATCATATCACTGTCCCTTAAAAAAAAATCACCCTTTCTATAGTTCTCCATTCTGTATTTCTACTGGTGCAAATATGTCACAAGTATATTTATGTAAGCACGTCCAATTGTAAAAATATCTGTTTAATTGATTCATGTACCACACATACGATATTCAAAGAGAAGAAATATTTCTCCCATTTAAGTGTGTGTAAGGCAGATGTTACTACAATTTCTGGTAGTAGTAAATTGATTGAAGGCTCCGGAAGAGCAACTATAACTCTGCCTAAAGGAACAATATTTATCATAGAGAATGCAATGTTCTATTGGGATAAAAGTGGAACATCCTGTAGCTCATGTTCACACTCAAAATGGTCTTGCAGAATCTTTAATTAAACATCTGTAGTTGACTGCAAGACCATTACTCATGAAAACGAGGCTGCCCACTTCAGTTTGGGGTCACGCCATTTTGCATGCAGTTGCAATTAGTTTTGGGTCATGAACCTAATATATCCCATTTAAGAATTTTTGGATGCGCAGTATATGTGCCTGTAGCACAGCCATATCGCACCAAAATGGGGCCGCAAAAAAAGTTAGGAATATATGTTGGGTTTGAATCGCCCTCCATTATTCGCTACCTCGAAACATTGACAGGGGATTTGTTCACTGCACGATTTGCAGACTGTCGATTCGATGAGACAGTTTTCCCAAAATTAGGGGGAGAAGTTGGTGAAACCAAACGGAAAATTTTGTGGAAAAATCCATCATTATCTCATCTTGATCCATGTGCCTCTATTTGTGAAAAAGAGGTGCAAAGGATTATTCATTTGCAAAGAATAGCAAATCAAATGTCAGACGCATTTACGGACATGAAAAGGATAACAAATTTACATATCCCCGCAGAGAATGTGATAGCAGTATGTGATAAGTCTGAAAGAAGACAAAATTATTACCGTGAAGGTATCAATGAATATGGACGTGGCAATAGACGAAATTATAATCGTCATCATTGTGATAATGAGAATAATAAAGATTCTCAAAATAATCTTTTACTTTATGAAAGTAATATTTGACATGAGATTTTATATAGCACATACAGATGATTATGATCCATTCATGGTGTGAATGTGGCAACATATGATTTATGAATACATATTCATTCTTGGAAGAATATGAACGTGCTAGTGGTAGTGAATATGCCACATCACCTCTAGAAAGAGGTTTGAGATGATATATGAAAATAATGTCATTATTATGGCATGAATGATCATTGGTCACGTACCTATTGTACGCCAAAATATTTTGGAAATATGATTATTAAAGGACAACGATAATACAAGAAACATATCTTGCATATAATTTGACCATGACCATAATGGTATAACTTTCTCTTTAAAAGAAATATTCACCACATGGATGTTGATGAATTTGTGGTAGTACAAAATTAATTGAGAGCTCTAGAAGATCCAATTATTACTATGTTGGAGAAACACAACTGATTACCAATAAGGTATTGTGTTGTAGTAAGTCTCAAAGAAACTTATTCAGTTTCCAAAGTATATGTGAAAGCGGTTGATTATATTGAGACAATAAAGGAAAGATTTGATATCTTCTATTACTACAACTTGTAGTGGGATAATCTGTATATGAAAAGCTACCCGCTTTATTCTCCAGTTTGTACTACACAAATAAACGAATACCACAACAAAGTGGATGTTTATTGATATAAAAACCCATATCATAATAAACTTGTGGTTTATTGAGAATTGCACATGTCATGGTGTAAACATGAACATATCAATAATGATAATTTATTCAATTGTCATTCGGGTTAGCCATATCAATTTAAGTATGATGTGCAACAATAATAGAGAGTTCACATGGGTAAATATTAAAGAACTAGAAAGTTCTTTACGAATTCTCCTATATTACTTGTTCTCATTAATTAATTGACCAACTAAAGTTGGGGTTGAATCCCATAAATTCTGGAAATATCAAAGGTGAATATGAGCTCATTGACCTGCCATGTATACCACATATGATGCATCTATGATATGGTTACATGTGCGATTATTATTAACCTGCAACCTGGCCGGTGCTTGCGATTCGAGCATAATTTCCAGATTTTCTATTCAAGATAGTTCATCTTGATAAGTTGGTTGGTTTAGCAAAATAATTTATTGAGTGCCTCCACTTAATAGCTAAACTATTGCTTATGAGAACAAAGTTATCTATATCAATTTGATATACGTTATACACGAGAGTATATTATATTCTCCCCTCACAAGTGGTTCAGGGTCAGGAACCAAATAATTTCATCTTATTATTATTGATGTGCAGTGTATATTAACATGATAATGCACAAAGATGATTTCCCAGAGTTGAAGAAACAAGTTAGTTTTTCTAACATGAGAGGGAGACATGATAAACACTTGAGAAAAGGTTACATGGAACGAATTATCATTTGTATATATAGATCCTCGAATATCATAATATGAACTTGAAGTTCATAAAGGGATAATTCAATTGCAACATATTGCAAAGCATGCCATACGCATTTGCTGACCCAAAGAAAGTAACTATATTCTCACTGCAAATGCTCATATTAAGTCCTAGAAGTACAAAGTCTTTGATACGCTTAAAGCGTATAGACAAATCGTTTTCAAAAGAACTTCTTAATAAAGAAGATGAGCAAATGATCAAAGTGATCATAATAAGGAGGCAAGTGATCTAGAAGATCACATGACATAACACTTCATAAAATCTCATGAGAGATTCAGGTACCTGAATATATGAATGAAGAGATCTCCATGTTATGTCTTTATGAAAATTTACTGGAACCGATATAAAATGTTGATCGACGACATTTATGATAGTGCTAAATATCGATGAGGATCTTAAGTTTGTCGAATACAAACAAAAATATTGGCCAAATGGAAGAGATACAATTCAAGTAGAATTGATGAAAGAGATACAATTCAAGTTGAATTGATTCCATATGAAAGGCATGTAATTTTGGACCTGTAGTTCAAACACTTGAAAGTATAAAGTCAATGGTATGTGCAATCTGTTTTCGATATCTTATTCTTCTAGCATGACATGAAAAACTTGATATGCATCTAAAGTCTATTATATGGCTTATATGACTTAACTTATATGTCATTCCATGAAGGATTTAAGTTTCTTGAAGCATCTACAATTTTTGATCTTGAGGTACCACTTCTCTAATGCAATTTATGCACAAATATATCTTGCTATTACTATAAGCATGATAATGTGATAGCGAGGATACCGCTATGGAGATATTGAAGAGTCATTCCACGACATATATGAAGATGTTTATATATATCAAGAATGATAATTTCAAGGTGCGGAATATTCATTCAAGTCAATATGGTTGATTTGTTTATCAAATCTATACCAACGATCTCTTAAAGATGGTGCACAAAACTGGAATGCGAAGGCTCAAGGATGTGAATTGATACTTTCTTCAGGGGGAGTTAATGCGCGTTGCACTCTTTTTCCCTTACAAGGTTTTGTCCTACTGGGTTTTTCCTTGCAAGGTTTTTAACGAGGCAACCAATAGGCGCATTTCTAAACATGTGTACTCTTTTTCCTTTTCTAGAATTTTTCTCCCATTGGGTTTTATTTTGGTTAAGGTTTTAACGAGGCACATTATTTATTGAGTAGACATTCACGGGGGAGTGTTAAGCATAGAATTCTAATTAGAGTGAATGTCTATCTTATAGAAGAGTTTTACTTTGAGGCTAAGTCATTTCTCTTCCTATAAATAGAGGGGTCTTACCCCATTGTAAACCACCCCAAATATCAATAAGAGTTTTCTCTCTCTCTTTCTTTGCAATATCGTTCTTGTTCTTTTATTATTTTATAACAAGAAGAACAAAATTTTTTTTTTGTAATTGTATTTTCTCTCTTGGCTTTGTATTGTACTCTCACTTTCACAAAGTGATTTTCTTCTCAAGAATTAATAATGGCAAATTTTCTCCATCACCTTTTATATACCATCACGTATAAATTCTTTTCTTATTTGATTGAGATATTAATTTACATAGGATAAAAATTTATTTCAGAAGTAACTTTTGGAATTTTTTAAAATAAAAAATGGGTAACACATTCTTAAAGGGTTTGATTCTGCCGAATTCTACTTGGACTATCCATGTAGTCCAACGTCAATGTTGGAATTGTAATAATACCAGATCCAATTCAATATTGGATTTTCTTATAAGTCATTATTTAATGGAATTTTTATATTCCTATGCATCATAGGAAATTTTATTATCCTTAATATTTAAGGTTTGATTTAATTACACTTAGCATATCAAATTATTAATTTTATACTATAATTAATTAAGGATATAATTAATTATAGATTTTTTACTCCTTAACTAAAGGATTTCTGTATATCTCAGTATCTCCACTCATCCCGCGTTTCTCTCTCCTAACCCCTCAACCCCACCCACGGGAGTATCTCCACTCATCCCGCGTTTCTCTCTCCTAACCCCTCAACCCCACCCACGTTTTACCCATTCCCACATTCTTTTTACCATTTTGTATCTTCTGAAACAACGTTTTACCCATTCACAGAAACTTGAAGAACCCCTTCAACAAAGTTGGTTCCCCATTTTACTCCAGTTGAAGTTCATCAATGAAGAACAATAAAGTTTTGAAACAAAGTCCTAAAAAATCAACAGTAGCTGATGTACCCTCATTTGATTTGGGCGTGTTATCACCCAAAAAGCAAGGAAAGGCTATTCAATTGCAGAGACTACTCATAGTTCCTCTCCCCGACAAATCAGAGCAGAGATGAGAACCAAACAAAAATATGGTGTAGATGCTGGAGAAATTTCTACACTAGTCAAACAAGTCAAATAAAAAGGAAAAGAGATTTCTGTAGACAACGACTTTGTAGAAGAGGTCCCTAATATTCGAACAGGAAAGAAATAAAAGGTGTCTCCTGATTCGAAAAATCTAAAAATGAAGAAACATTCAAAAAAAAACACCCTAAAATTGTTCGGAACAAATCATTGGGGAAGGTAAATATTTATTAGTTTTGTTTCTAATTTTTTAGTTTGGTTTAGGATGGTAAAATATGTTTTATACGTGTTTTAGACAAGTGTAGATTAGTTGTCTTAATTTTGAAGATTATTTGTAGTTGTGATGTTCTGACTTTATAATTTTAGATACTTTGTAGTTATACTGTTTGGTAACTTGTACTATTTGAAGCATAACTATAATTATCTTTTGTTGCTGCCTTTGTGTATAAAATGCTTTAAATTGTAGATATTATGTAATCATTTGTAGTTATGTTGTAGATAAAAGGTAGATGAATTTATCCTTTTTATGTATTTTATTAATATGAATTAATTTATTATTTATGTAGAATGAACAGTTTTTTTCCCACATAATGTTGATTATGGGGTGCTTAGATTCCACATTTTATGTGATCCTAGCATTCCTAGCCAGATTAAAGAGATTCAATCCTCAAATGGGCTGGATCTTTTAAAAAAAAAATATTTTGGATACTTACTGTCTCTTCCCACCGTATGCATGCAAAATCAAGCCATTCATGAAGTATGAATCGACCAAATCCAATGCATCATATTTTTTTTACAGTTAAAGGGTGAAACATTAAATTATAAATTGCGTAGTTTGCATTAATTACTGGTCTAAGATGTGTTACCCAGGTTACTGATTTTGGTTATACTCCCACTTATGTTAGAAAAATAATGAGCAGTTATTCTATATAAATTAAGAGCGAAGAAGTCTTATTTGAGATAGACAATAACCACTTGATCTTGGATAAACGATGAGGATGCGGTGAGGTTGTGCATCCTTTATCTTTTAGAATTTTTCATTTGTCCTTCGGACAAAGATCGTGTTTCTTTTGTAGATCTCTTTAGGTTCTATTTGGTAGAATCTGGGTATTATGAGTTATACCCATGGGGTATTAAATCTTTCACCCAGACGATGGAATCTTTTGGGCTCAGACTAAATCCGTATGTACATTCTTATCTCATACGGGGATGTTCACTAGCATTGCAAGTACGACTTTATGAATGTAGCTCTACTGTCAGCACTGATCTAGCTACGATATGTTCTAACTTAATACCTCGCATACTAAGATAGTCAGCTAGTAAGGGGCAGATTTGGTTTGCTATATTTGAAGAGAAGATGATAAAGTCTGAGTGGATAAAAGTAAAGTTTCCTTTTTAATGATTATACAAGTACCTTCAAAATATCTACAATTATTCTACATTTTCTGCCCTGATCAAACTAATTTATTTTTTATCATTCAGTTTACCAACATAATTGAATCAGGAGAAGAGATTGCAGTGCTGATTTTGCCCGATAAAATTAAGTACAAAGTTCAAGAAGGTGAACAAATATCTGAGTTTTCGAATGTCGATCCTCCTACGTTGGAACCCAAACAAACAAATGGAGAAGAGGATAAGGAGTCAATTGCTGAGAAGATCAGCAAATTAGAAAAAAGTATTGAGCAGGTAATACACATAAATTACAATATATCTATAATTTATTTACAATATATCTAAATTTCATAAACTGTCTACCAAATATCTAAAAATTTGTACATTTTGATATATCTCTTTATATTATTGCATATGTTTTTGCATTATATGTTAGGACATACTATGAAGTGAACAACTTACTATATTGTAACTTGTAGGTTGATGGAAAGCTTGAAGATTTTAGGAAAGCAGTCTTTGTTGAACTCTATAGTCTTCAAATGATTATAAATAAGTCTTTGCAGACTGTTTTGCAAATGATAAATAGTAGAAATGTGCAAGATGATGCAAAGGTAAGATCTGAATTTTATTTTTATAGGAAAAAATGTAGACATACGAAAAAATATATACAAACTAACATAATACATTCAGTTTGCTGGCAGTTCAACAAAAAATAATGACCAACAAAAAGACTTGAACAATCAGTATTTTAAGTCCAATATTGGAGAACAAGTGCAAGCCAACACCACCAAAATAGGTATCTACAAAATACCTACAAAGTATCTACAATTTGTGTCAGTGAATATACATCATATCTACACTTATCCTCGAATTATCTACAATTTTGATACACATATTCTACAACTTTCAAGCCACCATTATCCAGTATTATTTACCATTTTTAATTATGAAACAGAACATGTTGAAGATGCAGTTGGTCAAGAAAATCTTCCATCACATGGTGATTTATATACACATTTTCAAGTTGCAGCTTGTCACGACCCCAATCCTGGTCTTGATGGCGCCAAACATACTTCTAGGAAAGCCCGACCAATTCCATAACCTTATCCCTTTTATACACTCATGATTCAATTAACATGAATAATTACCAAGTGATAATACTGCAACTCTGAAATATAAATAAAACATGTGGAAACCCAAGTATAAAACAACTAGTCAGCCCAAAGGATCTGGTGTCAAAAGTCTGAGCCTCTGTACATGAGTAACAACCTACTATTATAGTCTCTATAAATGCGAAATTAAGACAAATAAAATAAGAGGAATATCAGGACTGCGGACGTCAAGTGCAACTACCTTGATACTTCCGGATGAGCTGCTAAGCAGAGAAATCCTGAGACAGCCTCAGGTGTGCTTGGATCTGCACACAAAGTGCAGGGAGTAATGTGAGTACTCCGACCCAGTGAGTAATAAGCATAAATAAAGGATGAGGATAAGAAATCCTGAATAGACACAAAGTAATTCTATAAATACAACAACCTGAACTAGATACTATTCGATTAGAAAACCAATAACAATAATTATGGAAATGCTATTACACATAAGTAAGTAAATGGCATGCAAATATGAAATACAACACATAGTCTGGTACTCTCTAGTACCCGCTGCGGTGTGCAGCTCGCTCCATTTATTTATCGCCGACAACTCTCACTAGGGGTGCAAACTCCAGGAGGGGCCCCTTACGGCCCAAGCACAATATAAGCCTTCTTGTGGGATCAACTAGGCCCTCAGCCCCATATAAATATCAATATAATACTGCTGCGACGTGCAGCCCGGTCCCATGCTCAATCCATAATAACATAAGTCCCTAGAGCACAATAAATATTTAGCCCAAACTTCAATAGAGAAATTATTTAAGTTTCAAATTTGAGAAAAGGTGGCTGAGTTTGAAAAATAGTATTAAATACCAGGACTGAGTTCAATAATGCGTGAAAATGGTAAGAAACCAGTAATAGCAATCACCGAAGGATTCAATCAGTTGGCATGAAGCTCAAATATTGCAATCAGCTCAAATTATAATAATACTAATAATAATAATAAGTAATTTTAGTTAAATACGCAGGATATTCATTTACCAGGACAGACCAAATCATAATCCCCAACGGTACTCTACCTCGCGGTCGCTACCCAGCGTGCAGGTTATCTCATTATAGCACTACGATGTGTAAATATGGGGTTTCAAACCCTAAGGACAACATTTACATCTATTACTCACCCCAAGCTAGCCAAAATCCTAGCTCGCTATGCCCTTGTCTTTCGAATCGACCTCCTCATACGGTGAATATGATCAAAACCACAACGAATACGTCACGATAGGATAGAGGAACAATACTCAATCGAAAATAATCCAAAAACATAAAAATACCTTAATTGGAAAAAACCTGTGCCCTGGGCCCACTTCTCAAATTCTAGTATAAAATCAACTGATTCTTTATCTCCCCATGAGTCTATGCATATAAAGAATACCAAAATCATAGTCCAAATGACCCCTCAGATTCTAATTTGAAATATTAAAACTCAAGCCCTAGTTCTTCCCCCTTTTTGCTAAGTTTCCATGGATTTCAAGGTTAATTTCACAATAAAATCGCGTTTTTAGTTCACAGCACTTACCTCCAATCACTTTCAATCGAAACCCTCTTCAATTCCCGTCCAAAAGTTCTCAAGAAGGATCAACAATGGTTGAAATAAGACTTAGTTCGCGGATAAAATATTATTAAAACCCTTATGTCCAGGCCTCTTTTTCCTCTATGCGATCACAGCCCCAGGCTTGCGATTGCACTGTACAAAATTTCCAGCTCCAATTGAACACTATGCAATCGCACAGGGAACCATGCGATCCCAATGAACAAATTTCCATTCAAGCCCAGGTCCACTTAACACTATGCATCCAGCCCTTGCTATGCGATCGCATTGAAGAACCAAACAACCCCTTAAATCCTCCTATGTGATTGCAACACTCCCTCTGCGATTGCATAGAGCAAAATGCTCTGCAACAGCTGCTGCCTTTTTCTGCAACATCCTAAGTCCCAAAAATCTTCCATTAGCCATCCGAAATCACCCTGAGGCACCCGGGACCTCAACCAAAAATACTGACTCACCCTAAAACATCACTTAAACTTGTTCCAATTATCAAAACACCTCAAACAAAACCAAAACCATCAAATTACATCGGATTCAAGACTAACTTCTTCTAAAACTTCTGAATTACGCATTTGATCAAAAACCTGACCAAAACTCCTCCGAATGACCTGAAATTTTGCACACACATCCTAAATAACCTAACAAAGCTACAACAACTCTCAAAATTCCATTCCGACCCTCGAATCAAAATCTCACCTACCAACCGAAATCCACCAAAATACTAACTTCGCCAATTCAAGCCTAATTCTACACATGACCTCCAAAATCACAGCCGATCAGAATCCTAAGTCACAAATTACTCCCCAAAGCTAACCAAATCATCAGAATTCACATTCGATCCTCCTAGCACATAAGTCAAGGCATAGTTGACTTTTTCAAAACAAAAATACATTGAAGAAACTAAGTGTCTCATTTCCTACTAAAACTAATCTAAATCAACTCGTTTACACAAAACACTCATAATGAAGAATAAAATGGGGGAAACGAGGCGGTAACTCGTGTGACGACAGGTCGGGTCGTCACACAGCTGATGAAGACAAAATAGGTATCATACTGTCAATCAAAGATATTTTCTTATTGTTTATATATTTCAACATTCTTGTTAAGATACGCATGGTGTTACAGTGATGGACGATATCAATTCACACTGCCCAATTCACGGAGTGACAGTAGCAGCTCAGACCGAGCAGGTCATCGAGGAAGATAACAATGAAGGTGCAAATGTAGAGTATGTTGATCTAGGTGATTTTGAATGATCAAGAGTTGAGAAGAATGAGATCACACTAGATAATTTTAAGTTGCCTAACAACATATCCCAGTTGGTTAAGTTTGGCGAGCCCATACAAGATGATGCAACACTCATGCATCCGGGGAGAACAAGGCATCCGCGAAAGCATGTCCGATCACCATTTATACCTCTATACAATTCTTGGGGCAGCAACTCGGTTGGACCTAAAACTTTCTACCTCAAACACACTTTCGCTACTGCTAAAAATGCAGATCTAGATATTTTAGAAAACTTCAACAAGTTGTTATGAATGTAAAATTTGACATTTACATTTCAGCATTTATCTTTCACATATCTAATTCAATCAACATATTTTTTTTTGATATTTATTTGTTGTCACAGGAGGAAGGCTCCGTTTTCTATAAAGGATAATTAAATTAAGCCTTGGTTAGACCTTAGAGTGAAAAATGTTGATATGAAGAAATGGTTCTTTTCCCTGCCTCACCCCGGTCAAGTCCTCAATGACTCAGTACGTATCAAGGAGTCTATTTACAAGATATGGTTTATAGATATTTTGCCTTCTCTTTTGTAGTTTAATTGTATTTATGTTATAGATACCTATAATATATGAAGATGACTTGTAGTACAAATTGTAGATGTAATGTAGACATAATTCTAAATGTTGTTTTGTAGTTTAAATTATAGAGCTGTTCTTAGACATCACTGTAGATTTTTTGTAGTTAATTGTAGTTATAATGTAGTGTTATATAAATTATTTGAAGTTGACTTGCTGTTTATATGACAACTATTTTTGGTTGCGGCACATTAATGTTTTAATGTATTTCATGAGGAAAAGAGGCAAGTATGACCCCAATAACACAACCAGGTTTACCACAATGTATTGTGTGTTCAAGACTAGGATAGAACAAATTTATCAAAAGTTCATAAATTCACCTCCAAAAAAGAAGTATTCTGTTGTTAAACCCCAAGATGTTGTTGCAAAATATATTTTGGGGTATAGACTACTTTTGTCACGATCCAAGTTCACCCTCCATGAACAGGTCATGACGCCACCTAGTCGCTACAACTAGGTAAGCCTAACAATGCGGAAAAACAAATAATTTGCTGAAATTGTAACTCAAAACCCAAATTAAACAAAATGAAATGCGGAATGTAAAATGCCACTTGGCTCATACAACACAATAGCTCAATTACTACAATACTATCCCAAAACCCGAAAACTCACTGGAACACAAGCTAACAGAATGTAATACACAGCTCTAACTCCAGAATGTCTAAAACAATAGTATGAAAGGAAAGCTAACAGCTAAAGCTAGAAGAAGATTGAGAATCCTGATCTGCGGACGAGGCAGATGTATCTCGAAGTCTCTACTAGATCTCTTCGCTTCAAGAATAATACACTTGGGTGAAGGTACCTGGATCTGCACATAAAAAACGTGCGCATAAAGGGGCATGAATACACCACAACGGTGCTTAGTAAGTGCCAAGTGTAGCCTCGGTCGGGTAGTGACGAGGAAGGTCAGGGCCCTACTGAGAATAAACATAATAATAAATCTTCCAAGAATATGAAATAAGCAAGATTAAAGAGTACAACTATGAAGTAAGATAGGTTATACAAGGCAACAATAACACACGAAAATAGGGTAATATGGAGTAAAATAGTTCAATATCAATACCAAAAACGAGAATCTCCCAGGATACCGTCCTATAGTCCATTTCATCAACTGTCCAAGGATCTCTGGGGATACCGTCCCGTAGTCCACCATATGTGTATATCTGAAGGATCTCCCGAGATACCGTCCCATAGTCCAACTATCAATGCGTGGGGATCTACCAGAATCCGATCCGTAGTCCCAAAGTAAATGTGCAGGGGGATTTACCAGGAATCTAACCCGTGGCCCAAAGTAAATATGCAGGGCGATCTACCAGGAATCTAACCCATAGTCCCAAAGTAAACAAACATGGGGGGGGGGGGGGGGAGTTACTGGAATCCCACATCCGTAGTCCCAATGTAATTACATAGTCACAACAAGAAGATAATTAGGAATAGGGTGCAATAAGTAAGCAATCGAAGCAACAAGTAGTACAATCAAGCAACTTAAGAAAATAAGCAATTTAGATCTATTAAGCATGCTTTTCTAAGCTAACATAGATAACATTGCAAGTAGAACAACACAGATAAGAAAGAAACTCAGTCTTTATTTAAATGAAAAAATGGATTTTAAAAAATTAGCTCAAGTACTCCCTCGTCACCTCACGTACAAGGCATTCAATTACAAAGTATCATATCCTAGGGGAAATATCCTCCACACAAGGTTACACTAGCCACCTACCTCGAATCGGCTCAATGGAACCTAGGAATCACACCTTTGCCACAAGTATCTAACTCCAAATGGACCAAATCTATTCAATTCAATTACGTATCATAAATAACATCTCAAAGAATTGATTCTATGATTAAATTAAAAGCAAAGATGCAAAATTGGGTAAAATAACCAAAATGCCTCTCAGGCCAGCGTCTCGGAATTGGATGAAACTTATATTTTCGGAAACCTCATACTCTCACGAGTATATACATAATAAAAACACAAAAGTCGGAGTTGAAATGGCCCCTCAAATCCCAGATTGAAAGTTAAAAATTACAAGCGCTAGTTCTTCCATTTTTGTGTAAGTTTCCATAAAATCCTAGGTTAATTTCTCAATAGAATCGCGTTTTAGGTTAAAAAATCTTACCTCCAATCGTTTCTCCTTGATTCCCTCTTGAATCTCCCTCAAAGAAGCTCTCAAATGCTTAGCTATGGTGGAAAATAAAGGCTCAACTTGCGGATGAAATGTTTTATAACCTCACTGCCCAGGTACTTAATGCATCGCAAATGCAGAGAAGGTCACGCATTTATGAAGAAGGAAAAAATGAAGGCTTCCAAAATGCTCTTTGCGGTCGCGAGGAATAGCACACGAACGCGAAGCCTGGGCTGACAAAGCTACACGAACATGATGTCTTGGCTGCGAACGCGAAGGGAGAAAATATGAAGCTTCGTGAACGCGTCAGGCTTCAATGAGAACGCAAAGGGGGAAAAGGTTAGAGCTTCGCAAATGCGAAGAAGGAATTTGGTCTGCAACAACTAAGGATTTTCTGCAATTTTTCACAACTCCAAAATGCTCCGTTGAACATCCGAAACACACCCGAGGCCCCTGGGACCTTAACCAAACCTACGAACATATCCCATAACATCATTCGAACTGCTAATAATCCTTAAACCACCTAAAAAAACGTTGGAAACTCGAATTAATCAATGATTTAAGCCTAAGAACTTCAAATTCTCTCAAAACACGTTTTCGATAAAAAACCTAACCAAACCACGTCTGAATGACCTGAAATTTTACACACACAACCCAAATGACATGACAGGGCTACTGCAACTTCCAAAGTTCCATTCCGACCCTCAGATCAAAATCTCACCTATCCACCGGAAACTTTTTAAATTCAAACTTCGGCATATCAAGCCTAAATTTGCTAAGGACCTACAAAATACATTATGAATACGCTCCCAACCCTGAGATCACCTAACAAAGCTAACAGAACCATCAGATTTATATTACGAGGACTTTTTCACACTATTCTGACTAGGGAAAGCTTTTCAATACTTAAGCCCTCAATGAGGGACTAAGTGTCCCAAAACTCTCTGAAACTCAAAACCAAACATCCGAGAAAATCAAATAAGTAGAAATAAACTTGGGAAAAGTAGTTAATAAAGGATCGGGCGTAAATTCTTGTGATGACCGGCCGGTCGTCACAACTTGCCAATGTTGCATGGGATGATGTTGACTATGTGATCATGCCCGTCAATATTGTCGAAAATCTCCATTAGATGCTGGTTGTTTTCGACATTGCAGATAGGAAACTTTATGTATATGATTCCATGGTCTCTACACACGACTATCAAGTTGTTGAATCCTGTATCGAAAAGTTTTCTGTTATTATACCTTTGTATTTGTCATGCACTGGTTTCTATGGGAAGCGTGAAGACGTTAACTTCAAGACTACAAAGGAATACATTGAAAACTAGTTATCGACCCTCTTAATATTCAGTGGATCATTGGAGAGATTCCACAGAAAAAAGAAGGGCCATTGTAAAAAGTCTATTCTCTCTTTATATGCATTTAATTCTTTTTTGTTTCTAATCATTTGGTAAATATTTTTTAAATTTTTTATTCTGCAGTGATTGTGGTGTATTTATTGCTGCCTTTGCGGAGTATGTTAGCCTTGGAGATTTTTCAATACCCGTAGAAGACCTTTCTGATATTGACCAACATCGTAGACGCTATGGAGCGCTCCTATGGGACTATGCTACAAAGAAGCAGGAAGATGTGTCAATCACTGAAAGTCAGGTTACATGCAGGCTAGCAAGGAGGAAGGGTGCACCTGCATTGAATGAGAAAACAAGAGTACAGAGAAAGAAGAAGTAGTGTTATGTATATGTAATTTAGTTGATGCTAGTTTGTAGGATAAGTATAGTACACAACTTTCTGAACAATTCCTTTGTGTTTTTATTGTAGCAGACCCTTTGCTTTGTTAATTTCTATCCAGTTTAGTAGTTCACTTGAAAATAACTTGGTGATTTTATCTCCAGTTGATTAATATTTACAACACTTGTTCTTCGTTGTCTTAAACGTAGTTATTATGTTGTCTGAATACAAATTATCTACAAAAAAATTTTCAAATTATCTACAATATGAAAATAATGAATGTTGAGACTGTATATAATTTTATAGTTGAATATGTATATAATTTGTAGGGATTTACCTCCAGTTGTATTTAATTTTTGTATACAGTTCAATTTAAATTAATTTTTTTAAACTTGTAGTTATATTGTAGATAATAAATATTAACTGCTATATACAGAATGTAAAAAATGAAGGTAGATACTTGACACAATAAAAAAAAACATGTTAACAAACCCATAAATAAATTGAAATTAACTATATTATGATTTTTAAAAACTTAAACGATTGCACACAAAATTTTGTTAACTTGAACACACTAAAAATAATTTTGAAATGCTATTCTAACTACATGATATTTTTTTTTGGGTGCGTTCTTGCAAGATCTTTTGTTAGGACCTTCACCTCTACAGTTTCCACATGACACCTTGTACTTCTTTGACTTTAGTTCATCATATGTGTTGTATCTTTCCTTTTGAGGTCTTTCTGGCTTCTTTTTCTCTCCCGTAGGTAGATTTACTACTTCATAAGATATATGTTGTGGCACATTCCATTTGCTTTTATCAGGAAGGGAATTTACTGGTATTTCATATGTATCTAGTAGGCTCTCCCTTGTCTAATACAAAGAGTAATAGTTTTCATAAGTTTCATTTATGTGCCTTAATGGTGTCAAAGCATGCGCACATGGAAGTTCATCAAGTTGAAACTGGCCAGAAGTACATTTCTTGCTTTCAAGACACACAATGTACCGCTTCACACCATCTATCACAGTATGGATATGATATGTTGAAGCCCTCACCTACAATTACATAACAAACAGAAAGAACAATATTTAAAATCATAACAATAGCTTATGTACAATTAATATACAAGTTATCTACAATTTATTTGCAAATTATCTACAATCTACAAATGAACTATAATTTATCTACAATCTACAAATGAACTATAATTTTTCTACAATTTATCTACAATCTGGAAACATTGTTTATTAAAATATTATTTTTCTATACCAAATAAACTGATCTTACCCTAAGTTTATGAGATAATGTACTGTTTTTCTCTAATTTTTTTGTTGAATTTGTACCCAAGGTATGTTGAAGTACCCTTTGCCTTTAATAAATTCTTTTTCGTCCAAGGTTCAAGAAGTATCCTCATATACTATAATAGGTCAACTATTGGCAGCTCTTTTCCATCTTTTGTTACTACATTCAACGACTTTGCAATGTTTGATGTTATAGTCCAAGTTCTATTCACCGTTGCATGTATTCTTGACTATCTATGATAGCCAATATCATAAAGGTATGATTTAACATGTGGGTCTATCTCTTCAATCTTCGACATTCTTTCTTTAATTTCATCCAGAGTGTATGACCCTGTTGTATCAAAGTACAATTCATTTAATTGTAGATGACCCTTCTTGAACTTTGCTTTTATATTTGTCTAAATATGCCACACGTAAGAGTAGTGTGTACGCTCGGATAGACACATTGAAGTTTCTTTTACCATATGCTTGCTTGAATTTCTCAAAAAACCACTTCCACGATGCGTCGTTTTCCGAATTAACCATAACATATGCCAATGGCAGTATTGTACCTACATTATTAGTAAAAAGATAATTAACTAGCACCTTTGACAATGCATACAAAAACAGAAATACGTATAAACTATGATATATTTACAAAGTATCTATAATGTATCTACAATTTATAAGCTACCTACAAAATAACTATCATTATACCTGCTGCATCAATTGTGCTTGCTATCAGCATAATGCCATGTAGGCTATCTTTAAGAATGTCCCATCAACCACTACTAGTAGTCTACAATATTTCCAACCACTTATTGATGTACAAAGAGCAACAAACACATATAAGAAAGATTCATCTATTGTCTTCTTCAATTTAACAAGTGAGTACGTCTTCTCAAGAATATAAAAATATTTTGGTAATTTGTTGTAGGAGTCAGCCGGATGACCTCTCAACAATTGTAAAGCCTTTTCCTTTGCTCTCCATGCTTGCACGTAGCTTAGATTTACTCCGTGTTGGGACAACATATCAATTTGTATGCCCTTTGGTGTGTAAACTTTTTTAGGATCATAATACTTTGGCATGACCATGCTACCAATTACAACTGTAGTACGTTTGCATTGTATTAATGCATCGTCCATTAAGGCGCATGTTTTTTTGTCGGTTGAAACTCCTCATCTTGAACATTGCAGAGTCAGTAATTGATGTTGCCTTGAAGTGCCAATTACAGTTTTCTGCAACGCATATAAAGCAGTAGCTACAAAATAATACATTTATAATACAAGTTATCAATGTAGATGTAACAAAAGGACTGTTTTAACATAAAGTAACACACTATACAATATAACTACTTTTCATCTACATATCACAACGAAAATACTGTTTATTATGATCTTTTCACTATTAATATCTTTATACCTTCTGTGGCTAGATCTTTTAACCCTGAATTGGAACTTGTTGATAAGAATTAAAATAATATTGCTTTATACAGCCTAAAACTGATGTGTAGTTTATTTGTAGATAAATGTAGGAATTTTATAGATATTACCGTAAATCAGACTTCCATAGAATTTGAAACATAACAAAACTTGTAGTTGTGTTCTCATTTGTACTAGTCAATTCCATATTAAAATATCGTACACTTATAAGTAACGGATACAATCCTAAGTTTTTATTCTCCTTTTCTGTCTCTACATAAACACAAACCCCCATATTCTTCCTAATCTCCATTGAAGGACATCTCATTCACAGTGTATTTGATTTCTATAATTTTTTTTAAGTATCAATCATTAATTGCTGTGTAATTGTACAAATCAACGTACTGTAACTTGCATCATCATCGACCATAATGACATCAACTTAAAAATCTCTAAATCTACCATAGCTATCCTAATTCTTATTAAAATGTAGCATGATTGGGAATTTGAATGTGATTCTGTGTCGTTGCTCAGGTAGTGTTCAATATTTTTTCACTTTTTTGATTTTTTAGATTATGAGAAAAAGTCAAAAAACAGAGAATCAGGAGAATTGATTTCTACAATTTGACTTAAATTTGGTTAAAATTCTGTCGCTTTTTTGATTAGTGGATTGAGGAAAAAAGTCGACGAATTGAGCTTTTGCAGAACTGATTTCTACAATCTTTCTGATTTTGACGAACTGAGCTTTTGATATATGGCTAAAGGGAAAATATCGAAAAATAGAGTTTATACATAAAAGAATTTATGTAATTTGATTTTACATTGAAGATAAAGGATTTCCGTTTCAAATTTGATCTGAAGGTCGCAAAATCTATTAGAATATTCTGTTCCTCAATTTAGTGTGCCTAATTAGGAAGATTCAGCTACAAATAATTAGTATTTAATGAATGATATAATAATTGTACAAAAAGTGTAGACATGGTGGGTAAATTAAAAACTATACACATACTTGGTAATAAAATTTCATATATGGTATAGGAAAGAAAATATCTCTTATTTAATATTTTGCAAAGTTCAAATTCCATAACCAATGACTTCATGTAGTCGGCATCTATTATGGGATTTACAATCCAATTCCAAATTGGATACTTTATTAATATCTCCTATATATATATATATATATATATATATATATATATATATATATATATATATATATATATATATATATATATATATATATATATATATTTCAACCAGGAGAAATAATTTTCTTTTTTATTCCAAATAGAAATTTCAATTCATTCACAATATTAATTAAAATCTTTGGCTAATAGAGAATATAATAATATTTAATTTGAATTAATAATTAGATAATTTGACTGATTAAATTCTTTAATTTAATTAACAAATAATAAAGTAATTAATCCTTTATGCAACGATCAGAACACTCGTTAGTGTGCGATCTCATAGGTTCATTACTAAATCGGTAGTAAATTGACCACATCAATATACTAATCAAGGGCAACATCTAGCAAGACTCCTTAACGACCAGATAGCATGAAGTATACAATTTACTCTTAAGAACCAGTAGAAGAATAATATAGTAATTCCTTCAATCCTTATAGCTCTGGATCTCCCTAGGATATGGTTCAACTGTCAAATCCTAATAGGCGATCAACTATGTGTTCATGTCAAGTATAATCGACCATTGAATGACCTAAGAAACTCATTTCTTCTTTCATTCAGTTGCCCTGCCCAAGGTCTTAATTTGGTCATTTATAATTTATGACAACATGGAGCTTAAACTCATTATCAAGAGTTGACAGATTCCATCTTGATCAATCACTAATTCAACAAGTATTTAATCGTACCCAATATCCTTTCAACTATCGCCCTAAGGCCATATGTGTCTAGTATTAAAGCACAATAAATAACTTGTCAATTACTATGACGATCTCAGGTCAAAAAAAATTCTTTTATCATATTCTTCAAGAGAATATCCTATTGACAGTTTATGATAATTCTAACAATTAGGAATTATCCAATAACTTGGTTCAATGATCATATCTCTATATGTATCATCTATCTATGCAATTCAGTTAACAAGATCAACTAATATTTATCCCATAAACATAATCACATAAATATTTATCTAACCGGATTACTAATGTCTAAATTAATAAGCCTACGATCAAGAATAAATTTAGATTAAATTGTAAGAGACTTTGCTCTAATTATCATGATCTCTATCACGATGAAAATTTTTAAAATTTAATCAAGGTCCTTATCAAATTAATCAAACAATTAATAATAACTATGACAAAAAAGAATGCTATATATTTTTATATCAAATAACGTTCATAAGAATATGTTCAAATAATAAAATATGAGATTGGTTCTAGGGCATATCTACTATATCCCTAACAATCTCTCACTTGCACTAGAGTCAATCGCTTTGTACTTCATTCCCAATTTTCACTTGTGCTTGTCAAACTCATTTGCACCAAGAGATTTAGTGAATGGGTATGGAGCATTTTCCTTTCCATCAACCTTTTGAATCTATATGGAGCTTCACTACACCTAGTTCAGTTAAAAACTTTTTCATCCATACAGCTTTCTTAGGAGCTTCACTAGCTACTTTATATTCTGCTTCAGTCACTGAATCAACTACTGTAGCTTGTTTGGAACTTTTCCAACTCACCGCACCACTATTTAAGGTGAATGCATAACCATAATTAGATTTGCTATCATCTCGATCTGAAGAGAAACTTGCATTAGTATAACCTTCAAGTTTCAACTCAGAATCTCCATAGACGAGGAATTGGTCTTTAGTCCCTCTTAAGTACATAAGAATGGTCATCACCACCTTCCAATGTTCTATCACGACCACAGTTCTCCCTATGTGTACATGTCGTGATGGCACCTAGTCCCTACAACTAGGTAAGCATAATAATGCAGAAGATAAACCATAAAATTTCAAAAAAATAATTAAAACTGATTTAGTAGAATACCCATGTGTTTAAGGTGCCGCTTGGCACATACAATAACAACTCTCGAAGCAAACAAAATTTTCCCAAAACCTGGAATCTCAAAAATCACAAGCAAAGGGTTACATACGAGGCTCTGACTCAAGAATATCTATACAAACGAGAAATACTGAAAGAGCTATACTTAATACAGAAAGCTGGAAAGGGACTCCTCGGTCTGCGGATGTAGCAGATATAACTCGAAGTCTCTACTTATATGCCTCCTTCCAAGGCTGACATAACTGAGTGGGAGTACATGTATCTGCACAACAATAATGTGAAAAAAAGTAGCATGAGCACTCAACGGCAGTGCCTAGTAAGTATCAAGACTAACCTCGATGGAATAGTGACGAGGAACAATCAAGACACCTACCGGTCAATAAATAGTGTTATTATAGGAATATCTGAAATCATATACATATATTAATGTAAAGGGTGCACGGAGTGACTAATAATGCTTCAATCACAATGAGGGAAGGAGAACAACAAATAACAACGAGAATATAAAAAGTGATGAAACATAATGATGACAACACAATCCAACTCCTATGACCACAACACAGGAAGGGGAAAAACAAGACAATATCTCATGTTCTACGATGATGTTCACCTAAGGTCTTATTCGGATATTTCCACAAATTTACCAAATTTCAGACAAACCGAAACTCACAAAATTCCAGCATCTGAAATGTAACACTTGACATCCTGTACCCCATCGGTCTCTCAGTCATGGTGACAACTCACAAGCCAGCTAGGGCCACTCTTACATATATAATGATTAAACGAGGACGTACCTCTATGCTTAGAAAATATCAAGGGAACTTCACCTCCAATAGGAGTGTTTTCAACTACGCGTATGCTTGTGCGAGTGCTTTAACAAGATTTCTACCAGCTAATAAAGATAAGAAGAAGAGGGACAACACACACAATGTTCCCCTACGACGTCCACAAAATAAAACACAATAAAAATATTAAACAAAGAAGGAATGCCTCCACACGCCGTCACAATTCATTACAATCAACCCCTGACATAGCCTACCTTGTTTCGCCACGTGTGCAATTAATAACATAATAAGTACCGCCTTGTTTTGCCACACGTGCATCATAGCATTTCCCATGTTATTGTGCCACATGTGCAACCCACATATAACCATATCAACATATCTCGCCCTATTGTGCTGCATGTGCAATATATCAATAACAATAGTGGCACGACAAAGACCTCGTGGAAAACCCTAACAAAAATCGCACGGTAGAAACCTCGTGCATCACAATATCAACAGTAGCACAGCAGAAACCTCGTGCACCACAATATCAAGAGTAGCATGGCAGAAACCTCGTGCACCACAATATCAACAGTAGCACGGCAGAAACCTCGTGCATAACAATATTACTAGTAGCACAATATTAAACTCATGCACCACAATATCAACAGTAGCATGACAGAAACCCCGTGCATCGCAATACAGACAGTAGCATGGCAGAAACCTCGTGCATCACAATATCAATAACTGCACGGCAGAAACCTCGTGCACAACAATATCAATAGTACAACAGTAACAAATACAATATATATATATATATATATATATATATATATATATATATATATATATATATATATATATATATATATAGGAATGAAGCAAGAAAATCACTAGGGTATTTCCGTTCACCAAAAAAGCAGTACAACTAACTCACAAGGAATAACTATAACAGTGAAATACTAAGTGCAACAAGGACAACTCAACAAGGAATAAATGGTAAGAAACAACGATTCCAAAATACTTAGTCCTACAACAAGGAAGTTAACATGAACCAAATAATTATAATTAAGGAAGTATCAACTGAACACACAATATCAACTTCTTTCTAATTAATAATAATTAATTACACAAGAGGCATAAATAATACTTTCCAAATAAAGACGAGCAGTTAGGAATCATAATGTGACAATAGAAGGGTAAGTGTCCACAGTTACTCAAGTAAAATCCTATTAGGCAACAAGAACAAACCAAACCGGGCAAATAAAGTCAAAGTAAGACATGTAGAGGTGAAACTAATAGCAGGGAACTCAATTGTTCCAAGAAAAACCTCGTATTCAGTGATTACAAGGATCTAAGAGCCTAAAAGGGACAAATTCTCCATAAATAGATCCGAGCAGACACTCTCCACCTTGCGTGCAAGGAATACAAGCAACAAAGAAGACTTAATTCCTAAGGGGAAGTCTCCAACACAAGGTTAGGCAAGATACTTACCTCGAACCAGCTAAAATCAACTAGCAACCACGTACTTGCCACGAGTACTCGACTCCAAATGGCCCATATCTATTCAATTCAATCACACATTGTAACTAAAATCTCAAGAAACTGATTCTACTATTCAATTTAAGGCTAAGATGCAATTTAGGTAAAATGACCAAAATGCCCCTCAGGACAATGTGGGAAAAACCCGAGGTTCAAACAAAAACCGGTTACCCATTCCCCCATGAACACAAATATATGATTTGTTTTGAAATCGGACCTTAAATTAAGGTCCAAATCCCCAATTTTAGAAAACCTAGTTGCTACCCAATATACCCAAATTTTCCCATTAAATTCTTTGATTTGACATTGAAATTATGGTAAAAGGTGTTAAGGAGTGAAGAAAATAAGATAGAAACCACTTACCAATCATTTTGAAGAGAATAATTTGTTTAGAAAATCGCCTCTTATATTTTGTGTTTTTTGAAAGTGAGAAATAACTAAAAATCCAATGTATTTATACTTATTGACGCGCCTAGTGCGGACCGCACAAAAAGGACCGCGGCCGAGCTGGTGGAACTGAAGGCTGCTGGATTTTTGAAGCTTGCAGCACACACCTCACAAGGACGACCGCGGCCGTGCGGCTCACACCGCATACCGCGCTAAGGCGACCGGGCAACATACACCATATACCGTAGTAAGGCGACCGCGGGTGCGCTAGAACCTGCAGCTTTTCCCTGACCGGCAATATCTGGTGTTTTTAAGTATAAGTCCTCCCAAAACGTACTCTAAATCACCCGAGCCCACGGGACTCCAAATCAAGCATACACACAACCTCCAGGACACCCTACGAACTCATCTGCGCGATCAAATCACCAAATAATATCATATACACCGAATCAAGCCTCAAAGCTCATGATTCATTCTCAAATTATTCTTATGACATACAATTCCCATTTCGGGTCCGAAACATGTCAAACGATGTCCGTTCTGAACAAAACTTAACAAAAAATGCCTAATCATATATTAGACTTGTATCGGGCACCATAACAAAAAATACGGGCCTGATACCATAGTCTTCTGATCAATTTCATTTTCATTTTCCTTAATTATTTCCACAAAATAATTTCACATAAAAATTAATTTCTCGAATTTGGGGCCTCGAAATTTGATTTCGGGCATATGCTCAAACCCGTATTTTCCTACGGACCCTCTACGACCAGTGACTTGCGGGTCCGGGTCTGTTTACCAAAACTATTGACCGAAATAAAATTTATTCAATTAAGTATAAAAATTTACCATTTTTCTCATAGAATTTATATTTAAGTTTTTTTGACTATGCGTTTGGATTGTACACACAAATCGAGGCAACCCGAGAGGAGGTTTTAAGGCCTTGAATGTACAGAACAAAAAATAAATAAGTGATGACCCCATTGGGTAGTCACATGTTCCATACCAGTATTTGCCTTATATCGTCTAGTCACTCAAAGTGCATAAGCCACATCAGGACGTGTACATGTCATGGTATACGTGATAGATCCCACTACACTAGCGTATGGGATCCTCCTCATGCGTTCGCTCTCTTCCGGTGTATTAGGATAATCCTTCCTACTGAGAGTAATTCCAGTGCCTATCGGTAGATAGTCTCTTTTGGAATTATCCAAATTATACCTCTTTAAGATGGTATTAATGTACAAAGACTGGAAAAGTCCAAGCAACTTCATATATCTTTCTCTATTGATCGTTATTCCTAATATATAAGTTGTTTCTCCCAAATCTTTCACGGAAAACTGTTCAAATACCCAAATCTTGGAAAATTGCAATGCCGGTATGTCATTCCCTATGAGAAATATATCATCAACATACAATACTAAGAATATAATTGTGCTCTCAGTAACCTTTTTGTACACAGAAAGTTCTTTGCTATATATAACAAAATTGAACTTTTCAATTGTCTCTTTAAAGCAAATATTCCAACTTCAAGAAGCTTTCTTTAGTCCATAAATGGATCTTTGTAGCTTGAAAATGTTATTATGATCATGCGGAGATGTAAAATTTTCAGGTTGTGTCATGTACACATCCTCTTCTAGGTCACCATTAAGGAAGTTGTTTTCACATCCATTTGCCATATTTCATTGTCAGAACCTTGTGTCACTTCTTCATAGGTCTCAGGATGATGATCATTATGATCAACCTTAATTGATACATTATCTGGTACCATTAGATTTAATCTACCTGGTACATGATGTTCTCATGTAGACCTTCTAAAAGGTACTTGTACAACCTATTCACCTTGTGCTGGATTTGGGTGTTGTTCAATTTAGTTTGGAATTGGTTTATTAACCTGTTCTTGAACTTCATTTAGTTCTTGAAATTCAATCGTTGTAGATGGCCATTTCTTTGGCAACTTCAAAACATCCAATAAAGGTTCTTCAAGTTAGGTCTCGTGATCTTTATATTGTGTTGATTCACTAGTTTCTTGAAAATCATCATGTTCTATTTCTCCATTATACTTTCCTTCTAAAAGAAATTTCCTTTCCAAAAAGGTTGCTCTTCTGGCCATAAACACTTTATGACCAGAAGGGTGATATAAATAATAACCCAGTGTTTTTTTAGGATACCCAATGAACCTATACTTATCATATCTTGAGTCAATGTCTATCAGACTGTAGTGTAATAAGATAAGCTGGACAACCCCAAACTTTAATATGTTTAAGGTTATGTTTACATCCTTTCCATATCTCATATGATGTTGTAGAGTCTGACTTAATAAGAACTTTATTAAGTTAGTATGTTGCAGCTTCCAAAGCGTATTCCCATAAATTTATTGGAAGATCAGTGAACCCCATCATAGATCTCACCATATCTAATAAGGTTTGGTTTCTCCTTCCAGACACACCATTGTGTTGTGATGTTCCCGAAGGTGTCAACTGTGAGAGAACCCCATTCACTTTGAGATATCTAGTAAAATCATCACTAAGATATTTTTACCTCTATCAGACCTTAGTACTTTCATACTTTTACCAGTCTGCTTCTCAACTTCACTATGGAACCTTTTGAACACTCCAAAGATTCAGACTTGTGCTTCGTAAGATACACAAATCCATATCTTGACATATCATCAATGAAGGCGATGAAGAAAGAATATCCACCTCTAGCTTGAATTTTCATGGGCCCACAAACATCAGTATGAATTAGTCCTAGTAATTCAGAAGCTCTTTCTCCACTTCCAGTAAATGGAGATTTGGTCATTTTTCCTTTGGAATAAGATTCACAAGTTGGATATGATTAAAAATCATACTTGTCAAGTACCCTTTCTTGTACAACTTGTTAATTTTTTCCTCTCCAATATGACTAAGCCTACAATGCCAAAGGTATGCATGATTTACTTGATCATCTCTTTTCCTCTTAAGACTTGAAACATGAATAATCGAATTGGCATTCACATTAGGTAAGACCTAAACGTCATGTTGGAGATAGCCATTCACATGTAAATTATCACTATAATAAATAGAGCAAATACCATTGCCTATATTAATGCGAAAACCATGTTTGCCTAATATAGAAGCTAAAATTATGTTCAAAACAAATTTAGGAATGTAATAACAATCATCCAACTTAAGTACTTTGCCCGTAGGCATTATTAAAGAAATTTATCCTACAGCTACGGCCGCACCTTTTGCACCATTTCTAACTTGTAGATTAACTTCGCCTTTCTTTAGACTCCTACTTATCTTGTACCCTTGCATCATATTACAGATGTTATGACCACCGGCAATATCTAATACCCAGTGAGGAATTAGTAGTAGCTAAAGAAACCTTGAAAATATTTTTCAATTATGTCTCACCTTGTTTCTTGTCATTTAGAGTTGCAAGAAATGCCTTGCAGTTTCTCTTCCAATGCCCTTTCTTTTTACAGTGTAAACATTTTGCATAATATAATAACTGCAAGATCAAATCTTCAGAAAACTCTTTACCAAGCTTGTACCCCAACTTCTCATGTTCTTCGGTAAGAACAATCATATGATTGACAAGGGGTCCAACTAGAGAGTTTTCAATGTCCAACTATGTATCAACCATCTTTTTAAGATATTCAATTATTGCAGTTGGATTCATATTCTGGTGTTTCCTCTGGAGTTCATAACTCATAGAAGCAAAAATGATGTATTTAATAGCAACGCATTCTTCCAAGCATTTTTGATAAACCTTGGTGCCTTGAACATCATTCTCTGGTGGGATTGTCTGTGCATGCTTAAAATCACATCAATGAGCTTTTCATGCAAGAGAATAGTTCTCAAATTTTTATGCCAGACATCAAAGTTTGGTCCTACCAACTTGTTGATCTCAAGTATTTCACGCAGTCAAAAATATCGCACGACAAAGAAATCAAATGAAGTGGAAATTTTCCTAAAGTTACATAGCCTCTTGTAGATAAGTATAGACGTCTCTGTACCGTTAAGTGAGACTCTAATAAATCGGCCTATGTCGCTAGACTCCTATGAACCTAGAGCTCTAATACTAACTTGTCATGACCCCAGTTCGCCCTCCGTGAACATGTCATGATGACACCTAGTTCCTATAACTAGGTAAGCCTAACAAGGCAAAAAACAACACAACTTGCAGAATAATTAATTAAAACTGAACAACAAAAAGAAACTTGTATATAGTTGTCGCTCGGCATATACAACTAAAAATACGGAAGTCCACAATATCATGCCAAAACCCGGAAACTCACGGGAACACAAGCTAACGAATAGTAATACATGGCTCTAACTGCAGAACATCTAAAGCAAAAGTACGAAGAAGTCTAAATAATACAAATAGAATAAAGAAGAAGACTCCTGTGTTTGCGTATGCTGCAGAAGTACCTCAAAATCTCTGTAGCTCTCCTGGCCTCAAGGATAGTGTGCTTGAGATGAAGTACCTGGATCTGCACATGAAAAATATGCACAGAAGAGGAATGACTATGCCACAGCAGTACTCAGTAAGTACCACGCCTAATCTCGGTTGGGTAGTGACGAGGAAAGGTCCGGGCCCTACTAAGATGCAACATATTAAATAATAAGATGAGGAAATAACAGTATAGATAAAGTGTATAATGAGAATCTAAACAAGATAAATAAGGAAACCATAATAGAAAGCACAAAAATAGGATAATACTAGTAAATGCTACTCACAACAGGAACCAAAATAGGGGATCTTTTGGTATCCAGAGGATATCTCGATATCCTCTATCTTACAATTTCATGTCCCAGGATTCTCTTGGTATCCCCATGATCTCTTGGTATCCTCAAAACTTACAATTTTATGTGACAGGGATCTCTTGGTATCCGAGGATCTCTTGGTATCCTCAAATCTTACAATTTTATGTGCTAGGGATCCCTTGGTATCCTCAAATCTTACAATTTCATGTGCCAGGGATCTCTTGGTAATCTCAAATCTTACAGTTTCATGTGCCAGGGATCTCTTGGTATCTTTAAATCATACAGTTTCACGTGCCATGGATCTCTTGGTATCCCGCACCCTCAGTCCAGAACATATCAAGTGCAGGGGGATCTACCGGGAGGCCAACCAATAGTCCCAATTTAGAAACACACAGTAGCAACCCAAACATTTGGAAAGATACTAACTAAAGACAAGAAATAGAAAAATACTAGTCAAACATACTACACGGAGTACAAACAAGATAGTTTAAGTACTTAGGTAAGTAAGTCAATGAAAATGCTTCTATAAACTAGCATAGAATAAGCTTACAATTTAAAATGAACAGGTAAGCAAGAAAACTCAATTTAAATACTTCAAGTGAAAACGAATTTCCAACAATTTGCTCACGTACGTGCTCATCACCTCACATACGAGGTATTCAATTACCAAACATCATATCCTAAGGGGAGAGTACCCCCCTACAAGTTTATACAAACCACTTACCTCAAACCGACTCCAACTCAACTTGAAACCACACTTTTTCCATTAGTATCCGACTCCGAATGCCCCAAATCTATTCATTTCAATTAGATCTTGTAAATAACACCTCAAACAACTGATTCCACTATTTAATTTAAAGCTATGACAAAAATTTAGATAAAATGACAAAAACCCTCCCTCGGGCCTGTAGAAAATCATTCTATCCATGATATGTGTGCTTTGGTTGTATTAGCATGATTTTCAGGTATAGGTTTTGATGAATGACAAACAACGAAGTCGATGAATGACAAACAAAGAAGCCAAGTGTCAAACAACGTTATTATATGACAAACAATCAAGATTGAATGCCGAGAAGCATATTGATGACGGAATTGCATAGACAAGCCAAAGACGAGCTCAAATGTTCAAGACCGAAGACCCAAGGCATAGGTCGTTAGGTAGAACCAATGTAAGAGCAACGCTTAAGTTATCTCGTCTTTTGGCTCAACATAGGTCATCATAAATATGCATAAAATCATTTTATCAAATCATATTTATCATAAACATATTTTATCGAATCATATTTTATCATAAACATATTTCAAATACTTCAAACAAAATGATTTTAACGTTTTCATTTTAACCAAAATGGTTTTTGAAGTAAGTTGTGAATAATCGATTATGCAAAAGTGATAATCGATTATTCTGGGAAATTCCATTTATTGAGAAATTTCCGAGAGTAGGATAATCGATTATCAGAATTGCCTAATCGATTATCTTGTGTCCGTTGCCAGTTTTTGAACACTGTAACAACATAATCGATTATGCATATCACAATAATCGATTATCCTGCATAAAATCAGCTTCCGATTTTGTAACGGTAAGCTGATAATCGATTATCCAAATCTCATAATCGATTATCTTGGCATAAAATCAGCATAATTGATTGCCAATTAAGCAACGGACATACTACTTCTACCACCTATAAATAGAGGTCTTTTGAGCTGAATTGTAACACACAACACCTCTCATGATTCATATACATATTTATATCATTTATGCATCATTATAGAGCTTTTGGTGAGCCATTTTAGAGACAACTTTGAGTTGTTCATAGAGCTAATATTGTATCTCTTTATCTACTCTTTTGAGAGAGTTCTTGTTGTAAAAGAGAAAGGTGTTTGAGAAGACCATATCTTCTCATTGATTGTCGGGTTTGCTAAGTACCCTCAATCTTAGTGTGTGAAGCCTTGTGGTGCGGTATCCACGAGCAAGGTGAATTCTTGAGGTGCGGTATCCTCGAGCAAGTTGAAGTCTTTTAAAGTGTACATCTACGAGCAAGTGTATCCGTTTGTTAGGCACCCGTAAGCTTAACGGAGTTAGTGGAATCTCGAGAGAGTCTCTCGGTGACTGGACTAACCACAAGTTGTGGTGAACCAAGATAAATTCGGTGTGTTCTTTCCTTACTATTTTAATTACCGAATTTATTTTATTCCTGCAATTTTACTTCCGCAATATTTATCAATATTCTCGTGCCGCACTATTCACCCCCCCTCTAGTGACGGGCATAAATCCTAACAATTGGTATCAGAGCCTAACTCTCTGAAAGCCTTAACCGGTTGAGAGAACGATATATATTTTTTTTGTTGAGAATATTGAACGCAGGAATGATGAGCGAAGGACACTCCAACTATAGGCCTCTACTATTTGAAGGAACAAATTACACATATTGGAAAGAGCGGAAGAGAATCTTCATCCAATCAAATAACTTTCATTTGTGGCAAATCATCAAGAACGGTGAACAAATGCCAACAAAGAAAGTTGGGGAAACCACGGTTCCAAAGGAGGAAGATGAATATGATGCCGAGGACATCAAGAATGTTGAAAATAACGCAAAGGCCGTCAACTTATTATATTGTGCGGTGAATCTGGATGACTATCGGAAGATTTCTTGTTGCACAACCGCCAAGGAGATGTGGGATAAACTCGAGATCACTTATGAAGGTACGTCTCAAGTCCGAGAATCTAATGTTGATTTTCCAACACATGAATATGAACTCTTTAGAATGAGGGAGAATGAAACCATCGGTATTATGTTCGAACGGTTCTCAATGATCATCAACGATCTCCTTGCTCTCGGAAAAGTATACTCGAACGAAGATCTAGTTCGAAAAATCCTACAGAGTCTCACTCCCGAATGGCGCTCCAAAGCCAATGCCATCCAAGAGTCGATAGGAATCACGGATGTCACAATTGATGGACTAAGAGGTAACCTCGAAACTTATGTAAGCACAATTCTTAATCCCTATCTTAGAAATAAAAGTTCGAATATTGCCTTCAAAGCCTCATCTTCTAAAAGAGTAGAGGTAAGTGATTCGGAAAGTGATGATGATATTATTTCCAATGATATAATTGAAAAGTTTTATATGTGTATGAAGAAGGAAATAAAGAAGGAAGAATCAAGTACTTCATGCCAAAATTGTGGAAAACTTGGCCACACCAAATAACATTGTCCAAAACCCAAGGACAAGAAAAAGAAGAAACACCATAGGCGCGTGACATGGGATTCGGACAGCTCGGGCGATGAAACTGCCGCACTATGCCTCATGGCCAACGAGGAAGAAGAGGTAAGTAATTCTAACTCTTACTCGTTTGAAGAAATGCAAAATGCCTATGATGAATTATATGGTGAATTTATTAGAGCATCCAAAACCATAAAAGAATTGAAGAAAACAATTTCTTTGAAAGAAAAAGATTTTGAAAAACAACTTTCTTTGAAAGAAAAAGATTTTGAAAAATTGACTCGTGATAATGAGAAGTTAGAAGAAGAAAATAAATTTTTGGAAAATGACAATATTGATCTTAGAAATAAAATAAAGGAGATGCAAGAAGATTCTTCAATTGATCAAAGTTATTATCGTTCATCTTGTAGTTCTTTGAAAATAGAGAACATAGAACTTAGGAACACTCTAGAAAAACGTAGTGTTGATGATCCTAAAACAAGTGAAGAAATTAAGAAGAATATTAGAAAGGATGATAGAAATGAAGTTAGACCACCTAGAAATAATTCTAGGAACTTCACTAATGAGTCTAAAATTAATCATTTTAGACCACCTAGAAACAACTCTAGGAATTTTGGTAATAAGTCTAAAATGAATCATTTTAGACCACCTAGAAATAACTCTAGGAATCGCAATACGTCTAGGAATAACGACTTTAGATCACCTAGAACGTTTTTGGCTCAACCAAGACATATGCACAACCCGAATGTTATATGTCATTATTGCAACCGGGTAGGACACATAGCACCCGTATGTTTTGCAAAACATAGAGATTTATCTTTTGACTATGATTATTATTTGCCTAACCCCCAAGGACCCAAAAGTGCCTGGGTACCGAAAACCTATTTTTAGGTACGTTTGTAGGTGTGCTTGAAGACTACAATATCGTAGTAGATGTACCAAGCACGAAACCTTATTGCATCGAGGGGGAATTTCGGTTAGTTATCATATTTTTGATAAAAACATAATAGTTGATATGTCTTAACAATTAATATATCTTTGTTAACAATTGATATTAATTATTTTTGTTGATTCATGTTTTGATAACATTTATCTTGGATAACAATTGGTATCAATTATTTTTGTTAAAAATAATAATTGACTCATGTTTTGATGAATATTTTTTTGGTTTGAATAACAGTTGATATATTCTTGAAAAATAAATGATTCATGTTTTTAATACAACTATTGGTTTATTAAAAATTAACTGTTATGATTTGCGAAAAATAACCGTTCTTATGGTTGTTATATTTTTACTAACATTTGGTATTATTTCATGTTGGTATGACTTTTTAAAATATCGTCAATGTATATTCCTCATTGTATTTCCTATTTTATTCTTGACACTAGCAATTGATATACCCAAAAGGGGGAAGTGTCGAAAGGGGAAAGTAGCCTTTGTATACTCTTCTTTTTGCCAATGCCAAAAGGGGGAAGAGTTTAGGCGATACGCATCAAATAAGGGGGAATGTAGCTACGTTATGGCATGCCTTATTTGAGGGGGAATTATCATTTGATGGGAATTGTTTGCATGAATTGTATCTTGAGATATAGCATGAATTTAGGGGGAATCCGATATGCATATCTCCTGTTGTTTGTCATTATCAAAAAGGGGGAAATTGTAGAAAATCATTCTATCCATGATATGTGTGCTTTGGTTGTATTAGCATGATTTTCAGGTATTGGTTTTGATGAATGACAAACAACGAAGTCGATGATTGACAAACAATGAAGTCAAGTATCAAACAACGTTATTATATGACAAACAATCAAGATTGAATGCTGAGAAGCATATTGATGACGGAATTTCATAGACAAGCCAAAGACGAGCTCAAATGTTCAAGACCGAAGACCCAAGGCGTAGGTCGTTTGGTAGAACCAATGAAAGAGCAACGCTTATGTTATCTCGTCTTTTGGCTCAACATAGGTAATCATAAATATGCATAAAATCATTTAATCAAATCATATTTATCATAAAAATATTTTATCAAATCATATTTTATCATAAACATATTTCAAATACTTCAAACAAAATGATTTTAACGTTTTCATTTTAACCAAAATGGTTTTTGAAGTAAGTTGTGAATAATCGATTATGCAAAAGTGATAATCGATTATTCTGGGAAATTCCATTTATTGGAAATTTCCGCAGAGTAGGATAATCGATTATCAGAATTGCATAATCGATTATCTTGTGTCCGTTGCCAGTTTTTGAACACTGTAACAACATAATCGATTATGCCTATCACAATAATCAATTATCCTGCATAAAATCTGCTTCCGAATTTCTAACGGTAAGCTGATAATCGATTATCCAAATCTCATAATCGATTATCTTGGCATAAAATCAGCATAATTGATTGCCAATTAAGCAACGGACATACTACTTCTACCACCTATAAATAGAGGTCTTTTGAGCTGAATTGTAACACACAACACCTCTCATTATTCATATACATATTGATATCATTTGTTCATCATTATAGAGCTTTTGTTGAGCCATTTGAGAGACAACTTTGAGTTGTTCATAGAGCTAATATTGTATCTCTTTATCTACTCTTTTGAGAGAGTTCTTGTTGTAAAAGAGAAAGGTGTTTGAGAAGACCATATCTTCTCATTGATTGTCGGGTTTGCAAAGTACCCTCAATCTTAGTGTGTGAAGTCTTGTGGTGCGGTATCCACGAGCAAGGTGAAGTCTTGAGGTGCGGTATCCTCGAGCAAGTTGAAGTCTTGTAGAGTGTACATCTACGAGCAAGTGTAACGGTTTGTTAGGCACCCGTAAGCTTAACGGAGTTAGTGGAATCTCGAGAGAGTCTCTCGGGGACTGGACTAACCACAAGTTGTGGTGAACCAAGATAAATTCGGTGTGTTTTTTTCTTACCATTTTAATTACCGAATTTATTTTATTCCTACAATTTTGATTCCGCAATATTTATCAATATTCTCGTGCCGCACTATTCACCCCCCCTCTAGTGACGGGCATAAATCCTAACAGGGCCAACATGGTCAAAACCGAAGTACGAACTAAAATCTGGTTACCCATTCCCACACAAATCCAATAATGTGATTAGTTATTGAAATCGAACCTCGAATTGAGCTCCAACCCCCAATTTTAGCAAAACCCTAAGTCCTACCCAATATACCCAAATTTTCCCATTAAAATCTTCGATTTGACATTGAAATTATGTTAAAAGGTGTTAAGGAGTGAGGAAAATGTGTTAGAAATCATTTAACAATAGTTTTGAAGATGAAGAATTTCTTAGAAAATTGCCTCTTATGTTTTGGGTTTTGAAAAAGTGAGAAATAACTGAAAATTCCGTGTATTTATACTCTTTCACACGCCTAGCACGGACCACGCAAATAGGATTGCGGCCCCGCTGGTCGAACTGAAGACTACTAGCTCTCTGAAGCCTGCCACGCAGATCGAGCTAATGCGACCACGGCCGCGCATCACACACCACGGACCGCGCTAAGAGGACCTCGAACGTGCAATGCACACCGCGGACCGCGCTAAGACGACAGCGGCCGCACTGGAGCCTGAACTTTTCCTGACCTGCAATATCTGGTGTTTTATGTCTAAGAACTTCTGGAACCTACTCGAAACTCACTTGAGCCCTCGGGGCTCTAAGCCAAATATGCATACAATCTCAAAAACTTCCTACGGACTTGTCCGCGCGATCAAATCGCCTAAATAAGATCATATACATCGGATCTAGCCTCAAAACTCATGATTTCTTCCAAGATTTTTATAAACATCAAATTTTCATTTTACGTCCGAAACACGTCAAACGACGTCCGTTTTCAATAAAACTTTTCAAAAAGTGCTTAAACCATATATATGACTTGTACCGGGTACCGAAACAAAAATACAGGCTTAATACCATAATTTTTAATCAAATTTAATTTCCAATTTCCTTAATCATTTCAATAAAACAAATTTCACAAAAAAAATTCATTTCGGGGGCTTGGGACCTCAGAATTTGATTTAGGGCATACGTCCAAGTCCTATATTTTTTTTTGTTAAAATTATATTGTATTGATCTAAAAAAAACAGTACACTTATAAGCTCTCAGCATTTTACTGGACTAAACTGCTGCTCAGTTCAACTACCCTATTCAATCCTTATCATTACGCAGTACATTACAAGTGATCGGCAATTCCCGGATTGATCTAAGGATACTGGTTAATTTGTCGTAATCCCTTCAGCCACCTTTTGTTGTTCCTTCCACGAATGTGAATGAGTAGAGCAATTTCCTTGCAAAGTTGCTCCTCCAAGTATACTGTCCCTTCAAATCGAATGGCATTTCTTGTTTTCCAGATGAGTCCCACAGTTGTGACAAATGCAGCAGCATTAATAGAGAGTTTCCACACTTTGCTTTTGGCAATATTGGAGATCCATTGCAATTCACTGTCCCACGAACCTACATGTCTAGAGTGCCCCAACCAACAGCAAATTCTGGACCAAATTCAGTTTGTAACTGGGCATGAAAAGACAAATGATGTAACTCTTCCTCAGCTTGATCACAGAAGACACAGTTTGCTGGCACTAAGATGCCGAGCTTCTGCAATCTATCAGCTGTAGGCAGCCTTTGATGGGCAGCAAGCCAAGTAGTAAATTTGTGTCGAGGCAATGCATAAGTTATCAATAGTACATTCTTCCAAGCAACTTTACTATATTCAGGAATCATATTAATGTAAAGTTTCTGAATAGTGAATTTATCCATTCGACATACACAATGCAGTCTGTTAGCCAAATCACCTTGAAGCTTCTGATTATTCAGTATTTCATTCCGACACTCTAACACTTTCCTAACAACCCAAGAAGCTGATTTTGGGATGTTACAGGAAGCAATATCACCCCTTTTAATATAGTATGAGTGCACCCATCGAACCCAAAGGCAATCCTTATTCCTAGATATATCCCGTAACAACTTTGAGATGGCTGCCTTATTCCATACTTGTAGAACCATTATGTTGAGTCCCCCTGCTGAAATTGGTCTACACACCTTATCCCATGCAATCAGTGACCTTCTAGACACACTGGCAGTGCCAGTCCACAGAAAAGTTCTACAAATGGAATCAATGATCTTTATTACTTTCTTAAGCAGAATAAAAACCTGTGCCCAATATGTTTGAATACCAAAGACCACTGATTTAATCAGTTGATTCTTTCCAGCATAAGAAAGTAACCTGGCTGACCAACATGTAATCCTGCTTGTGATCCTCTCTATCAAAGGCAAATATTGAGTAATATTTAACTTCTTTGAGCTAAGAGGAATTCCCAGATATCTAAAGGGAAGTTTGCCTTCCATGAACCCCAATCTGTTAATGATTTCATCTCTAGTAGCCTGCTGGACACCAGCCATATACACTGCACTTTTGCTAATATTAGCCTGGAGGCCAGAGGAAGCAGAGAACTGTTGAAAAGCTTTCTGAAGCATCTGGACAGATATAACATCTGCACGACAGAACATAAGTAAGTCATCTGCAAAACAAATGTGAGAACAATTGAATTTCCTGCATCTGGGATGAAAGTTGAAGTCCCCTTCCTTATGTAATTGTACCAGTATTCTATTCAAATATTCCATAGCCAATACAAACAAGTATGGTGACATAGGATCTCCCTGCCTTATACCTCTCTTAGCCTTAAATTGTTTAGTTAAACCACCATTCATTACTAGAGAGTATGAGACAGTAGTAGTACATGCCATGATCCAAGTAATAAACTTCACTGGAAATCCCAAATCAGCAAGAACTTGCTTAATAAATCACTATTCCACAGTGTCATATGCCTTCATCAAATCCACCTTGAGAACACATCTAGGAGATACTCCCTTTCTTGTATACCCCTTAAAAATCTCATGGCTTAGAAGTATATTGTCAATAATACTCCTGCCCTCAATGAGTGCAGATTGAGCAGGTCCAACCAGTGTGCCTATTACAGTCTTCATTCTTCTAGTAATTACATTAGAAATGATTTTGTAGATGGTAGTACAGCAAGCTATGGGTCGATAATCTTTAACAGTAGAAGGGACTTTGACTTTGGGAACTAATGCAATGGCAGTGGTATTGATCATTGGAGGAATTTTGCATGTAGTAAAGAATTCTGTTACAGCTTGAAGACATCAGTTTGCACCATTTCCCAATTTTTAGTGAAGAATTCCACTGGAAAACCATCAACTCCAGAGGCTTTGTCCTTAGGCATATCATTAATTGCTGCAGTAATCTCTTCCATAGTAACCTCATTGATCAACAACCTTTGCTGTGCTAAAGTTAAACATTGTTCTTCTTTTATAATATCTGATCTAACACAAGGAAGCTCATTTGCACTTTCCCCCATCAGTGACCTAAACACTTTTATAAATTCCTGTTCCACAGCACTAGGGTCAGCGATCTTCTGACCTGTATCAGTATAGATTGAGCTGATGTTATTCTGTCCTATCCTGATCTTCCATTGAGCATGGAAATATTTTGTCTTAGAGTCCCCACAGTCAATCCACACTGCCTTTGATTTCTGTCTTAGTATCTGCTCCTCCACATAATTCCATTTTTCTAGAATTTCAAGTGTTGTTTTCTCATCATCAATTAACTCCTGTGCAAGAGGATTAGTTAGCATCTTGGCCTGAATGATATTCAGTTGTTCTCTAGCCTGTACAATCCTTTGTTTGTATGAGGCCATATAAGCATTTAACTCTTTTAAATGTTGTTTCATGGCTTTCAGCTTGTTCCAAAGCCTCATAATAGGTGTACCTTCATACTCCTTAAGCCAAACCTGCTGTAATATACTGGGGAATTGGGGTCGATCCATAATAGCTACATAAAGCCTGAAAGGTTTAGGATGTAAAAGTTTTTGATCTCCAAATCTAATAGCTCCCATCAACACAACTTGGCAAGCCCAAATGGCTAAGATGCTTTCTCCGTGGACCAAGCTTGGGTTACCTAAGTAGTCAAGTCCACCCTGGCTGAAAATTTGGGATCCAGCCTTGAACCATACTGTTGCTCCAGACTTGACACCCTTACGTGCTAAGAGCTCGGGGAAGACACAACAAAGAGCTCCAAGCATCGCCCATTTGCCGTGGATAACCTTCAACTCACGATTCTGGGTAAAAATATCTGGATCGGCTGAAAGTTCAGCTATGTCTTACCCATAGTCACCGAAAAGTTCACCAGTCAAGTAGCGTGGGGCCTCACCAGAGAATGGGCCCAAGTACTTGTCCCGGTCATGACCATACCATGGGCTACTAGAATAAACAGGCTTGGCCTTGGTAACTGTCTTCCTCATGGTGACTTTCCCATTTTTGCTGATTTCAGAGAAAGATGATGAGAGTTTTATCGCCTTTCCGGCAAATGAAGAGTAGGAGAGAGCCTGAAGGATTGCATACAGCGAAAGACAATAACAATCCTAGACAGATTTTTTATGTTTATAATTTATTTACATGTCAATATATCAAATCTAAGACGTACCTGGTGAAGAAAGTCTCATTTTAAATTCTTCGATAGTGCGAAGAATTTATGCGTATCCATACTAAGACCGATCCTTGCTATCAACTCTTTGATCGATGAAATCAACAAACAAATTGAACGAAAAATATTGTGTTGAAATTTTTCTCAAAAATCTCAACTCAATATTAGAAGAACAAAAAACTTTTTTTGTAATTGTATTTTCTCTCTTGGCTTTGTATTGTACTCTCACTTTCACAAAGTGATTTTCTTCTCAAGAATTAATAATGGCGAATTTTCTCCATCACCTTTTATATAGCATCACCTATAAATTCTTTTCTTATTTGATGGAGATAATAATTTACTTAGGATAAAAATTTATTTCAGAAGTAACTTTTGGAAATTTTTAAAATAAAAAATGGGTAACACATTGGGTTTGATTCTGCCGAATTCTACTTGGACTATCCATGTAGTCCAACGTCAAAGTTGGAATTGTAATAATACCAGATCCAATTCAATATTGGATTTTCTTATAAGTCATTATTTAATGGAATTTTTATATTCCTATGCGTCATAGGAAATTTTATTATCCTTAATATATAAGGTTTGATTTAATTACATTTAGCATATCAAATTATTAATTCTATACTATAATTAATTAAGGATATAATTAATTATAGATTTTTTACTCCTTGACTAAAGGATTTCTGTATATCTCAGTATCTCCACTCATCCCGCGTTTCTCTCTCCTAACCCCTCAACCCCACCCACGTTTTACCCATTCCCACATTCTTTTTACCATTTTCTATCTTCTGAAACCACGTTTTACCCATTCACAGAAACTTGAAGAAACCCTTCAACAAAGTTGGTTCCCCATTTTACTCCAGTTGAAGTTCATCAATGAAGAACAATAAAGTTTTGAAACAAAGTCCTAAAAAATCAACAGTAGCTGATATACCCTCATTTGATTAGGGTGTGTTATCACCCAAAAAGCAAGGAAAATCTCCACATTCATTTGCAGAGACTACTCATAGTTCTTCTCCCCGACAAATCAGAGCAGAGATGAGAACCAAACAAAAATATGGTGTAGATGCTGGAGAAAATTTTACAATAGTCAAACAAGTCAAATAAAAAGGAAAAGAGATTTCTGTAGACGACGACTTTGTAGAAGAGATCCCTAATCATCGAACAAGAAAGAAATAAAAGGTGTCTCCTGATTCGAAAAATCTAAAAATGAAGAAACATTCAAAAAAAACACCCTAAAATTGTCTGGAACAAAACATTGGGGAAGGTAAATATTTAGTAGTTTTGTTTCTAATTTTTTAGATTGGATTAGGATGGTAAAATCTGTTTTATAGGTGTTTTAGACAAGGGTAGATTAGTTGTCTTAATTTTGAAGATTATTTGTAGTTGTGGTGTTCTGACTTTATAATTTTAGATATTTTGTAGTTATACTGTTAGGTAACTTGTACTATTTGAAGCATAACTATAATTATCTTTTGTTGCTGCCTTTTTGTATAAAATGCTTTAAATTGTAGATATTATGTAATCATTTGTAGTTATGTTGTAGATAAAAGGTAGATGAATTTATCCTTTTTATGTATTTTATTAATGTGAATTAATTTATTATTTATGTAGAATGAACAGTTTTTTCCCCACATAATGTTGATTATGGGGTGCTTAGATTCCACATTTTATATGATCCTAGCATTCCTAGCCAGATTAAAGAGATTCTATCCTCAAATGGGCTGAATCTTTTCAAAAAAACATATTTTGGATACTTACTGTCTCTTTCGACCGTATGCATGCAAAATCAAGCCATTCATGAAGTATGAATTGACCAAATCCAATGCATCATATTTTTTTGTATAGTTAAAGGGTGAAACGTTAAATTTTAAATTTTGTAGTTTGCATTAATTACTGGTCTAAGATGTGTTACCCAGGTTACTAATTTTGGTTATACTCCCACTTATGTTAGAAAAATAATGAGCAGTTATTTTATAATAAATTAAGAGCGAAGAAGTCTTTTGAAATAGACAGTAACCACTTGATCTTGGGTAAACGATGAGGATGCGGTGAAGTTGTGCATCCTTTAACTTTTAGAATTTTTCATTTGTCATTCGGACAAAGATCGTGTTTATTTTGTAGATCACTTTAGGTTCTATTTGGTAGAATCTGGGTAGTATGAGTTATACCCATGGGGTATTAAATCTTTCACCAAGATGATGGAATCTTTTGGGCTCAGACTAAATCCGTATGTACATTCTTATCTCATACGGGGATGTTCACTAGCATTGCAAGTATGGCTTTATAAATGTTGCTCTACTGTCAGTACTGATCTAGCTACGATGTGTTCTAACTTAATACCTCGCATACAAAGATAGTCAGCTAGTAAGGGGCAGATTTGGTTAGCAATATTTGAAGAGAAGATGATAAAGTCTGAGTGGATAAACGTAAAGTTTCCTTTTTTATGATTATTCAAGTACATTCAAAATATCTACCATTATTCTACATTATCTGCCTTGATCAAACTAATTTATTTTTTATCATTCAGTTTACCAACATAGTTGAATCAGGAGAAGAGATTGCAGTTCTGATTTTGCCCGATAAAATTAAGTACAAAGTTCAAGAAGGTGAACAAATATCTGAGTTTTCGAATGTTGATCCTACTACGTTGGAACCCAATCAAACAAATGGAGAAGAGGACAAGGAGTCAATTGATGAGAAGATCAGCAAATTAGAAAAAAGAATGGAGCAGGTAATACACATAAACTACAATATATCTACAATTTATTTACAATATATCTACATTTCATAAACTATGTACCAAATATCTAAAAATTTGTACATTTTTATATATCTCTTTATATTATTGCATATGTTTTTTCATTATATGTTAGGACATACTATGAAGTGAACAACTTACTATATTGTAACTTGTAGGTTGGTGGAAAGCTTGAAGATTTTAGGAAAGCTATCTTTGTAGAACTCGATAGTCTTCGAATGTTTATAAATAAGTCTTTGCAGACTGTTTTGCAAATGATAAACAGTAAAAATGTGCAAGATGATGCAAAGGTAAGATCTGAATTTTATTTTTATAGGAAAAAATGTAGAAATATATACAAACTAACATAAAACATTCAGTTTGCTGGCAGTTCAACAAAAAATAATGACCAACAAAAAGACTTGAACAATCAGTATTTTCAGTCCAATATAGGAGAACAAGTGTAGTTCAACACCACCAAAATATGTATCTAAAAAAATACCTACAAAGTATCTACAATTTGTGTCAGTGAATATACAACATATCTACACTTATCCTCGAATTATCTACAATTTTGATACACATATTCTACAACTTTCAAGCCACCATTATCCAGTATTATTTACCATTTTTAATTATAAAACAGAACATGTTGAAGGTGCAGTTGGTCAAGAAAATCTTCCATCACATGGTGATTTATATACACATTTTCAAGTTGCGGCTTGTCACGACCCCAATCTTGGTCTTGATTGCTCCAAACATACTGCTAGGAAAGCCCAACCAATTCCATAACCTTAGCCCCTTTTATACAGTCATAATTCAATTAACATGAATAATTACCAAGTCATGATACTGCAACTCTGAAATATAAATAAAACATGCGGAAACCCAAGTATAAAACAACTACTCAGCCCGAAGGATCTGGTGTCACAAGTCTGACCCTCTGTACATGAGTAACAACCTACTATTATAGTCTCTATGAATGCGGAATTAAGAACCAATCAACCCCTTAAATCCTCCTATGTGATCGCAACGCTCCCTCTGCGATTGCATAGAGCAAAATGCTCTGCAACAGCTGATGCCTTTTTCTGCAACATCCTAAGTCCCAAAAACCTTCCATTAGCCATCCGAAATCACCCTGAGGCACCCGGGACCTCAACCAAAAATATTGACTCACCCTAAAACATCATTTAAACTTGTTCCAATTACCAAAACACCTCGAACAACACCAACACCATCAAATTACATCGGATTCAAGACTAACTTCTTTTAAAACTTATGAATTACGCATTTGATCAAAAACTTGACCAAAACTCCTCCGAATGACCTGAAATTTTGCACACACATCCAAAATCACATAACAAAGCTACAAAAACTCTCCAAATTCCATTCTGACCTTCGGATCATAATCTCACCTACCAACCGAAATCCGCCAAAATACTAACTTCGCCAATTCAAGCTTAGTTCTACACAGGACCTCCAAAATCACTCCCGATCACACTCCTAAGTCACAAATCACTCCCCAAAGCTAACCAAATCATCGGAAATCAGATTTGATCCTCCTAACACATAAGTCAATGCATAGTTGACTTTTCCGAAATAAACCTTCCTTAAAGAGACTAAGTGTCTCATTTCCTACTAAAACTAATCTAAATCAACTCGTTTACACAAAACACTCATAATGAAGCATAAAATGGGGGAAACGAGGCGGTAACTCGCGTGATGACGGGTTGGGTCGTCACACAGCTGATGAAGACAAAATAGGTATCATATCGTCAATCAAAGATATTTTCTTATTGTTTATAAATTTCAACATTCTTCTTATGATAAGAATGGTGTTACAGTGATGTAGGATATCAATTCACACTTCCCAATTCACGGAGTGACAGTAGCATCTCAGACTGAGCAGGTCATCGAGGAAGATGACAATGAAGGTGCAAATGTAGAGTATGTGGATCTAGGTGATTCTGAATGATCAAGAGTTGAGAAGAATGAGATCACTAGATCATTTTAAGTTGCCTAACAACTTATCCCAGTTGGTTAAGTTTGGCGAGCCCATAAAAGATGATGCAACACACATGCATCCGGGGAGAACAAGGCATCCGGGAAAGCATGTTCGATCACCATTTATACCTCTATACAATTCTGGGGGCAGCAGCTCGGTTGGACCTAATATTTTCTACCTCAAACACACTTTCGCTACTGCCAAAAATGTAGATCTAGATATTTTAGAAAACTTCAACAAGTTGTTATACCACTCTAGTGACAAAGGTTCAAAGAGGGATGCATGTAAAATCTGGCACTTGCATTTCAGCATTTATCTTTCACATATCTAATTCAATATACTATTTTTGTTTATATTTATTTGTTGTCACAGGAGGAAGGCTCCATTTTCCATAAAGGATAACCAAATTAAGCCTTGGTTAAAACTTAGAGTGGAAAATGTTGATAAGAAGAAATGGCTCTTTTCCCTGCCTCACCCCGGTCAAGTCCTCAATGACTCAGTACGTATCAAGGAGTCTATTTACAAGATATGGTTTATAGATATTTTGCCTTCTCTTTTTTAGTTTAATTGTATTTGTGTTATAGATACCTATAATATATGAAGATGACTTGTAGTACAAATTGTATATGTAATGTAGACATAATTCTAAATGTTGTTTTGTAGTTTAAATTGTAGAGCTGTTCTTAGAGATAATTGTAGATTTTTTGTAGTTAATTGTAGTTATAATGTAGTTTTATATAAATTATTTGAAGTTGACTTGCTGTTTATATGACAACTATTTTTGGTTGCGGCACATTAATGTTTTAATGTATTTCTTGAGGAAAAGAGGCAAGTATGACCCCAATAACACAACCAGGTTTACCACAATGTATTGTGTGTTCAAGACGAGGATAGAACAAATTTATCAAAAGTTCATAAATTCACCTCCAAAAAAAGAAGTATTGTGTTGTTAAACCGCAAGATGTTGTTGCAAAATATATTGTGGGCTATAGACTACTTGTGTCACGATCCAAGTTCACCCTCCATGAACATGTCATGACGGCACCTAGTCTCTACAACTAGGTAAGCCTAACAATGCGGAAAAACAAATAATTTGCGGAAATTATAACTCAAAACACAAATTAAACAAAATGAAATGCGGAATGTAAAATGCCACTTGGCACATACAACACAATAGCTCAATTACTACATTACTATAACAAAACCCGAAAACTCACTGGAACACAAGCTAAGAGAATGTAATACACATCTCTAACTCCAGAATGTCTAAAACAATAGTATGAAAGGAAAGCTAACGGCTAAAGCTAGAAGAAAATGGAGACTCCTGGTCTGCGGACGAGGCAGATGTACCTCGAAGTCTCTACTAGATCTCTTCGCCTCAAGAATAATACACTTGGGTGAAGGTACCTGGATCTGCACATAAAAAACATGCGCATAAAGGGGCATGAATACACCACAACGGTGCTTAGTAAGTGCCAAGTCTAACCTCGGTCGGGTAGTGACGAGGAAGGTCAGGGCCCTACTGAGAATAATAATAATAATAAATCTTGCAAGAATATGACATAAGCAAGAATAAAGAGTACAACTATAAAGTAAGACAGGTTATACAAGGCAACAATAACACACAAAGAATAGGGTAACATGGAGCAAAATAGCTCAATATCAATACCAAAATCGAGAATCTCCCAGGATACCTTCCTGTAGTCCATTTCATCAACTGTCCAAGGATCTCTGGGGATACCGTCCCGTAGTCCACCATATGTGTATATCTGAAGGATCTCCCGAGATACCGTCCCATAGTCCAACTATCAATGCGCGGGGATCTACAAGAATCCGATCCGTAATCCCAAAGTAAATGTGCAGGGGATTTACCGGAAATCTAACCTGTTGCCCAAAGTAAATATGCAGGGGGATCTACCAGGAATCTAACCCGTAGTCCCAAAGTAAACAAACATGGTGGGGGGGGGAGCTACCGGAATCCCACATCCGTTGTCCCAATGTAAATACATCGTCACAACAAGAAGATAATTAGGAATAGGGTGCAATAAGTAAGCAATCGAAGCAACAATTAGTACAATCAAGCAACTTAAGCAAATAAGCAACTTAGATCTATTAAGCATGCTTTTCTAAACTAACATAGATTACATTGCAAGTAGAACAACACGGATAAGAAACAAACTCAGTCTTTATTTAAATGAAAAAATGGATTTCCAAGAATTAGCTCAAGTACTCCCTCGTCACCTTACGTACAAGGCATTCAATTACAAAATATCATATCCTAGGGGAAATATCCTCCACACAAGATTAGACTAGCCACCTACCTCGAATCGGCTCAAAGTCAACTAGGAATCACACCTTTGACACAAGTATCTAACTCAAAATGGATCAAATCTATTCAATTAAATTACATATCATAAATAACATCTCAAACAATTGATTCTACGATTAAATTAAAAGCAAAGATGCAAAATTGGGTAAAATAACCAAAATGCCTCTCAGGCCAGCGTCTCGGAATTGGATGAAACTTATATTTTCCTAAACCTCATACTCTCACGAGTTTATACATAAAACACAAAAATCGGAGTTCAAATGGCCCCTCAAATCCCAGATTGAAAGTTAAAAATTACAAGCCCTAGTTCTTCCATTTTTTGTGTAAGTTTCCATAAATTCCTAGGTTAATTTCACAATAGAATCGCGTTTTAGGTTAAAAAATCTTAATCGTTTCTCCTTGATTCCCTCTTGAATCTCCCTCAAAGAAGCTCTCAAATGCTTAGCTATGGTGGAAACTAATCTCAACTCGCGGATGAAATGTTTTATGACCTCACTGCCCAGGTACTTAATGCATCGCAAACGCAGAGAAGGTCACACATTTATGAAGAAGGAAAAAAATGAAGGCTTCCAAAATGCTCTTCGCGATCGCGAGGAGTAGCACACGAACGCGAAGCCTGGGCTGACAAAGGTACACGAACACGATGTCTTGGCTGCGAACGCGAAGGGAGAAAATATGAAGCTTCGTGAACGCGAAGAGGGAAAAGGTTAGAGCTTCGCAAACGCGAAGAAGGAATTTGGTCTGCAACAACTAAGGATTTTCTGCAATTTTTCACAACTCCAAAATGCTCCGTTAAACATCCGAAACACACCGAGGCCCCTGGGACCTTAACCAATCCTACGGACATATCCCATAACATCATTCAAACTTGTAATAATCCTTAAACCACCTAATACAACGTTGGAAACTGGAATTAATCATTGATTTAAGCCTAAGAAAATTATCTCAAAACACGCTTTTGATAAAAAACCTAACCAAACCACGTCTGAATGACCCGAAATTTTACACACACATCCCAAATGACATAACAGGGCTACTGCAACTTCCAAAATTCCATTCCGACCCTCAGATCAAAATTCACCTATCCACCGGAAACTTTTTAAATTCAAACTTCGGCATATCAAGCCTAAATTTGCTAAGGACCTACAAAATACATTATGAATACGCTCCCAACCCTGAGATCACCTAACAAAGCTAACAGAACCATCATATTTACATTACGAGGACTTCTTCACACTATTATGACTAGGGACAACTTTTCAATATATAAGCTCTCAATTAGGGACTAAGTGTCCAAAAACTCTCTGAAACTCAAAACCGAACATCCCAGAAAATCAAATAAGCAGAAATAAACTTGGGAAAAGTAGTTAATAAAGGATCGGGCGTAAATTCTTATGATGACCGGCCGGTCGTCACAACTTGCCAATGTTGCATGGGATGATGTTGACTATGTGATCATGCCCGTCAATATTGTAGAAAAATTCCATTAGATGCTGATTGTTTTCGACATTGCAGATAGGCAACTTTATGTATACATTCCATGGTCTCTACACACAACTATCAAGTTGTTGAATCGTGTATCGAAAAGTTTTCTGTTATTATTTTTTTGTATTTGTCATGCACTAGTTTCTATGGGAAGCGTGAAGACGTTAACTTCAAGACTACAAATGCATACATTGAAAAACTAGTTATCGACCCTCTTAACATTCAGTGGATCATTGGAGAGATTCCACAGAAAAAAGAAGGGCCACCGTAAAAAGTCTATTCTCTCTTTCTATGCATTTAGTTCTTTTTTGTTTCTAATCATTTGGTAAATATTTTTAAAATTTTTTATTCTGCAGTGATTGTGGTGTATTTGTTGCTGCCTTTGTGGAGTATGTTAGCCTTGAAGATTTGTCAATACCCGCAGAAGACCTTTCTGATATTGACCAACATCGTAGACGCTATGGAGAGCTCCTATGGGACTATGCTACAAAGAAGCAGGAACATGTGTCAATCAGTGAAAGTCAGGTTACATGCAGGCTAGCAAGGAGGAAGGGTGCACCTGCATTGAATGAGAAAACAAGAGTACAGAGAAAGAAGAAGTAGTGTTATGTATATGTAATTTAGTTGATGCTAGTTTGTAGGATAAGTATAGTAAACTTTCTGAACAATTCCTTTGTGTTTTTATTGTAGCAGACCCTTTGCTTTGTTAATTTCTATCCAGTTTAGTAGTTCACTTGAAAATAACTTGGTGATTTTATCTCCAGTTGTTTAATATTTACAACACTTGTTCTTTGTTATTTTAAACGTAGTTATTACGTTGTCAGAATACAAATTATCTATAAAAAAATTTCAAACTATCTACAATATGAAAATACTGAATGTTGAGATTGTATATAATTTTATAGTTGAATATGTATATAATTTGTAGGGAATTACCTCCAGTTGTATTTAATTTCTGTATATAACTGCCAGTTCAAGTTAAATTAATTTTTTTAAACTTATAGTTATATTGTTGATAATAAATAGTAACTGCTATATACAGAATGTAAAAAATGGAGGTAGATAGTTGACACGATAAAAAAAACATGTTAACAAACACATAAACAAATTGAAATTAACTACATTATGATCTTTAAAAACTTAAACGATTGCACACAAAATTTTGTTAACTTGAACACACTAAGAATAATTTTGAAATGCTATTCTAACTACATGATATTTTTTTTTGGGTGCATTCTTGCAAGAACTTTTGTTAGGACCTTCACCTCCACAGTTTCCACATGAAACCTTGTACTTCTTTGACTTTAGTTCATCATATGTTTTGTATCTTTCGTTTTGAGGTGTTTCTGGCTGCTTTTTCTCTCCCGTAGGTGGATTTACTACTTCATAAGATATATGTTGTGGCACATTACATTTGCTTTTATCACGAAGGGAATTTATCGGTATTTCATATGTATCTAGTAGGCTCTCCCTTGTCTAATACAAAGAGTAATAGTTTTCATAAGTTTCATTCATGTGCCAAGCTGTCAAAGCATGTGCACATGGAAGTTTATCAAGTTGAAACTGGCCACAAGTACATTTCTTGATTTCAGGACACACAATGTACCGCTTCACACCATCTATCACAGTATGGATATGATATGTTGAAGCCCTCACCTACAATTACATAACAAGCAGAAAGAACAATATTTAAAATCATAACAATAGCTTATGTACAATTAATATACAAGTTATCTACAATTTATTTACAAATTATTTACAATCTACAAATTAACTATAATTTATCTACAATCTGGAATCATTGTTTATTAAAATAATATTTTTCTATACCAAATAAACAGATCTTACCCTAAGTTTATGAGATAATGTACTGCTTTTTCTCTAATTTTTTGTTGAATTTGTACCCAAGGTATGTGGAAGTACCCTTTGCCTTTAATAACTTCTTTTTCGTCAAAGGTTCAAGAAGTATCCTCATATACTATAATAGGTCAACTATTGGTAGCTCTCTTGCATCTTTTGTTACAACATTCAACGACTTTGCAATGTTTGATGTTATAGTTCAAGTTCTATTCACCGTTGCATGTATTCTTGACTATCTATGATAGCCAATATCATAAAGGTATGATTTAAACACGTAGTTCTATCTCTTCAATCTTCGACATTCTTTCTTTAAATTCATCCATATTGTATTACCCTGTTGTATCAAAGTACAATTTATTTAATTTTAGATGACCCTTCTTGAACGTTGCTTTTATATTTGTCTAAATATTCCACGCATATGAGTAGTGTGGTACGCTCGGATAGACACATTGAAGTTTCTTTTACCATATGCTTGCTTGAATTTCTCAAAAAACCACTTCCACGATGCGTCATTTTCCGAATCAACCACAACATATGCCAAAGGTAGTATTGTACCTACATTATTAGTAAAAAGATAATTAACTAGCACTTTTGAAAATGCATAAAAAAACAAAAATACATTTAAACTATGATATATTTACAAAGTATCTATAATGTATCTACAATTTATAAGCTACCTACAAAATAACTATAATTTTACCTGCTGCATCCATTGTGCTTGCTATCAACATAATCCCATGTAGGCTATCTTTAAGAATGTCCCATCAACCACTACTACTAGTCTACAATATTTCCAACCACTTATCGATGTAAAAAGAGCAACAAACACATATAAGAAAGATTCATCTATTGTCTTCTTCAATTTAACAACTGAACCATGATACGTCTTCTCAAGAATATAAAAATATTTTGGTAATTTGTTGTAGGAGTCAGCCGGATGACCTCTCAACAATTGTAAAGCCTTTTCCTTTGCTCTCCGTGCTTGCACGTAGCTTAGGTTCACTCCGTGTTGGGACAACATATGAATTTGTATGTCCTTTGGTGTGTAAACTTTTTTAGGATCATATTACTTTGGCATGACCATGCTATCAATTACAACTGCAGTACGTTTGCACTGTATGAATGTATCCTCCATTAAGGTGCATGTTTTTTGTCGGTTGAAACTCCTGATCTTGAACATTGCAGAGTCATTAATTGATGTTGCCTTGACGAATTGAGCATTTGCAGAACTGATTTCTACAATTTTTCTTATATTGACGAACTGCGCTTTTGATTTGTGGCTAAAGGGAAAATATCGAAAATAGGGTTTTTGCATAAAAGAATCTATGAAATTTGATTTTACATTAAAGATAAAGGATTTCCGTTTCAAATTTGATCTGAAGGTCGCAAAATCAATTAAAATATTCTGTTCCTGAATTTAGTGTGCCTAATTAGGAAGATTCAGCTACAAATAATTAGTATTTAATGAATGATATAATAATTGTAGAAAAAGTGTAGACATGGTAGGTAAATTAAAAACAATACACATATTTGGTAATAAAATTTCATATATGGTATAGGAAAGAAAATATCTCTTATTTAATATTTTGCAAAGTTCAAATTCCATAACCAATGACTTCATGTAGTCGGCATCTCTTATGGGATTTACAATCCAATTCCAAATTGGATACTTTATTAATATCTCCTATATATATATATATATATATTTCAACCAAGAAAAATAATTTTCTTTTTTATTCCAAATAGAAATTTCAATTCATTCACAATATTAATTTTAATCTTTCTGCTAATAGAGAATATAATAATATTTAATTTGAATTAATAATTAAATTATTTGACTGATTAAATTCTTTAATTTAATTAACAAATAATAAAGTAATTAATCCGTTAACAACGATCAGAACACTCGTTAGTGTGCGACCTCATAGGTTCAATACTAAAACGGTAGTAAATTGACCACATCAATATACTAATCAAGGGTAACATCTAGCAACACTCCTTAACGACCAGATAGCATGAAGTATACAATTTACTCTTAAGAACCAGTAGAAGAATAATGTAGTAATTCCTTCAATCCTTATAGCTCTGGATCTCCCTAGGATATGGTTGAACTGGCAAATCCTAATAGGCGATCAACTATATGTTCATGTCAAGTATAATCGACCATTAAATGACCTAAGAAACTCATTTCTTCTTTCATTCAATTGCCCTGGCCAAGGTCTTAATTTGGTCATTTATAATTTATGACAACATGGATCTTAAACTCATTATCAAGAGTTGACAGATTCCATCGTTATCAATCACTAATTCAACAGGTATTTAATTGTACCCAATATCCTTTCAACTATCGCCCTAAGGCCATAGGTGTCTAGTATTAAAGCACAATAAATAACTTGTCAATTACTATGACGATCCCAGGTCAAAAAAAATTCTTACATCATATTCTTCAAGAGAATATCCTATTGATAGTTTATGATAATTCTAACCATTAGGAATTATCCAATAACTTGGTTCAATGATCATATCTGTAAAGGCATCATCTATCTATGCAATTCAGTTAACAAGATCAACTAATATTTATCCCACAAAGATAATCACATAAATATTTATCTAACCGGATTACTAATGTCCAAATTAATAATCCTACGATCAAGAACAAATTTAGATTAAATTGTAAGAGACTTTGTTCTAATTATCATGATCTTTATCACGATGAAAAATTTTAAAATTTAATCAAGGACCTTATCAAATTAATCAAACAATTAATAATAATTATGACAAAAAGAATGCCATATATTTTTATATCAAATAACGTTCATAAAAATATGTTCAAATCATCAAATATGAGATTGGATCTAGAGCATATCTACTATATCCCTAACAATCTCTCACTTGCACTAGAGTCAATCTCTTTGTACTTCATTCCCAATTTTCACTTGTGCTTGTCAAACTCATTTGCACCAAGATAATTAGTGAATGGGTATGGAGCATTTTCCTTTCCATCAACCTTTTGAATCAATAAGTTTCCACGTCTAATGATTTCTCTTATCAAGTGATCCTTGGCTGAACATGTTTGGATTTTTTGTGTGATTTTGGTTCTTTTGCTTGAGCAGTGGCTTCAGTGTTGTCACACAATAATGGAATTGTACCTTCTATTGAAGGAACTACACCAAGTTCAGTTAAGAACTTTTTCATCCATACAGCTTTCTTAGGAGCTTCACTAGCTACTTTATATTCTGATTCAGTCACTAAATCAACTACTGTAGCTTGTTTGGAACTTTTCCAACTCACTGCACCACTATTTAAGGTGAATACATAACCATAATTAGATTTTCTATCATCTCTATCTGAAGAGAAACTTGCATTAGTATAACCTTCAAGTTTCAACTCATAATCTCCATAGACGAGGAATTGGTCTTTAGTCCCTCTAAGTACTTAAGAATGGTCATCACCACCTTCCAATGTTCTATCACGACCCCAGTTCGCCCTCTGTGTACATGTCATGAAGGCAGCTACTCCCTACAACTAGGTAAGCATAATAATGCAGAAGATAAACCATAAAATTTCAAAAAAATAATTAAAACTGATTTAGTAGAATAACCATGTGTTTAAGGTGCCGCTTGGGACATACAATAACAACTCTCGAAGCTAACTAATTTTTCCCATAACCTGGAATCTCACAAATCACAAGCTAAGGGTTACATACGAGGCTCTGACTCAAGAATATCTATTCAAAGGAGAAATAGTGAAAGAGCTATACTTAATACAGAAAGCTGGAAAGGGACTCCTTGGTCTGCGGATGTAGCAGATATAACTCGAAGTCTCTACTTATACGCCTCCTTCCAAGGCTGACATAACTGAGTGGGAGTACATGTATCTGCACAACAAAAATGTGAAAAAAGTAGCATGACCACCCAACGGCAGTGCCTAGTAAGTATCAAGACTAAACTCGATGGAATAGTGACGAGGATCAATCAAGACACCTACCGGTCAATAAATAGTGTTACAATAGGAATATCTGAAATGATATACATATATTTATGTAAAGGGTGTACAGAGTGACTAATAATGCTACAATCACAATGAGGGAAGGAGAACAACAAATAACAACGAGAATATAAAAAGTGATGAAACGTAATGACGACAACACAATCCAACTCCTAAGATCACAACACATTAAGGGGAAAAACAAGACAATATCTCATGTTCTACGATGATGTTCACCTAAGGTCTTATTCGGCTATTTCAACAAATTTACCAAATTTCAGACAAACCACAAGTCACAAAATCCCAGCATCTGAAATCTAACACTTGACATCCTCTACCTCATCGGTCTCTCAGTCATGTTGACAACTAACAAGCAATCTAGGGCCACTCTTACATTTATAATGATTAAACGAGGACGTACCTCTATTCTTAGCAAAAATCAAGGGAGCTTCACCTCCAATAGGAGTGTTTCAACTACGCGTATGTTTGTGCGAGTGCATTAACAAGATTTCTACCAGCTAATAAAGATAAGAAGAAGAGCGACAACACACACAATGTTCCCTTTCGACGTCCACAAGATAAATCTCATACAGGAAAGAAAACACAATAAAAATATTAAAAAAAGAAGGAATGCCTCCACATGCCGTCACAATTCATTACAATCAACCCCTGACATAGCCCACCTTGTTTCGCCACGTGTGCAATTAATAACATAATAAGTACCGCCTTGTTTTGCCTCACGTGCATCATAGCATTTCCCACATTATTTTGACACATGCGCAACCCTCATATAACAATATCAACATATCCTGCCCTATTTTGCCGCATGTGCAATATATCAATAACAACAGTGGCACGACAAAGACCTCGTGCAAAACCCTAACAAAAATCGCACGGCAAAAACCTCGTGCATCACAATATCAACAGTAGCACAGCAGAAACCTCGTGCACCACAATATCAACAGTAGCACGGCAGAAACCTCATGCACCACAATATCAACAGTAGCACGACAGAAACCTCGTGCATCACAATATCACTAGTAGCACGATATTAACCTAAGGCACCACAATATCAACAGTAGCACGACAGAAACCTCGTGCATCACAATATCGACAGTAGCATGGCAGAAACCTCGTGCACCACAATATCAATAACTACACGGCAGAAACCTCGTGCACAACAATATCAATAGTACAACAGTAACAAATACAATATAAATTAATAAATATATATATATATATGTATATATATATGTATATATATATATAGCAAGAAAATCACTGGGGTATTTCCGTTCACCAAAAAAGCAGTACAACTAACTCACAAGGAATAACTATAACAGATAAATACTAAGAGCAACAAGGACAACTCAACAAGGAATAAATGGTAAGAAACAACGATTCCAAAATACTCAGTCCAACAAGAAGGAATTTAACATGAACAAAATAATTATAATTAAGGAAGTATCAACTAAACACAAAATATCAACTTCTTTCTAATTAAGACAAATTAATTATACAAGAGGCAGAAATAATACTTTCCAAATAAAGACGAGCAGTTAGGAATCATAATGTGACTATATAAGGGTAAGTGTCCACAGTTAATCAAGTAAAATCCTATTAGGCAACAAGAACAAACCAAACCGGGCAAATAAAGTCAAAGTAAGACATGTAGATGTGAAACTAATAGCAGGAACTCAATTGTTCCAAGAAAAACCTCGTATTCAGTGATTACAAGGATCTAAGAGCCTAAAAAGGACAAATTGTCCATAAATGGATCCGAGCAGACACTTTCACCTTGCGTGCAAGGAATACAAGCAACAAAGAAGACTTAATTCCTAAAGGGAAGTCCCCAACACAAGGTTAGGCAAGATACTTACCTTGAACCCGCTAAATCAACTAGCAACCACGTACTTGCCACGATTGCTCGACTCCAAATGGCCCATATCTATTCAATTCACACATTGTAACTAAAATCTCAAGAAACTGATTCTACTATTCAATTTAAAGCTAAGATGCAATTTAGGTAAAATGACCAAAATTCCCCTCAGGTGAACGTGGGCAAAACCCGAGGTTCGAACAAAAACCGATTACCCATTCCCCCACGAACACAAAAAGGACCGCGGCGGAGCTGGTGGAACTGAAGGCTGCTGGATTTTTGAAGCTTGCAGCACAGACCGCACAAGGACGACTGCGGCCCCGCGTCTCTCACCGCATACCGCGCTAAGGCGACCGCGACCGGGCAACATACACCATAGACCGTACTATGGCGACCGCGGGCGCGCTAGAACCTGCAACTTTTCCCTAACCTGCAATATCTGGTGTTTTAAAGTATAAGACCTCCCAAAACCTACTCTAAATCACCAGAGCCCTCGGGACTCCAAACCAAGCATACACACAACCTCGAGGACACCCTACGAACTCATCTGCGCGATCAAATCACCAAATAATATCATATACACCGAATCAAGCCTCAATGCTCATGATTCCTTCTTAAATTATTCATAGGACATACAATTCCCATTTGGGGTCCGAAACATGTCAAACGACGTCCGTTTTGAACAAAACTTTACAGAAAATGCCTAATCACATATAAGACTTGTATCGGGCACCATAACCAACAATACGGGCCCGATACCGTTGTCTCTGATCAATTTTGTTTTCATTTTCCTTAATTATTTCCATAGAATAATTTCACATAAAAATTCATTTCTCGAATTTGGGGCCTCGGAATTTGATCTCGGGCATATGCTCAAACCCGTATTTTCTTACGGACCCTCTACGACCAGCGAATCGCGGGTCCGGGTCCGTTTACCAAAACTATTAACCGAAATAAAATTTATTCAATTAAGTATAATAAAAATTTAGCATTTTTCTCATAGAATTTATATTAAAGTTTTTTTATTATGCGTCCGGATTGTACACACAAATTGAGGCAACCCGAGAGGAGGTTTTAAGGCCTCGAATGTACAGAACAAAAAATAAATAAGTGATGACCCCATTGGGTAGTCACATGTTCCTTACCAGTATTTTCCTGATATCGTCTAGTCACTCCAAGTGCATAAGCCACATCAGGACGTGTACATGTCATGGTATACGTGATAGCTCCCACTACACTAGCGTATGGGATCCTCCTCATGCTTTCGCTCTCTTCCGGTATTTTAGGACAATCCTTCCTATTGAGAGTAATTCCAGTGCCTATCGGTAGATAGTCTCTTTTGGAATTATCCATATTATACCTCTTTAAGATGGTATTAATGTACAAAGACTGGAAAAGTCCAAGCAACTTCACAGATCTATCTCTATTGATCTTTGTTCCGAATATGTAAGTTGTTTCTCCCAAATATTTCATGGAGAACTGTTCAAATACCCAAATCTTGGAAATTTTCAATGCCGGTATGTCATTCCCTATGAGAAATATATCATCAACATACAATACTAAGAATATAATTGTGCTCTAGGTAACCTTTTTGTACACAGAAAGTTCTTTGCTATATATAACAAAATTGAACTTTTCAATTGTCTCTTTAAAGCAAATATTCCAACTTCAAGAAGCTTGCTTTAGTCCATAAATGGATCTTTGTATCTTGCAAATGTTATTATGATCATGCGGAGATGTAAAATTTTCAGGTTGTGTCATGTACACATCCTCTTCTAGGTCACCATTAAGGAAATTGTTTTCACATCTATTTGCCATATTTCATTGTTAGAACCTTGTGTCACCTCTTCATCGGTCACAAGATGATGATCATTATGATCAACCTTATTTGATACATTATCTGGTACCATTAGATTTAATCTAGCTGGTACATGATATTCTCATGTAGACCTTCTAAGAGGTACTTGTACAACCTATTCACCTTGTGCTGGATTTGGTTGTTGTTCAATTTAGTTTTGAATTGGTTTATTAACCTGTTCTTGAACTTCATTTAGTTCTTGAAATTCAATCGTTGTAGATGGAAACTTCTTTGGCAACTTCAAAACATCCAATAAAGAATCTTCAAGTTAGGTCTCGTGATCTTTATATTGTGTTGATTCATTAGTTTCTTAAAAATCATCATGTTCTATTTCTCCATTATACTTTCCTTCTAAAAGAAATTTCCTTTCCAAAAAGGTTGCTCTTCTGGCCACAAACACTTTATGACCAGAAGGGTGATATAAATAATAACCTAGTGTTTTTTAGGATACCCAATGAACCTACACTTATCATATCTTGAGTCAATGTTCATCAGACTGTAGTCTAATAAGATAAGCTGGACAACCCCAAACTTTAATATGTTTAAGGTTATGTTTACGTCCTTTCCATATCTCATATGATGTTGTAGAGTCTGACTTAATAAGAAATTTATTAAGGTAGTATTTTGCAGCTTCCAAAGCATATTCCCATAAATTTATTCGAAGATCAGTGAACCCCATCATAGATCTCACCATATCTAATAAGGTTTGGTTTCTCCTTCCAGACACACCATTGTGTTGTGATGTTCCCGAAGGTGTCAACTGTGAGAGAACCCCATTCACTTTGAGATATCTAGTAAAATCTTCACTAAGATATTTTTACCTCTATCAGACCTTAGTACTTTCATACTTTTACTAGTCTGCTTCTCAACTTCACTATGGAACCTTTTGAACATTTCCAAAGATTCAGACTTGTGCGTCGTAAGATACACAAATCCATATCTTGACATATCATCAATGAAGGTGATGAAGTAAGAATATCCACCTCTAGCTTGAATTTTCATGGGCCCACAAACATCTGTATGAATTAGTCCTAGTAATTCAGAAGCTCTTTCTCCACTTCCAGTAAATGGAGATTTGGTCATTTTTCCTTTGGAATAAGATTCACAAGTTGGATATGATTAAAAGTCATACTTGTCAAGTACCCTTTCTTGTACAACTTGTTAATTATTTCCTCTCCAATATGACTAAGCCTACAATGCCAAAGTTATGCATGATTTACTTGATCATCTCTTTTCCTCTTAAGACTTGAAACAGGAATAATCGAATTAGCATTCACATTAGGTAAGACATAAACATCATGTTGGAGATAGCCATTCACATCTAAATTATCATTATAATAAATAGAGCAAATACCATTGCCTATATTAATGCGAAAACCATGTTTTCCTAACATAGAAGCAAAAATTATGGTCAAAACAAATTTAGGAATGTAATAACAATCATCCAACATAAGTACTTTGCCCGTAGGCATTATTAAAGAAATTTATCCTACAGCTAGGGCCGCACTTTTTACACCATTTCTAACTTGTAGATTAACTTCTCCTTTCTTTAGCCTCCTACTTATCTTGTACCCTTGCATCATATTACAGATGTTATAACCACCGGCAATATCTAATACCCAGTGAGGAATTAGTAGTAGCTTAAAGAAACCTTGAAAACATTTTTCAATTATGTCTCACCTTGTTTCTTGTCCTTTAGAGTTGCAAGATATGCCTTGCAGTTTCTCTTCCAATGCCCTTTCTTCTTACAGTGAAAACATTTGGCATCATATAATAACTGCAAGACCAAATCTTCAGAAAACTCTTTACCAAGCTTGTACCCCAACTTCTCATGTTCTTCGGTAAGAACAATCATATGATTGACAAGGGGTCCAACTAGAGAGCTTTCAATGTCCAACTGTGTATCAACCATATTTTAAGATATTCAATTATTGAAGTTGGATTCATATTTTGGTGTTTCCTCTGGAGTTCATAACTCATAGAGGCGAAAATGATGTGTTTAATAGCAACGCATTCTTCCAAGTATTTACGATAAACCTTGGTTCCTTGAACATCATTCTCTGGTGGGATTGTCTATGCATGCTTAAAATCACATCAATGAGCTTTTCATGCACGAGAATAATTCTCAAATTTTTATGCCAGCCATCAATGTTTGGTCCTACCAACTTGTTGATCTCAAGTATTTCTTGCAGTCAAAAATATCGCATGACAAGGAAATCAAATGAAGTGGAAATTTTCCTAATAGTTACATAGCCTCTCGTAGATAAGTACAGACGTCTCTGTACCGATCAGTGAGACTCTAATAAATCGGCCTATGTCGCTTAACTCCTATGAACCTAGAGCTCTGATACTAACTTGTCATGACCCTAGTCGCCCTCTGTGAACATGTCGTGATGACACCTAGTTCCTATAACTAGGTAAGCCTAACAATGTGAAAAATAACACAACTTGCAGAATAATTAATTAAAAATGAAAAACAAAAAGAAACTTGTATATAACTGTCGCTCGACATATACAACTAAAAAATACGGAAGTCCACAATATCATGCCAAAACCCGGAAACTCACGGGAACACAAGCTAACGAATAGTAATACATGGCTCTAACTCCAGAACATCTAAATCAAAAGTACGGAAGAAGTCTAAATACTACAAATAGAGTAAAGAAGGAGACTCCTGTGTGTGCGTACGCTGCAGAAGTACCTCAAAATCTCCGTAGCTCTCCTGGCCTCAAGGATAGTGTGCTTGAGATGAAGTACCTGAATCTGCACATGAAAAATATGCACAGAAGAGGCATGAGTACACTACAGCAGTACTCAGTAAGTACCACGCCTAACCTCGGTTGGGTAGTGACGAGGAAAGGTCCGAGCCCTACTGAGATGCAACATAGTAAATAATAAGATGAGGAAATAACAGTATAGATAAAGTGTATAATGAGAATCTAAACAAGATAAGTAAGGAAACCATAATAGAAAGCAGAAAAATAGGATAATAGTAGTAAATGCTACTCACAACAGGAACCAAAATAGGGGATCTTTTGGTATCCAGAGGATCTCTCGGTATCCTCAATCTTACAATTTCATGTCCCAGGGATCTCTTGGTATCCGAAGGATCTCTTGGTATCCTCAAAATCCTACAATTTCATGAGACAGGGATCTCTTGGTATCTCGAGGACCTCTTGGTATCCTCAAATCTTACAATTTCATGTGCTAGGGATCACTTGGTATCCCGAGGATCTCTTGGTATCCTAAAATCTTACAATTTCATGTGCCAGGGATCTCTTGGTATTCTAAAATCTTACAGTTTCATGTGCCAGGGATCTCTTGGTATCCCGAGGATCTCTTGGTCTCCTTAAATCTTACAGTTTAACGTGCCATGGATCTCTTGGTATCCTGCTCCCTCAGTCCAGAACATATCAAGTGCAGGGGGATCTACCGGGAGGCCAACCAATAGTCCCAATTTAAAAACACACAATAGAAACCCAAACATTTGGAAAGATACTAACTCAGGACAAGAAATAGAAAAATACTAGTCAAACATACTACACGGAGTACAAACAAGATAGTTTAAGCACTTAGGTAAGTAAGTCAATGAACATGCTTCTATAAACTAGCATAGAACAAGCTTACAATTTAAAATGAACAGGTAAGCAAGAAAACTCAATTTAAATACTTCAAGTGAAAATGGATTTCCAACAATTTGCTCACGTACGTGCTCATCACCTCACATACGAGGTATTCAGTTACCAAACATCATATCCTAAGGGGAGAGTACCCCCTACAAGTTTATACAAACCACTTACCTCAAACCGACTCCAATTCAACTTGAAACAACACTTTTTCCATAAGTATCCGACTCCAAATGGCCCAAATCTATTCATTTCAATTACATCTTGTAAATAACACCTCAAACAACTGATTCCACTATTTATTTAAAGCTATGACAGAAAATTAGATAAAATGACAAAACCCCCCCTCGGGCCAACATGGTCAAAACCGAAGTACGAACTAAAATCCGGTTACCCATTCCCACACAAATCCAATAATGTGATTAGTTTTGAAATCGAACCCCGAATTGAGGTCCAACCCCCAATTTTAGCAAAACCCAAAGTCCTACCCAATATACCCAAATTTTCCCATTAAAAGTTTCGATTTTAAGGAGTGAAGGAAATGAGTTAGAAATTACTTAACAGTCATTTTGAAGAAGAAGAATTGCTTAGAAAATCGCCTCTTATGTTTTGGGTTTTTAGAATGTCAGAAATAACTGAAAATTCCGTGTATTTATACTCTTTGACACGCCTAGCACGGACCATGCAAAAAGGATTGCGGCCGCGCTGGTCGAACTGAAGACAACTAGCTCTCTGAAGCCTGCCACGCAGATCGAGTTAATGCGACCACGGTCGCGCAGCACACACCACAGACCGTGCTAAGGCGACCGCGATCGTGCAACGCACACCGCGGATCGTGCTAAGGCGACCGCGGCCGCACTGGAGCCTGAACTTTTCCTGACCTGCAATATCTGGTGTTTTATGTCTAAGACCTTCCAGAAGCTACTCAAAACTCACTGGAGCCGTCTGGGCGCTAAACCAAATATGCATACAATCTCAAAAACATCATACGACTTGTCCGTGCGATCAAATCACCTAAATAACATCATATACATCGGATCTAGCCTCAAAACTCATGATTTTTTCTAAATTTTTTATTAACATCAAATTTTCATTTTAAGTCCGAAACACGTCAAACGACGTCCGTTTTCAATAAACCTTTAGAAAAGTGCTTAAACCATAAATATGACTTGTACCGGGAACCGAAACCAAAATATGGGCCTGATACCACATTTTTTAATCAAATTTAATTTCCAATTTCCTTAATCATTTCCAGAAAAGAAATTTCACAAAAAAAATTCATTTCCGGGGCTTGGGACTTCGGAATTTGATTTCGGGCATACGCCCAAGTCCTATATTTTTACTGTGGACCTCTGGGACCGTCAAATCTTGGGTCCGGGTCTGTTTACCCAAAATAGTGACCGAAGTCAAATTTATTCAATTAGTATATAAATTTTGCATTTTCTCATAGAATTCGTATTTAAGTTTATCAGTTACGCGCCCGAACTGCGTATGCAAACCGAGGCAACTCGAGAGGAGGTTTTAAGGCCTCACAAGTAGAGAATGAAAAATAAATAAGTGATGACCCCATTGGGTCATCACAACCTTCAATGTTGAAAAATTATAAGATAGTACATTATGTTATATTATATTGAAATCATAACCTAAACATAGAACATAATACTTATATTCAAAGTAAATCGTAAATCTATCTTTTTCTTAAATTCCTCCTCTACCCAACAAGAAACATCATAAAAAGTTCTTTCTGCTTTATTTCTTCTTTCATAAAACCAATGTTCCAGCTTCACTTGAATGAAACCCCCCCCCCCATTCATAATATATGCAGCTCCCTCGCTTCTAGTAGGACAGAATTCGTTGACTGAACTATGTTTGTTGTGAGCATGTCATTTTTCGTCCTGGACTAGAAGAATTTGCCCACCTTTCCGGTGGTTCTTCCATCAAGTAATCATAAATCTTCTTATATACTCTTTCTATATCTGACATGTATAGATCAAATTCTTTGCGCCTGTATACTCTTGCAGCACTTTGCAAAAGTTTTATGACCTCACTTCCACTTTTCTTTGCTTTAGGTTCTGCTCCAAATGAGAGATACAAATCCCATTATGGATTTCAGGATATACCTTTGCAATGCCATATGCAATAGCTTGATGTCTGTCTTATAAAAAAATTAGATTCTCACGGCTCCCAACTGTATTGTGAAGCTGACTAAAGTACCACTCATAGGAATTTTTATTTTAAGATTCTGCTATTCCAAAGGCTAGTGGGAAAATTTGGTTATTTTCATCCTTTGAAACTGAAATCATTAAAACACCACGACATGTTGACTTAAAAAAAGTTGCATCAACAGCAATCACTGGTCTACAATGATTCCAACTAGATATTGATGATCCATACGCATAAAACATATAAAGAAACCTAAAAATACGGTACAAAACAAAGTTAATAGAAGTTAAGGATAGGTAGTCCTGGACTTCAAATTACAAGGCCAATAGTTAAGGACAAGTAGTCTTGTAGTTAGACATATAAGGTCAAAAGTTAAGGACAGTCAGTACTTAGCTTAGAGTTACAAGTTATAATGTTAAGGATATGCAGTCCTTAACTTTGAGTTCAAAGTTTAAAAATTAAGGACAGACAGTCCTTAACTTTGACTTATAAGTTCCAAAGTTAAGGAAAGCCAGTCCTAACCTTTTGGTTACAAGCTCAAACATCAACTGGTTAGAGAAAGCATGTCCTAAGTTTTATAAAACGGACTAATAAACTTTTTTGTTTAATTGTTTACATGTTCTTTTTGTTGTCTATCTTTATGTTAGTATATATTCTTAGGTTTTTACTTCTCATCATATACAAGTATGAAGACAATAATTCATAATTCCCTTCAGGAGTTCCTCTTAGTAAAGCGGAAGCAAGTTGAATAGCACGTCATGCCTGATACCCAATATCTACTCCATGCAATTTTTGCATTTCTGCCATGAAAAAAGTTGGTGTAACTTAGAACCTTGGGTCTCGAAGATTATCGATAATGTAACCACTAATCAACTTTGAAGTTGCATGCCTTTGATCAGCTTTCACAGTGTTAACAGAGTAGTCATGATTTTTCTCAAATTTTACTATCTTGAATAATATTTAATCTTTAATTCTGATTGCACGCACACACCACCCACACATATCATCATTGTATTTCAACGAATATCTTGTTAAGCCAGATCTAACAACCTTGAATTCAAAATGTCCTTTAATTGATGTATTCGAAAAACAGTTAATTATACGCTTCTTTTTGTTAAATAATGATCCCACTTTTATTTCATCCAATGAAGCATTTGCTCTTAGTATCGTAGTTAGGGAATCTTTTTGTTTCAAATTTGACCTTCGTTTAGTTAGCTGAGTAGAGGTTTTATCAGCAACTTCTTCAATTACCAGTGCACTCTCTAATACTTGAATATCCAAAGCTTCTTCGTTGTCAATCTCTATAATTCTTTGACCTTCTACTTGAATAGAATCAAATGTTTGAAGCACCTCTTCAGTTATTGGTTGAGCTTCAACCATATGTATTTCTATTATCTCTTGGCATTTGTTTTGATTGTCATGTTGAGTTTCTCTGTCATGTTCAAAGTTGCTTGTTGATCCAAAAACTCTTTCTGAAATATCAACAATGAAACTACAACCCTTGAAGAGTGATTTTGTTTTTAGTAACTCTATACATGTGTGAGATTTATATCTTTGGATACAATTATTCCCTTGCTTGTTCCAAAGTTGATATCAAATCATATCACTGCTTCAAACTTGTCTCTATCCAATTCAATAACGTCAAAGATCTGTTTAATGAAATCTTTAAACCAAAGTGCCTCAGTTACTAGAACAAGCTTTGTTTGATGATCAAGATACTTATAGTCTTCAGTCCATCTACCATTAAAAGCAACTATAATGCATATTGTTTCCATCACGCAAGTCAAGAGAATGGAAAAACTCAAGACATATTTTATAGAGCAATCCTTGTATAATTAAAACAAGTACTGTAAGTTCAAGACCAAGTTAAGGACCACGTATCCATAACTTTTGAACTTAGAATTCAAATTTCAGGACCAAGTGTCCTTAAGTTATGAACTTAGAACTCTAAGTAAAGGAACAAGTGTTCTTATTTTTTGAACTTGGAATTCAATGTTAAGAAACGAGTGTCCTCAACTTTTTAACTTTGAACTCTAAGTTAAAGACCAAGTGTCCTTAACTATTCAATATGCAAGTCAAAGTTCAGGATGAAGTGTTCTTAACTATTAAACTTGAAACTTGAAGTTAAGGGCTAGCTATCTTTAACTATTGAACATGTAAGTCTAAAGTTCAGCACCAAGGGTCCTTAACTTTTGAACTTGAAACTTGAAGTTCAGGACTTCCTGTCCTTTAATTTTTAAGTTATAACTCTAAGGTAAAGACCAAGTGTCCTTAACAATTAAATATGAAGTCAAAGTTCAGGACCAAGTATCCTAAACTTTTCAACTTGAAACTCAAACTTCAGGACCAAGTATCCTAATTTTTTCAAAATAATTTGCAAAACTATGACAATATACCCTTAATATACAGAAGAACGACATAAACGTTAAGGGTATTGTGTCCTTTACTTTTTCAATTCAATTTGCAAAATCAAGACACTATGTCTCGATATTATGTGCTCAATTTTTATAGAATTATCACAAACGCAATGTCATTAACCTTATCAATCTAGAAATTCAAAAAAAATTAAATTTCTACTTACTGTATAAAAATAAATAGAAATAAAAAAAGTATAACTATGTCGAAATAAAAATCAATGGAAATACATAAAAGTATAACTTACTATAATATGTCGATTTTTGGACGAGAAAGTTAAATTTTATAGTTTGAAATCGGAAGAAAAGCTTCTGCAAGTCTATACTTTGAAATTCGATGATCACAGGGAAGTTAGTTACGTGCGTCGCTGCTGCTGCTGATCGTTATAAAAATGTAGGTATAAGTTATAGCAAAAGAGTATTTTTGTCCAGTCATGTATAAATTTATTAAATTAGTGGGAAAAGCCTAAAAACACTTAAAACACTGGTTTTAAATTAAAGACATGTGCTATTAGTTGTTATTTATGCACATCTCCCTCATCCAAACTGGTTCACTTTATTTTATTTTATTTTATTTCGGGAGTAAATTATAGGTATGATATCTCTAGATTTGGAGAAAAAATCAATAATAGCCAGATTTACATTTATTAATTGAAAAAGAGATTATAATTTCAAAAGTAGTCGAAATTTAGCCACTTTTCATGTAAAAGATAAATCTGAGCAAAAATACTATTCAATATCCGGTAAATATTCCATATACAGATGCTCCAATCTCAAGTATATTATGCTGGAACTTTTTATTTTACAACAAAATGGTGGCTATTTTTCAAATAACTTTGCAAACGTCAATTATTTTTCAATTACCGGTCCTAAAACTTGCTAGCCCGTGCTTTATGACCTAGATTTGGGGAGTCGATAATTCTGCATATAAGAAATTTGGAACTGATCTCTTTGCAATGACTTTCCAGAAATCATTTGTATTGCTAAATTTACTAACTTTCTATATGTCATTCTGAATTATTCCGACAAATAATACTCAGATTGCCAATTAGAAAAGGAGAACAAGAAAATTAACTATGTTGTTTTAGCTATATGTTTAAATTTAAGTTTCTCTGCTCTGCAAATTCCTTGTTTCTACCTAGGAAACCAGTTCTGCAATTATCCTTGTTCCAAGACTTCTGCCTTAGCAACTTGGGAGCCATATTCCTCCTTTTAACTAGTACTTGATTTATGAAAGAAAAATACTAAAATGTAAACACAACTACTGGAGACAAAGCAAATTCACATATAATTTCCTGTAATTCACAATAGCTTTACAAGTTCATCAAACAATCAGCTAACAGAACACACTATATGTTAAGAACTTCACTTTCCAGGAACAAAGTTTGTGGCATAAGCCCATGCGTTGTTATTTACTGGGTCAGTGAGGTGATCGGCAAGGTTTTCTAATGGACCCTTTCCGGTGACGATAGCTTGAACGAAGAATCCAAACATGGAGAACATAGCAAGTCTACCATTCTTGATCTCTTTTACCTTGAGCTCAGCAAAAGCTTCTGGGTCATCAGCAAGGCCCAATGGGTCAAAGCTACCACCGGGATAGAGTGGGTCGACAACCTCACCAAGAGGCCCACCAGCAACACGATAACCCTCAACAGCTCCCATCAACACAACTTGGCAAGCCCATATGGCTAAGATGCTTTGTGCGTGAACCAAACTTGGGTTGCCCAAGTAGTCAAGTCCACCCTCGCTGAAAATTTGGGATCCAGCCTTGAACCATACAGCTTCACCGAATTTTACACCGTTACGTGCCAAGAGCTCGGGGAAGACGCAACCAAGAGCTCCAAGCATCGCCCATCTGCAGTGGATAACCTCTAGCTCACGGTTTTTGGCGAATGTTTCAGGATCGGCTGAAAGTCCAGCAGTGTCCCATCCATAATCACCAGGAAACTCACCAGTCAAGTAGCTTGGAGACTCACCAGAGAATGGTCCCAAGTACTTGACACGGTCAGGACCATACCACGGGCTACCAGAAGAAACAGGCTTGGCCTTGGTAACCGTCTTCCTCATGGTAACTTTTCCATTTCCAGCGATGTCAGAGGAAGAGGGTGAGAGTTTTACCGCCTTTCCGGCAAATGAAGAGGAAGAGAGAGCCATTGTAGCAGCTGCCATTGTAGAAAGAAGATGAGAAACTCTTGAATGCAGCTACTACACAGAAAGCTAGAATGTTTGTTTTGTGGTTTGAGTTTCATATGCCCTGCACCAGCAGTATTTAAATGATTGAAGGATAAAAGTCCATATCCTAAAATATCATTATCCATACTCTCATTGGTGGATGACATTTTTTTGACATGATTCTTGTCCATTTGGCAAAGTTCATCTCCATTAAACATGAGTAGATATTTTTAGATATATTATGTCATAAAAAAATCTAATCCAGTGCAATTTTCATCTCTAACTACCAATGTTAAATTGCCACATAAGATAGTGGATTATTGGCCAAATCCAGTTGACCAAGAGTGCATAGGCGAAGGTAGGATTTCAAGCTTATGTGCTCAGAATTCTAAGTATTTTAAATTATTAGGTTCTAAATTATTTAATTGTAAATAATCAACGAATTGTTCAAGACAAATACAGAGTTTGAACCAAAATTACTGGGTTTGCCGAATCTGGAACCCGACCAAGAGCATATTTTAATATGAGCAACTCGTGGCCATGCAATAGTTCACAGACATTTCTGTTTGTCTGACTATGAAATAATAGGACAATTACTCGTATCAGTAGTGTAAATACTTCTACATGAGACAAAAGAGAAATAACTTGAAATTTTAGATAATGCAAGCAGTCCAGACAGCTAGAGAAACATAAAGAATATAAAAACAATAGTGAAATATTTTCTTCTTTTGATTAAGATATAAGAGAATATATGATAAGCAATTAAAGTTGCAAACGTGACTTCAACCCTGCGTGTTTGTCCTGGTCGATATGTAATGGCCGTATATGGAACTCCTTTTATGAACGATTACATGCAATTAACTTTTAGATTATTTGATAGTACCTTTCACATATGACTGCAGTCTTTTCTATTTTGACGATGAACTATGCAATTAAGTTTTAGATGACTTGATAATTTAAAAATAATATACCTAGTCATACTTTAAAAATAAAATACCTAGTCAGTATGACATTTAACACTACTAAAAAAGGAGAAAAATTGACTGTTAAAATCTACCTATGTTGGTCGATAATGTCAAAAATTGACCGAAAACGATTGATTCATGGCGGTCGCATATGTTGCCAACCAACCAACTTTGATCGGTATTTTCTGATACATTTCAGTCGGTCAATTAAATTCAAAAAAAGAGAAAATTGCGAAACAACCGAACGGTCGGTGTTTTAATTATGTAATAAAAAAAATACACTATTTGGGAATCGAACCAGGGTCTGTGTAGTGGCAAGATATAATTTTACCACCAGACCATTTGTGTATTTTATTTTGAGACTGCCTTTTTCTTTTCATTTATAGTCTTTAATTAATTTTCGCGCGAAAATAACCCACCGATGTCGGTCACTTTTATTAAAAAATAAAACTACCGAATGAAATCAGTCGGTTTTTTAATTGGACGGTCAAAATAACTGACTGATTTCGGTCAGTTTTTTGAATTTTAATTTTAATTTATTTAAAATAAAAAACCGACCAAAGTTGGTTGGTTTCTTGAGAAATAACTTTTCCCAGGACGTGATATTAGGCTATATAGATGATGTTTACACCTTAATATGACCATGCTTCACTGTTGTTTTATTGGTAAATTTCCAACAAAGTGCTCTAAATGGTGTTCTTTTATTTCGCAGGGAATGTTCTAAGTGAGGAAGTACCACAGAGTGTTTTGGAGGTAATAAAGTGAAGAAAACGCCCACTCGAGAAGTACCCGAGCACAAAGAAGCAAAAAATGGCCTGGGTAAATTCCACCGCGACCGCAGTGGATTAAAACTCGAGGCAGAAAGATCAGCTCTCATTGCGGTCTTGCCGCGACCGCGGTGCACTGGTCATGCGTCAGGAAGTTCGGGGACCGAAGTGTAAATTCGGAAAATTTTGTTCCAAACCCTTATAATCTTTAGAAACTCGCCCAAGTTTATCTTTAAGCTTATTTTTACACTACTTTGGAAGAAGAACAAGTGGGAGAAGATCAACAAAATATTAGAGTGTTTCTATTTCTTTTATTTTCTTGCAATTATCCATTATAAATAATTTAATATTGTCATCTTGTTTTGTCACGAGTAGCTAATTTCTTAGTCTAGGGTTTTTATGGAACCTATTGAAAGATGAACTTCTCGATTATGTTAATATATATTGTTAGTTTAATCTCTATTTGTTCAACTACGTCCTAATTGTAATTAATTGACAGGATCCTCAATTAGCTGTGCCTATTTAGTGTGCATAACTTGGGAGAGAGTACATATTTAGGTAACTATTGAACAACACCACTCCCAAAATGTAAGAGGGATCTATAAATGCGGGTTTAAAGGCGAGATTAGGGATAACGAAGCCTTAGGTGCAATCTAAAGTGTAATAAACAAAGCCAGCAAGCTTATCTTTGGGAGTGCATCTAGTAAATTATTGTAATTACTCGAAGAGATTTACGGTAAGAGGAGCGCTCATGATTGATATAGATGATTTGGTGAATTTGTATGAAACATAACAGTAAGGGATTCCATCAATAGTGGAAATCATAGCCTTAGAACCTTCTCTTAATTGTTTAAATTTTAATCGTAGTTAGTTTTCAGTTGTTTATTTACTATCATTCGTAGTAAATAGAAAATACCATCAATTGTTATTGACAACGTTTGGAAAATTGATTCCATAGAATTTAGTAAGTCCAACAAAAGTAATTGATATGTTAATTCCTTGTAGGTTCGACTCTGGGCTAAATACTCAGATTATAATTGCAACGTCCATGTGTCCTTTTTATGTAACGACCCGAGCGGTCGTTTTGAGCTTTTGTACTTTGATCGTCAGTTTTCGGGCATGACTTGACCCGTGTAATGTATTATCACTGATGTAGATCGTATGTTTTGGTTATAAGGAAAATTTGGAATGAATTTGAAGGAACAATCTCAGTTGAAAACTTTGAATTTGAAAGGTTTGATCAAGAGTTGACTAATTTGTATATGAGCTCGGATCCGAATTCTAATGATTTGGTTAGCTTAGTTGGGTGATTTATGAACTAGGAGCACGATCGGAATGCATTTTGGAAGTCCGTGGAAAGATTTGGCTTGAATTGGCAAAGTTAGTATTTTGGTGAATTCCAGTTGATAGGTGAGATTTTAATATAGAGGTCGGAATGGAATTCAGAGAGTTGCATTAGCTTCATTGTGTCATTTGGGGTGTGTGTGCAAAATTTCACGTTATTCGGACATTCGTTTGGTTGGACTTTTGATCGAAAGTGTATTTCAGAAGTTTTTGGAAACTTAGGATTGAATTCGATGAGTTTTAAGTAATTTGATGTTGTTGAGGCATCTTGATGATTGTAGCAAGTTTGAATGATATTGCCGATTATGTTGGTATGTTTGGTTGAGGTCTCGAGGGCCCAAGGTGAGTTTTGGATGGTCAATCAGACCATTTTGTGCCTTAAAAGATAGCAGAAATTGCAGGCTTCTGTTGCAGGTATTTTATCCCTATATTCTTAGAAGTGTGGAAAACTATTTTGGGCTGAGTTCCCTGGTTTGCTGAGATAGACTGAGGGTCTGATGGAGAGATTGATGATTCAAATTGACTGAGAGTCTGATGGTGAAGTAAATGTCTGAGAGAGGCCGAGGGCCTAGTTATAAGGATTATATATATATCTATGGATCGGACTGCACGTCGCAGCAACATATATATATATATATCAAAAGGATCGGGTTGCACACCACACCGATATAGCGCTTGGGATGTAGGAGCCTCTCCTGGAGTCTGCACACCCCAGTGAGCGCCATCGACGAAATATATATATTGGGCTGCACGCCGCAGCCGTTACTATATTGTACCTATTGAGTGTGAATGCTAAGTGTGAATAATGATTGTTAAGAGTTGAGTCGTGAGTGGCAGAGAGGATAGCCCTATGGGCAATAGATATATACATGTACATGAGTGATGTTTGCCTGAGAGGCCTGTTTATGATATATTGAATTCCCTCCTCAATAAAGTGATTTTTTATCGAATATGTTGACTTATTGACTGTTTTCACTCATCTTTAAATTGAGCCTCTGTCATAAAGTTGAACAAGTATTTTAAAACAACTTTTATTCAGACTGGGAATTTATGAGATGTCCAGAAAATAATCACTGATTTGACATTTGATTATTTCTATCGAGATTTTCAAGTTATGAAGTGTTTACGATTACTATTATGCCTGAGGGGCTGTTTTACGAACTATGCTTTGCCCGAGAGGCCAATTATGGTTTTAATCTCTATTATACTTTAAATGATATTGAACCCTTACTGAAATGACTGGAAAGTATTTCAAAGTGATATTTATTAGAAGCTAGATTTTAAACGGGACGGTTGACTCGTATTATGATTTGAAAGCCTGTTGTGTTTATTGAGCCTAACGTGAATGTGGATGCAATGTTTTCTATTGCCCAGTCTTTATTTACTCTTATGCTTACTAGGTTTGAGTACACACGTTACTCGCTGCATCTTGTGTGCAGATTCAGGTATATCCGAACCCAGTAGCGGGTGTTGATTTGCTCAGACATGGAGTCATCAGAGTTAGCAAGGTTGTTGTATGATGTTTGCAGCATCGCTTCCTTTCTCACATTGCTATTACTGTATTTAGTATATTATTTTAGACTTCTTGTTGTATTCAGATCTTGATAGATACTCATGACTAGTGACACCCCGATGTCGGGTTTGAATGTTATTTACGCATTTTATTCAAACTTATATTATGAAGTATTGATCAATTAAAGATTCAAAAATGACTCTTATTGATTAAATGGTTAACGTGAGTGTTGTATCGGTTGGCCTTGTCTTCACGAGAGATGCCATCACGACCGAACCGGTTTTGGGGTCGTGATATTTTATAAGGAATAATTGGGCGTGATCAGGATACAAAAATAATTTTTGACATTTGCGCCAAAAAAACCCGACCAAAATTGATCGATTTCATAAATAAATAAATAATTATAAAAAATCGACCGACTTTGATCAATTTTTCGGCCGAAGTCCGTCGGTTGGTCGCGAACTTTTTAATCTGACTGCAGTCTTTTCTATTTTGGCGATGACACATCCTAGTTCTACATGGAAATGGATTTACATTTTTGACTGCTGATGAGCTGGTAATCTCACAATAATGGCTAAGACTAGCTACCTAAATTTGTTTTGGTCCATGTAATTTCATTGTTGTTGTCACTAATCAGCAAGTTATTGTTCGATCTCTTGTTTACACATTACTCTTAATAGTGTTGAATGATCTATTCTAAAAGATTCATTTTCTGGGGACAAACTTTGTGGCATATGCCCAAGTATTATTGTTTACTGGGTCAATAAGGCGGTCGGCAAGGTTCTTCAATGGACCCTTGCCGGTGACAATAACCTGAACAAAGAATCCAAACATGAAAAACATACCTAATCTACAATTCTTGATTTCCTTTACCTTGAGCTCAGCAAAACCTCTGGGTCATCAGAAAGACCTAATGGATCGAAACTACCACCAGGGTAAATTTTGATCAACAACCTCGCCAGCAACACTGTAACCCTCAACGGCTCCCATCAACACAACTTGGCAAGCCCAAATGGCTAAGATGCTTTCTCCGTTGACCAAGCTTGGTTACTTAAGTAGTCAAGTCCACCTTGGCTGAAAATTTGGGATCCAGCCTTGAACAATACTGTTGCTCCGGACATGACACCCTTACGTGCTAAGAGCTCGGGGAAGACACAACAAAGAGCTCCAAGCATCGCCCATTTGCCGTGGATCACCTTCAACTCACGATTCTGGGTAAAAATTTCTGGATCGGCTGAAAGTCCAGCTATGTGTTACCCATAGTCACCGAAAAATTCACCAGTCAAGTAGCTTGGGGCCTCACCAGAGAATGGGCCCAAGTACTTGACCCGGTCATGACCATACCATGGGCTACTAGATGAAACAGGATTGGCCTTGGTAACTTTCTTCCTCATGGTGACTTTCCCATTTCTGGTGATTTCAGAGAAAGATGATGAGAGTTTTATCGCCTTTCCGGCAAATGAAGAGGAAGAGAGAGCCTGAAGGATTGCATAGAGCGAAAGACACTAACAATCCTAGACAGATTTTTTATGTTTAAAATTTATTTAAATGTCAATATATCAAATCTAAGACGTACCTGGTGAAGAAAGTCTTATTTCAAATTCTTCGATAGTGCGAAGAATCTATGTGTATCCATACTAAGACCAATCGTTGCTATCAACTCTTTGATCGATGAAATCAGCAAACAAATTGAACGAAAAATATTGTGTTGAAATTTGTCTCAAAAATCTCAACTCAATATTAGAGGAACAAAAAACTTTTTTTGTAATTGTATTTTCTCTCTTGGCTTTGTATTGTACTCTCACTTTCACAAAGTGATTTTCTTCTCAAGAATTAATAATGGCAAATTTTCTCCATCACCTTTTATATAGAATCACCTATAAATTCTTTTCTTATTTGATTGAGATAATAATTTACTTAGGATAAAAATTTATTTCAGAAGTAACTTTTGGAATTTTTTAATATAAAAAATGGGTAACACATTCTTAATGGGTTTGATTCTGCCGAATTCTACTTGGACTATCCATGTAGTCCAACGTCAAAGTTGGAATTGTAATAATACCAGATCCAATTCAAAATTGGATTTTCTTATAAGTCATTATTTAATGGAATTTTTATATTCCTATGCATCATAGGAAATTTTATTATCCTTAATATTTAAGGTTTGATTTAATTACACTTAGCATATCAAATTATTCATTCTATACTATAATTAATTAAGGATATAATTAATAATAGATTTTTTACTCCTTAACTAAAGGATTTCTGTATATCTCAGTATCTCCACTCATCCCGCGTTTCTCTCTCCTAACCCCTCAACCCCACCCACGTTTTACCCATTCCCACATTCTTTTTACCATTTTCTATCTTCTGAAACCACGTTTTACCCATTCACAGAAACTTGAAGAAATCTTTCAACAAAGTTGGTTCTACATTTTACTCCAGTTGAAGTTCATCAATGAAGAACAATAAAGTTTTGAAACAAAGTCCTAAAAAATCAACAGTAGCTGATGTACCCTCATTTGATTTGGGTGTGTTATCACCCAAAAAGCAAGAAAAATCTCCACGTTCAATTGCAGAGACTACTCATAGTTCCTCTCCCCGACAAATCAGAGCAGAGATGAGAAACAAACAAAAATATGGTGTAGATGCTGGAGAAAATTCTACATTAATCAAACAAGTCAAATAAAAAGGAAAAGAGATTTCTTTAGACAACTACTTTGTAGAAGAGGTCCCTAATCTTCGAACAAGAAAGAAATAAAAGGTGTCTCCTGATTCGAAAAATCTAAAAATGAAGAAACATTCAAAAAAATACCCTAAAAGGTTTCGGAACAAATCCTTGGAGAAGGTAAATATTTATTAGTTTTGTTTCTAATTATTTAGTTTGGTTTAGGATGGTAAAATCTGTTTTATACGTGTTTTAGACAAGTGTAGATTAGTTGTCTTAATTTTCAAGATTATTTGTAGTTGTGATGTTCTGACTTTATAATTTTTGATATTTTGTAGTTATACTGTTTGGTAACTTGTGCTATTTGAAGCATAACTATAATTATCTTTTGTTGCTGCCTTTTTGTATAAAATGCTTTAAATTGTAGATATTATTTAATCATTTGTAGTTATGTTGTAGATAAAAGGTAGATGAATTTATCCTTTTTATGTATTTTATTAATGTGAATTAATTTATTATTTATGTAGAATGAACAGTTTTTTCCCCACATAATGTTGATTATGGGGTGCTTAGATTCCACATTATATGTGATCCTAGCATTCCTAGCCAGATTAAAGAGATTCAATCCTCAAATGGGCTGGATCTTTTAAAAAAAAATATTTTGGATACTTACTGTCTCTTCCCACCGTATGCATGCAAAATCAAGACATTCATGAAGTATGAATCGACCAAATCTAATGCATCATATTTTTTTGTACAGTTAAAGGGTGAAACATTAAATTTTAAGTTGCGTAGTTTGCATTAATTACTAGTCTAAGATGTGTTACCCAGGTTACTGATTTTGGTTATACTCCCACTTATGTTAGAAAAATAATGAGCAGTTATTCTTTATAAATTAAGAGCGAAGAAGTCTTATTTGAAATAGACAATAACCACTTGATCTTGGGTAAACGATGAGGATGCGGTGAAGTTGTGCATCCTTTATCTTTTAGAATTTTTCATTTGTCCTTCGGACAAAGATCCTGTTTCTTTTGTAGATCTCTTTAGGTTCTATTTGGTAGAATCTGGGTAGTATGAGTTATACCCATGGGGTTTTAAATCTTTCACCTAGATGATGGAATCTTTTGGGCTCAGACTAATTCCGTATGTACATTCTTATCTCATACGGGGATGTTCACTACATTGCAAGTACGACTTTATGAATGTTGCTCTACTGTCAGCACTGATCTAGCTATGCTGTGTTCTAACTTAATACCTCGCATACTAAGATAGTCAGCTAGTAAGGGGCAGATTTGGTTAGCTATATTTGAAGAGAAGATGATAAAGTCTGAGTGGATAAAAGTAAAGTTTCCTTTTTTATGATTATACAAGTACCTTCAAAATATCTACAATTATTCTACATTTTCTGCATTGATCAAACTAATTTATTTTTTATCATTCAGTTTACCAACATAGTTGAATCAGGAGAAGAGATTGCAGTGCTGATTTTGCCCGATAAAATTAAGTACATAGTTCAAGAAGGTGAACAAATATCTGAGTTCTCGAATGTTGATCCTCCTATGTTGGAACCCAAACAAACAAATGGAGAAGAGGACAAGGAGTCAATTGCTGAGAAGATCAGCAAATTAGAAAAAAGTATTGAGCAGGTAATACACATAAACTACAATATATCTACAATTTATTTACAATATATCTACATTTCATAAACTGTCTACCAAATATCTAAAAATTTGTACATTTATATATATCTCTTTATATTATTGCATATGTTTTTGCATTATATGTTAGGACATACTATGAAGTGAACAACTTACTATATTGCAACTTGTAGGTTGATGGAAAGCTTTAAGATTTTAGGAAAGCAATCTTTGCTGAACTCCATAGTCTTCAAATGCTTATAAATAAGTCTTTGCAGACTGTTTTGCAAATAATAAACAGTAGAAATGTGCAAGATTATGCAAAGGTAAGATCTGTATTTTATTTTTATAGGAAAAAATGTAGACATAACAAAAATTTATACAAACTAACATAAAACATTCAGTTTGCTGGCAGTTCAACAAAAAATAATGACCAACAAAAAGACTTGAACAATCAGTATTTTAAGTCCAATATTGGAGAACAAGTGCAGGCCAACACCACCAAAATAGGTATCTACAAAATACCTACAAAGTATCTACAATTTGTGTCAGTGAATATACAACATATCTACATTTATCCTAGAATTATCTACAATTTTGATACACATATTCTACAACTTTCAAGCCACCATTATCCAGTATTATTTACCATTTTTTATTATAAAACAGAACATGTTGAAGATGCAGTTGGTCAAGAAAATCTTCCATCACATGGTGATTTATATACACATTTTCAAGTTGCAGCTTGTCACGACCCCAATCCTGGTCTTGATGGCGCCATACATACTGCTAGGAAATCCCGACCAATTCCATAACCTTAGCCCCTTTTATACACTCATGATTCAATTAACATGAATAATTACCATGTGACAATAGTGCAACTCTGAAATATAAATAAAACATGCGGAAACCCAAGTATAAAACAACTAGTCAGCCCGAAGGATCTGGTGTCACAAGTCTGAGCCTCTGTACATGACTAACAACCTACTATTATAGTCTCTATAAACGCGGAATTAAGACAAATAAAATAAGAGGAATATCAGGACCGCGGATGTCAAGTGCAACTACCTTGATACTTCCGGATGAGCTGCTAAGCAGAGAAATCCTGACACAGCCTCAGGTGTGCCTGGATCTGCACACAAAGTGCAGGGAGTAATGTGAGTACTCCGACCCAGTGAGTACTAAGCATAAATAAAGGATGAGAATAAGAAATCCTGAATAGACACAAAGTAATTCTATAAATACAACAACATGAACTAGATACAATTCGATTAGTAAACCAATAACAATAATTATGGAAATGCTATAACACATAAGTAAGTAAATGTCATGCAAATATGAAATGCAACACATTGTCCGGTACTCTCTAGTACCCGCTGCGGTGTGCAGCTCGCTCCATTTATTTATCGCCGACGACTCTCACTAGGGGTGCAAACTCCAGGAGGGGCCCCTTACGGCCCAAGCACAATGTAAGCCTTCTTGTGGGATCAACTAGGACCTCGGCCTCATATAAGTATCAATATAAGCTGCGACGTGCAGCCCGATCCCATGCTCAATCCATAACAACATAAGCCCCTAGAGCACAATATATATAAATATTTAGCCCAAACTTCATTAGGGAAATTATTTATGTTTCAAATTTGAGAAAAGGTGGCTGAGTTTGAAAAATAGTATTAAATACCAGGATTGAGTTCATTAATACGTGAAAATGGTAAGAAACCAGTAATAGCAATCCCCGAAGGATTCAATCAGTTAGCATGAAGCTTAAATATTGCAATCACCTCAAATTATAATAATACTAATAATAATAATAAGGAATTTTAGTTAAATACGCAGGATATTCATCTACCGGGACAGACCAAATCATAATCCCCAACGGTACTCTACGTCGCGGTCGCTGCCCAGCGTGCAGGTTATCTCATTATAGCACTATGATGTGTAAATATGGGGTTTCAAACCCTAAGGACAACATTTACATCTATTACTCACCCCAAGCTAGCCAAAATTCTAGCTCATTATTCCCTTGCCTTTCGAATCGACCACCTCATACGGTGAATATGATCAAAACCACAACGAATACGTCACGATAGGATAGAGGAACAATACTCAATCGAAAATAATCCAGAAACATAAAAGTTCCGAAATTGGAAAAAACCTGTGCCCTGGGCCCACTTCTCAAATTCTAGAAAATTTAACATCAACTGATTCCTTATCTCGCCATGAGTCTATGCATATAAAGAATACAAAAATCATAGTCCAAATGACCCCTCAGATCCTAATTTGAAATATTAAAACTCAAGCCCTAGTTCTTCCCCCTTTTTGCTAAGTTTCCATGGATTTCAAGGTTAATTTCACAATAAAATTGCGTTTTTAGTTCACAGGACTTACCTCCAATCACTTTCAATCGAAACCCTCTTCAATTCCCGTCCAAAAGTTCTCAAGAAGGATCAACAATGGTTGAAATAAGACTTAGTTCGCGGATAAAATATTATTAAGACCCTTCTGTCCAGGCCTCTTTTTCCTCTATGCGATCACAGCCCCAGGCTTGCGATCGCAATGTACAAAATTTCCAGCTCCAATTGAACACTATGCAATCGCACAGGGAACCATGCGATCGCAATGAACAAATTTCCATTCAAGCCCAGGTCCACTTAACACTATGCATCGCAACCCTTGCTATGCGATCGCATTGAAGAACCAAACAACCCCTTAATTCCTCCTATGTGATCGCAACACTCCCTCTGCGATCGCATAGAGCAAAATGCTCTGCAATAGCTGCTGCCTTTTTGTGCAACATCCTAAGTCCCAAAAATCCTCCATTAGCCATCCGAAATCACCCTGAGGCACCCGGGACCTCAACCAAAAATACCGACTCACCCTAAAACATCACTTAAACTTGTTCCAATTATCAAAACACCTCAAACAACACCAAAACCATCAAATTACATCGGATTCAAGACTAACTTCTTCTAAAACTTCTGAATTACGCACTTGATAAAAAACCTGACCAAAACTCCTCCGAATGACCTGAAATTTTGCACACACATCCAAAATAACCTAACAAAGCTACAACAACTCTCAAAATTCCATTCCGACCCTCGGATCAAAATCTCACCTACCAACCGAAATCCGCGAAAATACTAACTTCGCCAATTCAAGCCTAATTCTACACATGACCTCCTAAATCACTGCCGATCACAATCCTAAGTCACAAATCACTCCATAAAGCTAACCAAATCATCAAAATTCATATTCGATCCTTCTAACGCATAAGTCAATGCATGGTTGACTTTTCCAAAACAAACATTCATTAAAGAGACTAAGTGTCTCATTTCCTACTACAACTAATGTAAATCAACTCGTTTACACAAAACACTCATAATGAAGCATAAAATGGGGGAAACGAGGCGGTAACTCGTGTGACGACGGGTCGGGTCGTCACACAGCTGATGAAGACAAAACAGGTATCATAGTGTCAATCAAAGACATTTTCTTATTGTTTATAAATTTCAACATTCTTGTTAAAATACACATGGTGTTACAGTGATTGACGATATCAATTCACACTCCCCAATTCACGGAGTGACAGTAGCAGCTCAGACTGAGCAGGTTATCGAGGAAGATGACAATGAATGTGCAAATGTAGAGTATGTTGATTTAGGTGATTCTGAATGATGAAGAGTTGAGAAGAATGAGATCACACTAGATAATTTTAAGTTGCCTAACAACATATCCAAGTTGGTTAAGTTTGGCGAGCCCATACAAGATGATGCAACACTCATGCATCTGGGGAGAACAAGGCATCCGAGAAAGCATGTCCGATCACCATTTATACCTCAATACAATTCTGGGGGCAGCAACTCGGTTGGACCTAAAATTTTCTACCTCAAACACACTTTCGCTAGTGCTAAAAATGTAGATCTAGATATTTTAGAAAACTTCAACAAGTTGTTATACCACTCTAGTGACAAAGGTTCAAAGAGGTATGAATGTAAAATTTGACACTTACATTTCACCATTTATCTTTCACATATCTAATTCAATCTATAAATTTTTTTTTTATTATTTATTTGTTGTCACAGGAGGAAGGCTCCGTTTTCCATAAAGGATAACCAAATTAAGCCTTGGTTAGACCTTAGAGTGAAAAATGTTGATAAGAAGAAATGGTTCTTTTCCCTGCCACACCCTGGTCAAGTCCTCAATGACTCAGTACGTATCAAGGAGTCTATTTACAAGATATGGTTTATAGATATTTTGCCTTCTCTTTTGTAGTTTAATTGTATTTATGTTATAGATACCTATAAAATATGAAGATGACTTGTAGTACAAATTGTAGATGTAATGTAGACATAATTCTAAATGTTGTTTTGTAGTTTAAATTGTAGAGCTGTTCTTAGACATCACTGTAGATTTTTTGTAGTTATTTGTAGTTATAATATGGTGTTATATAAATTATTTGAAGTTGACTTGCTGTTTATATGACAACTATTTTTGGTTGCGGCACATTAATGTTTTAATGTGTTTCTTGAGGAAAACAGGCTAGTATGACCCCAATAACACAACCAGGTTTATCACAATGTATTGTGTGTTCAAGACGAGGATAGAACAAATTTATCAAAAGTTCATAAATTCACCTCCAAAAAAGAAGTATTCTGTTGTTAAACCCCAAAATGTTGTTGCGAAATATATTTTGGGGTATAGACTACTTGTGTCACGATCCAAGTTCACCCTCCATGAACATGTCATGACGGCACCTAGTCGCTACAACTAGGTAAGCCTAACAATGCGGAAAAACAGATAATTTGCGGAAATTATAACCCAAAACCCAAATTAAACAAAATGAAATGCGGAATGTAAAATGCCACTTGGCACATACAACACAATAGCTCAATTACTACAATACTATCCCAAAACCCGAAAACTCACTGGAACACAAGCTAACAGAATGTAATACACAGCTCTAACTCCAGAATGTCTAAAACAATAGTATGAAAGGAAAGCTAACAGCTAAAGCTAGAAGAAGATGGAGACTCCTGGTCTGCGGACGAGGCAGATGTACCTCGAAGTCTCTACTAGATCTCTTCGCCTCAACAATAATACACTTGGGTGAAGGTACCTGGATCTGCACATAAAAAACATGCGCATAAAGGGGCATGAATACACCACAACGGTGCTTAGTAAGTGACAAGTCTAACCTCGGTCGGGTAGTGACGAGGAAGGTCAGGGCCCTACTGAGAATAAACATAATAATAAATCTTGCAAGAATATGAAATAAGCAAGAATAAAGAGTACAACTATGAAGTAAGACAGGTTATACAAGGCAACAATAACACACAGAAAATAGGGTAACATGGAGTAAAATAGTTCAATATCAATACCAAAAACAAGAATCTCCCAGGATACAGTCCTATAGTCCATTTCATCAACTGTCCAAGGATCTCCGGGGATACCGTCCCGTAGTCCACCATATGTGTATATCTGAAGGATCTCCCGAGATACCATCCCATAGTCCAACTATCAATGCGCGGCGATCTACCGGAATCCGATCCGTAGTCCCAAAGTAAACGTGCAGGGGGATTTACCGGGAATCTAACCCGTAGCCCAAAGTAAATATGCGGGGGGATCTACCAGGAATCTAACCCGTAGTCACAAAGTAAACAAACATGGGGGGGGGAGCTACTGGAATCCCACATCCGTAGTCCCAATGTAATTACATAGTCACAACAAGAAGATAATTAGGAATAGGGTGCAATAAGTAAGCAATCGAAGCAACAAGTAGTACAATCAAGCAACTTAAGCAAATAAGCAATTTAGATCTATTAAGCATGCTTTTCTAAACTAACATAGATAAGAAAGAAACTCAGTCTTTATTTAAATGAAAAAATGGATTTTAAAAAATTAGCTCAAGTACTCCCTCGTCACCTCACGTACAAGGCAGTCAATTAAAAAATATCATATCCTAGGGGAAATATCCTCCACACAAGGTTAGACTAGCCACCTACCTCGAATCGGCTCAAAGTCAACTAGGAATCACACCTTTGCCACAAGTATCTAACTCAAAATGGATCAAATCTGTTCAATTCAATTACATATCATAAATAACATCTCAAACAATTAATTCTATGATTAAATTAAAAGCAAAGATGCAAAATTGGGTAAAATAACCAAAATGCCTCTCAGGCCAGCGTCTTGGAATTGGATGAAACTTATATTTTCGGAAACCTCATACTCTCACGAGTCTATACATAATAAAAACACAAAAGTCGGAGTTCAAATGGCCGCTCAAATCCCAGATTGAAAGTTAAAAATTACAAGCCCTAGTTCTTCCATTTTTGTGTAAGTTTCCATAAATTCCTAGGTTAATTTCACAATAGAATCGTGTTTTAGGTTAAAAAATCTTAGCTCCAATCGTTTCTCTTTGATTCCCTCTTGAATCTCCCTCAAAGAAGCTCTCAAATGCTTAGCTACGGTAGAAAATAAGGCTCAACTCGCGGATGAAACATTTTATAACCTCACTGCCCAGGTAATTAATGCATCGCAAACGCAGAGAAGGTCACGCATTTATGAAGAAGGAAAAAATGAAGGCTTCCAAAATGCTCTTTGCGGTCGCGAGGAGTAGCACACGAACGCGAAGCCTGGGCTGACAAAGCCACACGAACACGATGTCTTGGCTGCGAACGCGAAGGGAGAAAATATGAAGCTTCGTGAACGCGTCAGGCTTCAATGAGAACGCGAAGGGGGAAAACGTTAGAGCTTCACAAATGCGAAGAAGGAATTTGGTCTGCAACAACTAAGGATTATCTGCAATTTTTCACAACTCCAAAATGCTCCGTTGAACATCTGAAACACCCGAGGCCCCTGGGACCTTAACCAAACCTACGGACATATCCCATAACATCATTCAAACTGCTAATAATCCTTAGACCACCTAAAAAAATGTTGGAAACTCGAATTAATCAATGATTTAAGACAAAGAACTTCAAATTCTCTAAAAACACGCTTTCGATAAAAAATCTAACCAAACCACGTCTCAATGACCTGAAATTTTACACACACATCCCAAATGACATGACAGGGCTACTGCAACTTTCAAAATTACATTCCGACCCTCAGATCAAAATCTCACCTATCCATCGGAAACTTTTTAAATTCAAACTTCGGCATATCAAGCCCAAATTTGCTAAGGACCTACAAAATACATTATGAATACGCTCCCAACCCTGAGATCACCTAACAAAGCTAACAGAACCATCAGATTAACATTACAAAAACTTCTTCACACTATTATGACTAGGGACAACTTTTCAATACTTAAGCTCTCAATTAGGGACTAAGTGTCCGAAAACTCTCTGAAACACAAAACCGAACATCCCAGAAAATCAAATAAGCAGAAATAAACTTGGGAAAAGTAGTTAATAAAGGATTGGGCGTAAATTCTTATGATGACCGGCCGGTCGTCACAACTTGCCAATGTTGCATGGGATGATGTTGACTATGTGATCATGCCCGTCAATATTGTAGAAAAACTCCATTAGATGCTGGTTGTTTTCGACATTGCAGATAGGCAACTTTATGTATATGATTCCATGGTCTCTACACACAACTATCAAGTTGTTGAATCCTGTATCAAAAAGTTTTCTGTTATTATACCTTTGTATTTGTCATGCACTGGTTTCTATGGGAAGCATGAAGACGTTAACTTCAAGACTACAAAGGCATACATTGAAAAACTAGTTATCGACCCTCTTAACATTCAGTGGATCATTGGAGAGATTCCACAGAAAAAAGAAGGGCCACTGTAAAAAATCTATTCTCTCTTTCTATGCATTTAATTCTTTTTTGTTTCTAATCATTTGGTAAATATTTTTTAAATTTTTTATTCTGCAGTAATGTGGTGTATTTGTTGCTGCCTTTGCGGAGTATGTTAGCCTTGGAGATTTGTCAATACCCGCAGAAGACTTTTCTGATATATCGTAGACGCTATGGAGCGCTCCTATGGGACTATGCTACAAAGAAGCAGGAAGATGTGTCAATCAGTGAAAGTCAGGTTACATGCAGGCTAGCAAGGAGGAAGGGTGCACCTGCATTGAATGAGAAAATAAGAGTACTGAGAAAGAAGAAGTAGTGTTATGTATATGTAATTTAGTTGATGCTAGTTTGTAGGATAAGCATAGTACACAACTTTCTGAACAATTCCTTTGTGGTTTTATTGTAGCAGACCCTTTGCTTTGTCAATTTCTATCCAGATTAGTAGTTCACTTGAAAATAACTTGGTGATTTTATCTCTAGTTGATTAATATTTACAACAGTTGTTCTTCGTTATCTTAAACGTAGTTATTATGATGTCAGAATACAAATTATCCACAAAACAAATTTCAAATTATCTACAATATGAAAATACTGAATGTTGAGACTGTATATAATTTTATAGTTGAATATGTATATAATTTGTAGGGATTTACCTCCAGTTGTATTTAATTTCTGTATATAACTGCCAGTTCAATTTAAATAAACTTGTAGTTATATTGTAGATAATAAATATTAACTGCTATATACAGAATGTAAAAAATGGAGGTAGATACTTGACACAATAAAAAAAAAACATGTTAACAAACACATAAACAAATTGAAATTAACTACATTATGATCTTTAAAAATTTAAACGATTGCACACAAAATTTTGTTAACTTGAACACACTAACAATAATTTTGAAATGCTATTCTAACTACATGATATTTTTTTTTGGTGCGTTCTTGCAAGATCTTTTGTTAGGACCTTCACCTCCACAGTTTCTGTTGGAAACACGTTTCAAATGCAATATACTAAACGTGTGTTCTTTTGTAGGTTTTGATGAATGTCAAACAAAGCAAAAAGCGATATATAGCAGTACTCAAGGACAAGCACAAAATGGATGCATTACAAGAAGCTCAAGACAAAGTTTAGAAATGTTATAATTGAGTCAATATTAATTGTGATCTTGATTCCTCAACTTGGCTCATAACATGGCTTCTCTACTAAAATTATTTTTCCAAAATCATGCATATTTAAATTAAGTGTCAAATGATTTTAAACTATGCATATTTACATTTGTTAAAATGTTTTCCAAGCATGCCTCAAAAATCTGGGCTAAGATAATCGATTATGTACTTATGATAATCGAGTATCTCTAAGCCAAGACTGCATGACAATCGATTGTGAATTAATGATAATCGATTGTGAGTAAGTCAGTTAACATCAGGTTTTTGCAAACTGCATAACAATCGATTGTGTACTTATGATAATCGATTGTTAACTGAGGCAAAGTTTTCAAAACTCATAAAAATCGATTATGAACTAATGGTAATCGATTAGAATGAGAAAAATGTCTCCCAGTGATTTTAAATAAAATGATAATCGATTGTGGCTTTTGATAATCGATTATATATGAGACAGAGAGTTTTGAAATTAATTAATAATCGATTATTCCATTTGATAATCGATTGTTGAAGCTGACCGTTGTCATATATTTTCAATTACCTTCAGGTAATCGATTGTTGATATTTAACAATCGATGTTTTGCTTAAAATCTGGAAAAGATTTTCTGAACGTTGTTAAAATAATCGATTGTTGATTTCCCGACAATCGATGTTTTATGCCAAAAATTGGAAAGGATTTCTTAACGTTATAAATAATCGATTATTGATTTGAAGTAATCGATTGTTGACGTAAAATCTGGGATTGAATTTTTAATCTGATAGGCAAACAATCGATTGTTTAGTCTTGACAATCGATTGTCACTGAGTAATTTCAGCAATCCTTAATTGGCAATTAGACAACGGTAAGACTGAGTTTTTCACCTATAAATACAGCTTCAACTCAGTGTTTTCACAACAACAACATATACACTTTGAGTATTTTCATTGCTAAAAGCTTTCTTACATTGATCATCATTTTCCATTCATCCATAAAGCTTTTTGAAGAGCCATTCTATTGAGCTAAGTTGTTGTGATCTTGAGCGTACTATTTCTACTCATATCTACTCATTAAGGAGTGCTTTGTAAAGTGAGTGTGTTTTGTGTTTGTAAGAGAATTGCGATTCTCGTTTGTTGAGGAACTTGTGATTCCTCGGTTGAAGTCTTTGGGATTGTTATCCCCGAGCAGTTGAAGTCTTTGGGATTGTTATCCCCGAGCAGTTGAAGTCTTTGGGATTGTTATCCCCGAGCAGTTGAAGTCTTTGGGATTGTTATCCCCGAGCAGTTGAAGTCTTTGGGATTGTTATCCCCGAGCAATTGAAGTCTTTGGGATTGGTATCCCCGAGCAATTGAAGTCTTTGGGATTGTGATCCCCGAGCACCTGGGTGAGGCTTGTGTCCTCAGCTGTAACGGTTTGTTAAGCACCCGTAAGCTTGACAAGTTTAGTGGAAATCTCGAGAGAGTCTCTCGGGGACTGGACTAACCACGTTTGTGGCCAACCAGGATACATCATTGTGTAAGTTTATTCTACTGCACTTGTTTTAATTTCTGCAAAGTTTTTAAATTCCGCACTAAAACGCTTAATATTTTTAAAACGCTATTCACCCCCCCCCTCTAGCGTAAAGCGTATTGTCCAACAGTTTCCACATGACACCTTGTACTTCTTTGACTTTAAATCATCATATGTTGTGTATCTTTCCTTATGAGGTCTTTCTGGCTTCTTTTTCTCTCCCGTAGGCGGATTTACTACTTCATAAGATATATGTTGTGGCACATTCCATTTGCTTTTATCAGGAAGGGAATTTACTGGTATTTCATATGTATCTAGTAGGCTCTCCCTTGTCTAATACAAAGAGTAATAGTTTTCATAAGTTTCTCATGTGCCTTAAAGGTGTCAAAGCATGCGCACATGGAAGTTCATCAAGTTGGAACTGGCCACAAGTACATTTCTTGCTTTCAAGACAAACAATGTACCGCTTCACACCATCTATCACAGTATGGATATGATATGTTGAAGCCCTCACCTACAATTACATAACAAACAGAAAGAACAATATTTAAAATCATAACAATATCTTATGTACAATTAATATACAAGTTATCTACAATTTATTTACAAAGTATCTACAATCTACAAATTAACTATAATTTATCTACAATTTATCTACAATCTGGAAACATTTTTTATTAAAATATTATTTTTCTATACCAAATAAACAGATCTTACCCTAAGTTTATGAGATAATGTACTGTTTTTCTCTAATTTTTTTGTTGAATTTGTACCCAAGGTATGTTGAAGTACCCTTTGCCTTTAATAACTTCTTTTTCGTCCAAGGTTCAAGAAGTATCCTCATATACTATAATAGGTTAACTATTGGCACCTTTTTTCCATCTTTTGTTACAACATTCAACGACTTTGCAATGTTTGATGTTATAGTCCAAGTTCTATTCACCGTTGCATGTATTCTTGATTATCTATGATAGCCAATATCATAAAGGTATGATTTAACACGTGGGTCTATCTCTTCAATCTTCGACATTCTTTCTTTAAATTCATCCAGAGTGTATGACACTGTTGTATCAAAGTACAATTCATTTAATTGTAGATGACCCTTCTTGAATTGCTTTTATATTTGTCTAAATATGCCACACGTAGGAGTAGTGTGTATGCTCGGATAGACACATTGAAGTTTCTTTTACTATATGCTTGCTTGAATTTCTCAAAAAACCACTTCCATGATGCGCCTTTTTCCGAATTAACCACAACATATGCCAAAGGCAGTATTGTACCTACATTATTAGTAAAAAGATAATTAACTAGCACCTTTGAAAATGCATACAAAAAACAGAAATACATATAAACTATGATATATTTACAAAGTATCTATAATGTATCTAAATTTTATAAGCTACCTACAAAATAACTATTATTTTACCTGCTGCATCCATTGTGCTTGCTATAAGCATAATCCCATGTAGGCTATCTTTAAGCATGTCCCATCAACCACTACTACTAGTCTACAATATTTCCAACCACTTATTGATGTACAAAGAGCAACAAACACATATAAGAAAGATTCATCTATTGTCTTCTCAATTTAACAAGTGAACCATGATACGTCTTCGCAACAATATAAAAATGTTTTTGTAATTTGTTGTAGGAGTCAGCCGGATGACCTCTCAACAATTGTAAAGCCTTTTCCTTTGCTCTCCATGCTTGCACGTAGCTTAGGTTCACTCCGTGTTGGGACAACATATCAATTTGTCTGTCCTTTGGTGTGTAAACTTTATTAGGATCATAATACTTTTGCATGACCATGCTACCAATTACAACTGTAGTACGTTTGCACTGTATGAATGCATCGTCCATTAAGGTGCATGTTTTTTTGTCGGTTGAAACTCCTGATCTTGAACATTGCAGAGTCATTAATTGATATTGCCTTGAAGTGCCAATTACAGTTTTCTGCAACGCATATAAACCAGTAGCTACAAAATAATACATTTATAATACAAGTTATCAATTTTGATGTAACAAAAGGACTGTTTTAACATAAAGTAACACACTATACAATATAACTACTTTTCATCTACATATCACAAGGAAAATACTGTTTATTATGATCTTTTCACTATTAATATCTTCATACCTTCTGTGGCTAGATCTTTTAACCCTGAATTGGAACTTGATGATAAGAATTAAAATAATATTGCTTTATACAGCCTAAAACTGATGTGTAGTTTATTTGTAGATAAATGTAGGAATTTTATAGATATTACCGTCAATCAGACTTCCATAGAATTTGAAACATAACAAAACTTGTAGTTGTGTTCTCATTTGTAATATTCAGTTCCATATTAAAATCTCGTACACTTATAAGTAACGAATACGATCCTAAGTTTTTATTCTCTTTTTTTGTCTCTACATAAACACAAACCCCCATATTGTTCCTAATCTCCATTGGAGGACATCTCATTCACAATGTATTTGATTTCTATAATTTTTTTTGAAGTATCAATCATTAATTGCTATGTAATTGTAGAAATCAACATACTGTAACTTGCATCATCATCGACCATAATGCCATCAACTTAAAATCTCTAAATCTACCATAGCTATCCTAATTCTTATCAAAATGTAGCATGATTGGGATTTTGAACATGATTGTGTGTCGTTGCTCAGGTAGTGTTCAATATTTTATCACTTTTTTGATTTTTTAGATTATGAGAAAAAGCCAAAAAACAGAGAACCAGTACAATTGATTTCTACAATTTGACTTAAATTTGGTTAAAATTTTGTCGCTTTTTTGATTAGTGGATTGAGGAAAAAAGTCGACGAATTGAGCTTTTGCAGAACTGATTTCTACAATTTTTCTGATTTTGGAACTGAGCTTTTGATTTGTGGCTAAAGGGAAAATATCGAAAAATAGAGTTTTTACATAAAAGAATCTATGTAATTTGATTATACATTGAAGATAAAGGATTTCCGTTTCAAATTTGATCTGAAGGTCGCAAAATCAATTAGAATATTCTGTTCCTGAATTTAGTGTGCCTAATTAGGAAGATTCAGCTACAAATAATTAGTATTTAATGAATGATATAATAATTATAGAAAAAGAGTAGACATGGTGGGTAAATTTAAAACTATACACATATTTGGTAATAAAATTTCATATATGGTATAGGAAAGAAAATATCTCTTATTTAATATTTTTCAAAGTTCAAATTCCATAACCAATGACTTCATGTGGTCGGCATCTATTATGGGATTTACAATCCAATTCCAAATTGGATACTTTATTAATATCTCCTATGTATATATATATATATATATATATATATATATATATATATATATATATATATATATATTCAACCAGGAGAAATAATTTTCTTTTTTATTCCAAATAGAAATTTCAATTCATTCACAATATTAATATAATCTTTATGTTAATAGAGAATACAATAATATTTAATTTGAATTAATAATTAAATTATTTGACTGATTAAATTCTTTAATTTAATTAACAAATAATAAAGTAATTAATCCTTTAGCAACGATCAGAACACTTGTTAGTGTGCGACCTCATAGGTTCAATACTAAATCGGTAGTAAATTGACCACATCAATATACTAATCAAGGGTAACATCTAGCAAGACTCCTTAACGACCAGATAGCATGAAGTATACAATTTACTCTTAAGAACCAGTAGAAGAATAATGTAGTAATTCCTTCAATCCTTATAGCTCTGGATCTCCCTAGCATATGGTTCAACTGTCAAATCCTAATAGTCGATCAACTATGTGTTCATGTCAAGTATAATCGACCATTGAATGACTTAAGAAACTCATTTCTTCTTTCATTCAATTGCCCTGGCCAAGGTCTTAATTTGGTCATTTATAATTTATGACAACATGGAGCTTAAAGTCATTATCAAGAGTTGACAAATTCCATCTTGATCAATCACTAATTCAACAAGTATTTAACTGTACCCAATATCCTTTCAACTATCGCCCTAAGGCCACAGGTGTCTAGTATTAAAGCACAATAAATAAGTTGTCAATTACTATGACGATCTCAGGTCAAAAAAAAATTCGTATATCATATTATTCAAGAGAATATCCTATTGACAGTTTATGATAATTCTAACCATTAGGAATTATCCAATAACTTGGTTCAATGATCATATCTTTATATGCATCATCTTTTTATGCAATTCAGTTAACAAGATAAACTAATATTTATGCCATAAAGATAATCACATAAATATTTATCTAACCGGATTACTAATGTCCAAATTAATAATTCTACGATGAAGAACAAATTTAGATTTAATTGTAAGAGACTTTGCTCTAATTATCACGATCTCTATCACGATGAAAAATTTTAAAACTTAATCAAGGACCTTATCAAATTAATCAAACAATTAATAATAACTATGACCAAAAGAATGCCATATATTTTTATATCAAATAACCTTCGTAAAAATATGTTCAAATCATCAAATATGAGATTGGATCTAGGGCATATCTACTATATCCCTAACAATCTCTCACTTGCACTAGAGTCAATCGCTTTGTACTTCATTCCCAATTTTCACTTGTGCTTGTCAAACTCATTTGCACCAAGAGATTTAGTGAATGGGTATAGAGCATTTTCCTTTCCATCAACCTTTTGAATCTATAAGGAGCTTCACTACACCTAGTTTAGTTAAAAACTTTTTCATCCATAAAGCTTTCTTAAGAGCTTCACTAGCTACTTTATATTCTGCTTCAGTCACTGAATCAACTACTGTAGCTTGTTTGGAACTTTTCCAACTCATCGCACCACTATTTAAGGTGAATACATAACCATAATTAGATTTGCTATCATCTCTATCTGAAGAGAAACTTGCATTAGTATAACCTTCAAGTTTCAACTCAGAATCTCCATAGACGAGGAATTGGTCTTTAGTCCCTCTTAAGTACTTAAGAATGGTCATCACCACCTTCCAATGTTCTATCACGACCCCAGTTCGCCCTATGTGTACATGTCGTGATGGCACCTAGTCCCTACAACTAGGTAAGCATAATAATGCAGAAGATAAACCATAAAATTTCAAAAAAAAATAATTAAAACTGATTTAGTAGAATAACCATGTGTTTTAGGTGCCGCTTGGCACATACAATAACAACTCTCGAAGCTAAAAAAATTTTCTCAAAACCTGGAATCTCACAAATCACAAGCTAAGGGTTACATACGAGGCTCTGACTCAAGAATATCTATACAAACAAGAAATACTGAAAGAGCTATACTTAATACCGAAAGCTGGAAAGGGACTCCTCCGTCTACGGATTAGCAGATATAACTCGAAGTCCCTACTTATATGCCTCCTTCCAAGGCTGACATAACAGAGTGGGAGTACATGTATCTGCACAACAAAAATGTGAAAAAAGTAGCAGGAGCACCCAACGGCAGTACCTAGTAAGTATCAAGACTAACCTCGATGGAATAGTGACGAGGAATAATCAAGACACCTACCAGTCAATAAATAGTGTTATAATAGGTATATCTGAAATCATATACATATATTTATGTAAAGGGTGCATGGAGTGACTAATAATGCTACAATCACAATGAGGGAAGGAGAACAACAAATAACAACGAGAATATAAAAAGTGATGAAACGTAATGATGACAACACAATCCAACTCCTATGATCACAACACAGTAAGGGGAAAAACAAGACAATATCTCATGTTCTACGATGATGTTCACCTAAGGTCTTATTCCGCTATTTCCACAAATTTACCAAATTTCAGACAAACCACAACTCACAAACTCCCAGCATCTGAAATCTAACACTTGACATCCTGTACCCCATCGGTCTCTCAGTCATGCTGACAACTCGGAAGCCAGCTAGGGCCACTCTTACATATATAATGATTAAACGAGGATATACCTCTATGCTTAGAAAATATCAAGGGAACTTCACCTCCAATAGGAGTGTTTTCAACTACGCGTATGCTTGTGCGAGTGCTTTAACAAGATTTCTACTAGCTAATAAAGATAAGAAGAAGAGGGACAACACATACAATGTTCCCTTACGACGTCCACAAGATAAATCTCACACAGTTTAGCAAACACAATAAAAATATTAAACAAAGAAGGAATGCCTCCACACGCCGTCACAATTCATTACAATCAACCCCCTGACATAACCTACCTTGTTTCGCCACGTGTGCAATTAATAACATAATAAGTACCGCCTTGTTTTTCCACACGTGCATTATAGCATTTCCCACGTTATTGTGCCACATGTGCAACCCACATATAACCATATCAACATATCTCGCCCTATTTTGCCGCATGTGCAATATATCAATAACAACAGTGGCACGACAAAGACCTCGTGGAAAACCCTAACCAATATCGCACGGCAGAAACCTCGTGCATCACAATATCAATAGTAGCACAGCATAAACCTCGTGCACCACAATTTCAACAGTAGCACGGCAGAAACCTCTGCACCATAATATCAACAGTAGCACGGCAGAAACCTCGTGCATCATAATATTACTAGTAGCACAATATTAAACTCATGCACCACAATATCAACAGTAGCACGACAGAAACCTCGTGCATCACAATACCGACAGTAGCATGGCAGAAACCTCGTGCATCACAATATCAATAACTGCACGGCAGAAACCTCGTGCACAACAATATCAATAGTACAACAGTAACAAATACAATATATATATATATATATATATATATATATATATATATAGATATATATATATATATATATATATATATATATATATATATATATATATATATATATATATATATAGGAATGAAGCAAGAAAATCACTGGGGTATTTCCGTTCACCAAAAAAGAAGTACGACTAACTCACAAGGAATAACTATAACAGAGAAATACTAAGTGCAACAAGGACAACTCAACAAGGAATAAATGGTAAGAAACAACGATTCCAAAATACTCAGTCCAACAACAAGGAAGTTAACATGAACCAAATAATTATTATTAAGGAAGTATCAACTAAACACACAGTATCAACTTCTTCCTAATTAAGAAAAATTTATTCCACAAGAGGCAGAAATAATACTTTCCAAAGAAAGACGAGTAGTTAGGAATCATAATGTGACTATAGAAGGGTAAGTGTCCACAGTTAATCAAGTAAAATCCTATTAGGCAACAAGAACAAACCAAACCAGGCAAAAAAAGTCAAAGTAAGACATGTAGAGGTGAAACTAATAGCAGGGAACTCAATTGTTCCAAGAAAAACCTCGTATTCAGTGATTACAAGGATCTAAGAGCCTAATAGGGAAAAATTATCCATAAATAGACCCGAGCAGACACTCTTCACCTTGCGTGCAAGGAATACAAGCAACAAAGAAGACTTAATTCCTAAGGGGAAGTCCCCAACACAACGTTAGGCAAGATACTTACCTCGAACCAGCTAAAATCAACTAGCAACCACGTACTTGCCACGAGTACTCGACTCCAAATGGCCCATATCTATTCAATTCAATCACACATTGTAACTAAAATCTCAAGCAACTGATTCTACTATTCAATTAAAGCTAAGATGCAATTTAGGTAAAATGACCAAAATGCCCCTCAGGCCAATGTGGGAAAAACCCGAGGTTCGAATAAAAACCGGTTACCCATTCCCCCACGAACACAAATACATGATTTGTTTTGAAATCGGACCTTAAATTAAGGTCCAAATCCCCAATTTTAGAAAACCTAGTTTTTACTCAATATACCCAAATTTTCCCATTAAAATCTTTGATTTGACGTTGAAATTATGTTAAAAGGTGTTAAGGAGTGAAGAAAATAAGTTAGAAACCACATACAATCATTTTGAAGAAGTATAATTGTTTAGAAAATCGCCTCTTATATTTTGTGTTTTTTGAAAGTGAGAAATAACTAAAAATCCAATGTATTTATACTCATTGACGCGCCTAGTGCGGACAGCGCAAAAAGGACCGCGGCCGAGCTGGTGGAACTGAAGGCTGCTGGATTTTTGAAGCTTGCAGCACAGAACGCACAAGGACGACCGCGACCACGCGGCTCACACCGCATACCGCGCTAAGGCGACCGCGACCGGGCAATATACATCATCTACCGTACTAAGGCAACCGCGGGTGCGCTAGAACCTGCAGCTTTTCCCTGACCTGCAATATCTGGTGTTTTTAAGTATAAGACCTCCCAAAACGTACTCTAAATCACCCGAGCCCACGGGACTCCAAACCAAGCATACACACAACCTCCAGGACACCCTACGAACTCATCTGCGCGATCAAATCACCAAATAATATCATATACACCGAATCAAGCCTCAAAGCTCATGATTCCTTCTCAAATTATTCATATGACATACAATTCCCATTTCGGGTCCGAAACATGTCAAACGATGTCCGTTATGAACAAAACGTTACGCAAAATGCCTAATCATATATTAGACTTGTATCGGGCACCATAACCAAAAATACGGGCCTGATACCATAGTCTTCTGATCAATTTCATTTTCATTTTCCTTAATTATTTCCATAAAAGAATTTCACATAAAAATTAATTTCTCAAATTTGGGGCCTCGGAATTTGATTTCGGCCATATGCTCAAACCCGTATTGTCCTACGGACCCTCTACGACCAGCGACTTGCGGGTCCGGGTCTGTTTACCAAAACTATTGACCGAAATAAAATTTATTCAAATAAGTATAAAGATTTAGCATTTTTCTCATAGAATTTATATTTAAGTTTTTTTGATTATGCGTCCGGATTGTACACACAAATCGAGGCAAACCGAGAGGAGGTTTTAAGGCCTCTAATGTACAGAACAAAAAATAAATAAGTGATGACCCCATTGGGTAGTCACATGTTCCTTACCAGTATTTGCCTGATATCGTCTAGTCACTCAAAGTGCATAAGCCACATCAGGACGTGTACATGTCATGGTATACGTGATAGATCCCACTACACTAGCGTATGGGATCCTCCTCATGCGTTCGCTCTCTTCCGGTGTATTAGGACAATCCTTCCTATTGAGAGTAATTCCAGTGCCTATCGTAGATAGTCTCTTTTGGAATTATCCATATTATACCTCTTTAAGATGGTATTAATGTGCAAAGACTGGAAAAGTCCAAGCAACTTCATATATCTATCTCTATTGATCTTTATTCCTAATATATAAGTTGATTCTCCCAAATCATTCACGGAGAACTGTTCAAATACCCAAATCTTGGAAATTTTCAATGCTGGTATGTCATTCCCTATGAGAAATATATCATCAACATACAATACTAAGAATATAATTGTGCTCTCAGTAACCTTTTTGTACACAGAAAGTTCTTTGCTATATATAACAAAATTGAACTTTTCAATTGTCTCTTTAAAGAAAATATTACAACTTCAAGAAGCTTGCTTTAGTCTATAAATGGATCTTTGTAGCTTGAAAATGTTATTATGATCATGCGGAGGTGTAAAATTTTCAGGTTGTGTCATGTACACATCCTCTTCTAGGTCACCATTAAGGAAGCTGTATTCACATCCATTTGCCATATTTCATTGTCAGAACCTTGTGTCACCTCTTCATAGGTCTCAGGATGATGATCATTATGATCAACCTTATTTGATACATTATCTGGTACCATTAGATTTTATCTAACTGGTACATGATGTTCTCATGTAGACCTTCTAAGAGGTACTTGTACAACCTATTCACCTTGTGCTGGATTTGGTTGTTGTTCAATTTAGTTTGGAATTGGTTTATTAACCTATTCTTGAACTTCATTTAGTTCTTGAAATTCAATCGTTGTAGATGGCAACTTCTTTGGCAACTTCAAAACATCCAATAAAGGTTCTTCAAGTTAGGTCTCGTGATCTTTATATTGTGTTGATTCATTAGTTTCTTGAAAATCATCAAGTTCTATTTCTCCATTATACTTTCCTTCTAAAAGAAATTTCCTTTCCAGAAAGATTGCTCTTCTGGCCATAAACACTTTATAACCAGAAGGGTGATAGAAATAATAACCCAGTGTTTTTTTAGGATACCCAATGAACCTACACTTATCATATCTTGAGTCAATGTTTATCAGACTGTAGTCTAATAAGATAAGCTAGACAACCCCAAACTTTAATATGTTTAAGGTTATGTTTTCATCCTTTCCATATCTCATATGATGTTGTAGAGTCTGACTTAATAAGAACTTTATTAAGTTAGTATGTTGCAGCTTCCAAAGTATATTCCCATAAATTTATTGGAAGATCAGTGAACCCCATCATAGATCTCACCATATCTAATAAGGTTTGGTTTCTCCTTCCAGACACACCATTGTGTTGTGATGTTCCCGAAGGTGTCATCTGTGAGAGAACCCCATTCACTTTGAGATATCTAGTAAAATCTTCAATAAGATATTTTTATCTCTATCAGACCTTAGTGCTTTCATACTTTTACCAGTCTGCTTCTCAACTTCACTATGGAACCTTTTGAACACTCCAAAGATTCAGACTTGTGCTTCGTACGATACACAAATCCATATCTTTACATATCATCAATGAAGGTGATGAAGTAAGAATATCCACCTCTAGCTTGAATTTTCATGGGCCCACAAACATCTGTATGAATTAGTCCTAGTAATTCAGAAGCTCTTTCTCCACTTCCAGTAAATGGAGATTTGGTCATTTTTCCTTTGGAATAAGATTCGCAAGTTGGATATGATTAAAAATCATACTTGTCAAGTACCCTTTCTTGTACAACTTGTTTATTTTTTCCTCTCCAATATGACTAAGCCTACAATGCCAAAGGTATGCATGATTTACTTGATCATCTCTTTTCCTCTTAATACTTGAAACAGTAATAATCGATTAGCATTCACATTAGGTATGACATAAACGTCATGTTGGAGATAGCCATTCACATGTAAATTATCACTATAATAAATAGAGCAAATACCATTGCCTATATTAATGCGAAAACCATGTTTGCCTAATATAGAAGCTAAAATTATGTTCAAAACAAATTTAGGAATGTAATGACAATCATCCAACATAAGTACTTTGCCCGTAGGCATTATTAAAGAAATTTATCCTACAGCTACGGCCGCGCCTTTTGCACCATTTCTAACTTGTAGATTAACTTCTCCTTTATTTAGCCTCCTTATCTTGTACCCTTGCATCATATTACAGATGTTATAACCACCGGCAATATCTAATACGCAGTGAGGAATTAGTAGTAGCTAAAGAAACCTTGAAAATATTTTTCAATTATGTCTCACCTTGTTTCTTGTCCTTTAGAGTTGCAAGATATGCCTTGCAGTTTCTCTTCCAATGCCCTTTCTTCTTACAGTGAAAACATTTGGCATCATATAATAACTGCAAGATCAAATCTTCAGAAAATTCTTTACCAAGCTTGTACCCCAACTTCTCATGTTCTTCGGTAAGAACAATCATATGATATGATTGACAAGGGGTCCAACTAGAGAGTTTTCAATGTCCAACTGTGTATCAACCATCTTTTTAAGATATTCAATTATTGCAGTTGGATTCATATTCTGGTGTTTCCTCTGGAGTTCATAACTCATAGATGCGAAAATGATGTATTTAATAGCAACGCATTCTTCCAAGCATTTCTGATAAACCTTGGTGCCTTGAAAATCATTCTCTGATGGGATTGTCTGTGCATGCTTCAAATCACATCAATGAGCTTTTCATGCATGAGAATAGTTCTCAAATTTTTATGCCAGCCATCAAAGTTTGGTCCTACCAACTTGTTGTTCTCAAGTATTTCACGCAGTCAAAAATATAGCATGACAAGGAAATCAAATGAAGTGGAAATTTTCCTAATAGTTACATAGCCTCTCGTAGATAAGTACAGACGTCTGTGTACCGTTCAGTGAGACTCTAATAAATCGCCCTATGTCGCTTGACTCCTATGAACCTATAGCTCTAATACTAACTTGTCATGGCCCCAGTTCGCCCTCCGTGAACATGTCGTGATGACACCTAGTTCCTATAACTAGGTAAGCCTAACAAGGCAGAAAAACAACACAACTTGCAAAATAATTAATTAAAACTGAACAACAAAAAGAAACTTGTATATAACTATCGCTCGACATATACAACTAAAAAATACGGAAGTCCACAATATCATGCCAAAACTCGGAAACTCACGGGAACACAAGCTAACGAATAGTAATACATGGCTCTAACTCCAGAACATCTAAAGCAAAAGTACGGAAGATGTCTAAATACTACAAATAGAGTAAAGTAGAAGACTGCTGTGTTTGCGTACGCTGCAGAAGTACCTCAAAATCTCCGTAGCTCTCCTGGCCTCAAGGATAGTGTGCTTGAGATGAAGTACCTGGATCTGCACATGTAAAATATGCACAGAAGAGGCATGAGTATACCACAGCAGTACTCAGTAAGTACCACGCCTAATCTCAGTTGGGTAGTGACGAGGAAAGGTCCGAGCCCTACTAAGATGCAACATAGTAAATATTAAGATGAGGAAATAACAGTATAGATAAAGTGTATAATGAGAATCTAAACAAGATAAGTAAGGAAACCATAATAGAAAGTAGAAAAATAGGATAATACTAGTAAATGCTACTCACAACAGGAACCAAAATATGGGATCTTTTGGTATCCAGAGGATATCTCGGTATCCTCAATCTTACAATTTCATGTCCCAGGGATCTCTTGGTATCCCCAGGATCTCTTGGTATCCTCAAGTCTTACAATTTTATGTGACAGGGATCTGTTGGTATCTCGAGGATCTCTTGGTATCCTCAAATCTTACAATTTCATGTGCTAGGGATCTCTTGGTATCCCGAGGATCTCTTGGTATCCTCAAATCTTACAATTTCATGTGCCAGGGATCTCTTGGTATTCTCAAATCCTACAGTTTCATGTGCCAGGGATCTCTTGGTATCCCGAGGATCTCTTGGTATCCTTAAATCATACAGTTTCACGTGCCATGGATCTCTTGGTATCCCGCACCCTCAGTCCAGAAAATATCAAGTGCAGGGGGATCTACCGGGAGGCCAACCAATAGTCCCAATTTAGAAACACACAATAGCAACCCAAACATTTGGAAAGATACTAACTCAGGACAAGAAATAGAAAAATACTAGTCAAACATACTACACGGAGTACAAACAAGATAGTTTAAGTACTTAGGTAAGTAAGTCAATGAAAATTCTTCTATAAACTAGCATAGAATAAGCTTACAATTGAAAACGAACAGGTAAGCAAGAAAAATCAATTTAAATACTTCAAGTGAAAATGGATTTCCAACAATTTGCTCACGTACGTGATCATCACCTCACATACTAGGTATTCAATTACCAAACATCATATCCTAAGGGGAGAGTACCCCCTACAAGTTTATACAAACCACTTACCTCAAACCGACTCCAATTCAACTTGAAACCACACTTTTTCCATAAGTATCCGACTCCAAATGGCCCAAATCTATTCATTTCAATTACATCTCGTAAATAACACCTCAAATAACTGATTCCACTATTTAATTTAAAGCGATGACACAAATTTAGATAAAATGACAAAAACCATCCCTCGGGCCAACATGGTCAAAATTGAAGTACGAACTAAAATCCGGTTACCCATTCCCACACGAATCCAATAATGTGATTAGTTTTGAAATCGAACCTCGAATTGAGGTCCAACCCCCAATTTTAGCAAAACCCTAAGTCCTACCCAATATACCCAAATTTTCCCATTAAAATCTTCGATTTGACATTGAAATTATGTTAAAAGGTGCTAAGGAGTGAAGAAAATGAGTGAGAAATCACATAACAGTCGTTTTGAAGAAGAAGAATTGCTTAGAAAATCGCCTCGTATGTTTTGGGTTTTTTGAAAGTGAGAAATAACTGAAAATTCCGTCTATTTATTCTCTTTGACACACCTAGCACAGATCACGCAAAAAGGATTGCGGCCGCGCTGGTCGAACTGAAGACTACTAGCTCTCTGAAGCCTGCCACGTAGATCGAGCTAATGCAACCACGGCCGCGCATCATACACCACGGACCGCGCTAGGGCGACCGTGATCGTGCAACGCACACCGCGGACCGCGCTAAGGCGACCACGGCCGCACTGGAGCCTGAATTTTTCCTGACCTGCAATATCTGGTGTTTTATGTCTAAGACCTTCCGGAACCTACTCGAAACTCACTTGAGCCCTTGGGGCTCTAAGCCAAATATGCATACAATCTCAAAAACATCCTACGGACTTGTCCGTGCGATCAAATCACCTAAATAAAATCATATACATCGGATCTAGCCTCAAAACTCATGATTTCTTCCAAAATTTTATTTTATGTCCGAAACACGTCAAACGACGTCTGTTTTCAATAAAACTTTTCAAAAAGTGCTTAAACCATATATAAGACTTGTACCGGGTACCGAAAAAATAATACAGGCCTGATATCATAATTTTTAATCAAATTTAATTTCCAATTTCCTTAATTATTTTCATAAAACAAATTTCACAAAAAAATTCATTTCGGGGGCTTGGGACCTCGGAATTTGATTTAGGGCATACGTCCAAATCCTATATTTTTACTGTGGACCCCCGGGACCGTCAAATATTGGGTCCGGGTCTCTTTACCCAAAATAGTAACCGAAGTAAAATTTATTCAATTAGTATAAAAATTTTGCAATTTTCATAGAATTCGTATTTAAGTTTTCCAGTTACGCGCCCGAACTGCATATGCGAACCGAGGCAACTCGAGAGGAGGTTTTAAGGCCTCAGAAGTAGAGAATGGAAAACAAATAAGTGATGACCCCATTGGGTCATCACAACCTTCAATGTTGAAAAATTATAAGATAGTACATTATGTTAAATTATATTAAAATCATAACCTAAACATAGAACATAATACTTATATTCAAAGTGAATCGTAAATCTATCTTTTTCTTAAATTCCTCCCCTACCCAACAAGAAACATCATAAAAAGTTCCTTCTGCTTTATTTCTTCTTTCATAAAACCAATGTTGCAGCTTCACTGGAATGAAACCCCCCCATTCTTAATATAGGCAGCTCTCTCGCTTCTAATAGGGTAGAATTCGTTGACTCAACTATGTTTGTTGTGAGCATGTCATTTCTTCGTCATGGACTAGAAGAATTTGCCCACCTTCCTAGTGGTTCTTCCATCAAGTAATCATAAATCTTCTTATATACTTTTTCTTTATCTGACATGTATAGATCAAATTCTTTGCGCCTGTATACTCTTGCAATACTTTGAAAAAGTTTTATGACCTCACTTTTCACTTTTCTTTGCTTTAGGTTCTGCTCCAAATGATAGATACAAATCACATTATGGCTTTCAGGATATACCTTCGCAATGCCATATGATGTGAAGCTGACTAAAGTACCACTCATAGGAATTTTTATTTTCAGATTCTGCTATTCCAAAGGGTAGTGGGAAAATTTTGTTATTTGCATCCTTTGAATCTGAAATCATTAAAACACCACGAAATGTCGACTTAAAAAAAGTTGCATCAACAGCAATCAGTGGTCTACAATTATTCCAACCAGATATTTATGATCCATACGCATAAAACATATAAAGAAACCTAAAAATACAATACAAAACAAAGTTAATAGAAGTTAAGGATAGGTAGTCCTGGACTTCAAATTACAAGGCCAAAAGTTAAGGACAAGTAGTCTTGTAGTTAGACATATAAGGTCAAAAGATAAGGACAGTCAGTACTTTGCTTAGAGTTACAAGTTATAAGTTAAGGATATGCAGTCCTTAACTTTGAGTTCAAAGTTCAAAAATTAAGGACAGACAGTCTTTAACTTTGACTTATAAGTTCAAAAGTTAAGGACAACCAGTCCGAACCTTTTGGTTACAAGCTCAAACATCAACTGGTTAAAGAAAGCATGTCCTAAGTTTTATAAAACATACTTATAAACTTTTTGTTTGATTGTTTACATGTTGTTTTTGTAGTCTATCTTTATGTTAGTATATATTCTTAGGTTTTTACTTCTCATCATATACAAGTATGAAGACAATAATTCATAATTCCCTTCAGGAGTTCCTCTTATTAAAGCGGAAGCAAGTTGAATAGCACGTCACGCCTTGTGATACCTAATATCTACTCCATGCAATGTTTGCATTTATGCCATGAAAAAAGTTGGTGTAACTTCGATCCTTGGGTCTCGACGATTATCGATAATGTAACCACTAATCAACTTTGAAGTTGCATGCCTTTGATCAGCTTTCACAGTGTTAACAGAGTAGTCATGATTTTTCTCAATTTTTACTATCTTGAATAATATTGAATCTTTAATTCTGAAAGCACGCACACACCACCCACACCTATCATCATTGTATTTCAACGAATATCTTGTTAATATAGATCTAATAACCTTGAAGTCAAAATGTCTTTTAACTGATGTATTCGAAAAATAGTTAATTATACTCTTCTTTTTGTTAAATAATGATCCCACTTTTATTTCATCCAATGAAGCATCTTCTCTTAATATCGTAGTTAGGGATTCTTTTTTGTTTCAAATTTGACTTTCATTTAGTTAGTTGAGTAGAAGTTGTTTCAGCAACTTCTTCAATTAGCAGTGCACTCTCTAATACTTGAATATCCAAAGCTTGTTCATTGTCAATCTCTTTAATTCCTTGACCTTCTACTTGAATAGAATCAAATGTTTGAAGCACCTCTTGGGTTATTGGTTGAGCTTCAACCATATCTATTTCCATTATCTCTTGACATTTGTTCTGACTGTCATGTTGAGTTTCTCTGTCATGTTCAAAGTTGCTTGTGTATCCAAAAACTCTTTCTGAAATATCAACAATGAAACGACAACCCTTGAAGAGTTATTTTGTTTTTAGTAACTCTATACATGTGTGAAGATTTATATCTTTGGATACAAGCATTCCCTTGCTTGTTCCAAAGTTGATATCAAATCATATCACTACTTCAAACTTGTCTCTATCCAATTCAATAACTTCAAAGATCTGTTTAATGAAATCTTTAAACTAAAGTGCCTCAGTTACTAGAACAAGCTTTAATTGATGATCAAGATACTTATAGTCTTTTGTCCATCTACCATTAAAAGCAACTATAATGCATATTGTTTCCATCCTGCAAGTCAAGAGAATGGAAAAACTCAAGACATATTTTATAGATCAATCCTTGTATAATTAACACAAGTACTGTAAGTTCAAGACCAAGTTAAGGACAACGTGTCCATAACTTTTGAACTTAGAATTCAAATTTCAGGACCAAGTGTCATTAAGTTATGCACTTAGAACTCTAAGTAAAGGAACAAGTGTTCTTAACTTTTGAACGTGGAATTCAATATTAAGAACCAAGTGTCCTAAACTTTTTAACTTTGAACTCTAAGTTAAAGACCAAGTGTCCTTAACTATTCAATATGCAAGTCAAAGTTCAGGATGAAGTGTTCTTAACTATTAAACTTGAAACTTGAAGTTAAGGGCTAGCTATCTTTTAACTATTGAACATGTAAGTAAAAAGTTCAGCACCAAGGGTCCTTAACTTTGGAACTTGAAACTTGAAGTTAAGTTATAACTCTAAGTTAAAGACCAAGTGTCCTTAACAATTAAATATGAAGTCAAAGTTCAGGACCAAGTATCCTGAACTTTTCAACTTGAAACTCAAACTTCAGGACCAAGTATCCTAATTTTTCAAAATAATTTGCAAAACAATGACAATATATCTTTAATATAAAGAAGAACGACATAAACGTTAAGGATATTGTGTCCTTAACTTTTTCAATTCAATTTGCAAAATCAAGACACTATGTCTCGATATTATGTGCTCAATTTTTATAGAATTATCACAGACGCAATGTCATTAACCTTATCAATCCAGAAATTCAAAAAAAATTAAATTTCTACTTACTGTATAAAAATTAACAGAAATAAAAAAAGTATAACTATGTCGATATAAAAATCAATTGAAATACATAAAAGTATAACTTACTATAAATTTATGTCGATTTTTGGACGAGAAAGTTAAATTTTATAGTTTGAAATAGGAAGAAAAGCTTCTACAATTCTATACTTTGAAATTCGATGATCACCGCGAAGTTAGTTATGTGCGTCGCTGCTGCTGCTGCTGATCGGTAATAAAAATGTAGGTATAAGTTATAGCAAAAGGGTATTTTTGTCAAGTCATGTATAAATTTATTAAATTAGTGGCTAAAGCCTAAAAACACTTAAAACACTGGCTTTAAAATAAAGACAGGTGCTATTAGTTGTTATTTATGCACATCTCCCTCATCCAAACTTGTTCAATTTATTTTATTTCGGGAGTCAATTATAGGTAAGATATCTCTAGATTTGGAGAAAAAATCAATAATAGACAGATTTACATTTATTAATTGAAAAAAGATAATAATTTCAAAAGTAGTCGAAATTTAGCCACTTTTCATGTAAAAGATAAATCTGAACAAAAATACTATTCAATATCCGGAAAATATTCCATATACAGATGCTCCAATCTCCAGTATATTATGCTGGAACTTTTTATTTTATAACAAAATAGTGGCTATTTTTCAAATAACTTTGCAAACGCCAATTATTTTTCAATTACCGGTCCTAAAACTTGCTAGCCCGTGCTTTATGACCTAGATTTGGGGAGTAGATAATTCTGCTTATAAGAAATTTGGAACTGATCTCTTTGCAATGACTTCCCAGAAATTATTTGTATTGACTAAATTTACTAACTTTCTATATGTCATTCTGAATTATTCCGACAAATAATACTCTGAATGCCAATTAGAAAAGGAGAACATGAAAATTAACTATGTTGTTTTAGCTTTATGTTTAAATTAAGGTTTCTCTGCTCTGCAAATTCCTTGTTTCTACCTAGGAAACCAGTTCTACAATTATCCTTGTTCCAAGACTTCTGCCTTTTAGCAACTTGGGAGCCATATTCCTCCTTTTAACTAGTACTTGATTTATGAAAGAAAAATACTAAAATGTAAACACAACTATTGGAGACAAAACAAATTCACATATAATTTCCTGTAATTCACAATAGCTTTACAAGTTCATCAAACAATCAGCTAACAGAACACACTATATGTTAAGAACTTCACTTTCCAGGAACAAAGTTTGTGGCATAAGCCCATGCGTTGTTATTTACTGGGTCAGTGAGGTGATCGGCAAGGTTTTCTAATGGACCCTTTCCGGTGACGATAGCTTGAACGAAGAATCCAAACATGGAGAACATAGCAAGTCTACCATTCTTGATCTCTTTTACCTTGAGCTCAGCAAAAGCCTCTGGGTCATCAGCAAGGCCCAATGGGTCAAAGCTACCACCGGGATAGAGTGGGTCGACAACCTCACCAAGAGGCCCACCAGCAACACGATAAACCTCAACAGCTCCCATCAACACAACTTGGCAAGCCCATATGGCTAAGATGCTTTGTGCGTGAACCAAACTTGGGTTGCCCAAGTAGTCAAGTCCGCCCTCGCTAAAAATTTGGGATCCAGCCTTGAACCATACAGCTTCACCGAATTTGACACCGTTACGTGCTAAGAGCTCGGGGAAGACGCAGCCAAGAGCTCCAAGCATCGCCCATCTGCAGTGGATAACCTCTAGCTCACGGTTTTTGGCGAAAGTTTCAGGATCGGCTGAAAGTCCAGCGGTGTCCCATCCATAGTCACCAGGAAACTCACCAGTCAAGTAGCTTGGAGACTCACCAGAGAATGGTCCCATGTACTTGACACGGTCAGGACCATACCACGGGCTACCAGAAGAAACAGGCTTGGCCTTGGTAACCGTCTTCCTCATGGTAACTTTTCCATTTCCAGTGATCTCAGAGGAAGATGGTGAGAGTTTTACCGCCTTTCCGGCAAATGAAGAGGAAGAGAGGGCCATTGTAGCAGCTGCCATTATAGAAAGAAGATGAGAAACTCTTGAATGCAGCTACTACACAGAAAGCTAAAATGTTTGTTTTGTGGTTTGAGTTTCATATGCCCTGCACCGGCAGTATTTAAATGATTGAAGGATAAAAGTCCATATCCTAAAATATCATTATCCATACTCTCATTGGTGGATGACATTTTTTTGACATGATTCATGTCCATTTGGCAAAGTTCATCTCCATTAAACATGACTAGATATTTTTAGATATATTATGTCTTAAAAAAAACTAATCCAGTGCAATTTTCATCTCTAACTACCAATGTTAAATTGCCACATAAGATAGTGGATTATTGGCCAAATCCGGTTGACCAAGAGTGCAGAGGCGAAGGTAGGATTTCAAGCTTATGTGCTCAGAATTCTAAGTATTTTAAATTATTAGGTTCTAAATTATTTAATTGTAAATAATCAATGAATTGTTCAAGACAAATACATAGTTTGAACAAAAATTACTGGGTTTGCCGAATCCGGAACCTGACCAAGAGCATATTTTAATAAGAGCAACTCGTGGCCATGCAATAGTTCACACACATTTCTGTTTGTTTGACTATGAAATAATAGGACAATTACTTGTATCAGTGGTGTAAATACTTCTACATGAGACAAAAGAGAAATAACTTGAAATTTTAGATAATGCAAGCAGTCCAGACAGCTAGAGAAACATAAAGAATATAAAAACAAGAGTGAACTATTTTCTTCTTTTGATTAAGATATAAGAGAATATACGATAAGCAATTAAAGTTGCATACGTGAATTCAACCCTGCGTGTTTGTCCTGGTCGATATGTAATGGCCGTATATGGAACTCCTTTTATGAAGGATTACATGCAATTAACTTTTAGATTATTTGATAGTACCTTTCACATATGACTGCAGTCTTTTCTATTTTGACGATGAACTATGCAATTAAGTTTTAGATGACTTGATAATTTAAAAATAATATACCTAGTCATACTTTAAAAAAAAATACCTAGTCAGTATGACATTTAACACTACTAAAAAAGGAGAAATATTGACTGTTAAAATCTACCTATGTTGGTCGATAATGTCAAAAGTTGACCGAAAACGATTGATTCATGGCGGTCGCGTATGTTGCCAACCAACCAACTTCGATCGGTATTTTCTGATAGATTTCAGTCGGTTAATTAAACTCAAAAAAAGAGAAAATTGCGAAACAACCGAACGGACGGTGTTTTAATTATGTAATTAAAAAAAACACTATTTGGGAATCGAACCACGGTCTGTGTTGTGGCAAGATATAATTTTACCACCAGACCATTTGTGTATTTTATTTTAAGACTGCCTTTTTTTCATATATACTCTTTAATTAATTTTCGCGCGAAAATTACCCACCAATGTCGGTCACTTTTATTAAAATATAAAACTACCGAATGAAATCAGTCGGGTTTTTAAATGGACGGACAAAATAACCGACTGATTTCGGTCAGCTTTTCGAATTTTAATTTATTTAAAATAAAAAACCGACCAAAGATGGTTGGTTTCTTGAAAAATAACTTTTCGTGGGACATGATATTAGGCTATATAGATGATGTTTACACCTTAATATGACCATCCTTCACTGTTGTTTTATAGGTAAATTGCCAACAAAGTGCTCTAAATGGTGTTCTTTTATTTCGCAGGGAATGTTCTAAGTGAGGAAGTACCACAGAGTGTTTTGGAGGTAATAAAGTGAAGAAAACGCCCACTCGAGAAGTACCTGAGCACAAAGAATCAAAAAAAATGGCATGGGAAAATTCCACCGCGACTGCACTGGATTAAAACTCGAGGCAGAAAGATCAGTTCTCACTGCGGTCTTGCCGCGACCGCGGTGCACTGTTCATGCGTCAGGAAGTTCGGGGACCGAAGTGTAAATTCAGAAAAATGTGTTCCAAACCCTTATAAACTTTAGAAACTAGCCCAAGTTTATCTTTAAGCTTATTTTTACACTACTTTGGAAGAAGAACAAGTGGGAGAAGATCAACAAAATATTAGAGTGTTTCTATTTCTTTTATTTTCTTGCAATTATCCATTATAAAAATTTAATATTGTCATCTTGTTTTGTTACGAGTAGCTAATTTCTTAGTCTAGCGTTTTTATGGAACCTATTGAAAGATGAACTTCTCGATTATGTTAATATATATTGTTACTTTAATCTCTATTTGTTCAACTACGTCCTAATTGTAATTAATTGACAGGATCCTCAATTAGCTGTGCCTATTTAGTGTGCATAACTTGGCAGAGAGTACATATTTAGGTAACTATTGAACAATACCTCTCCCAAAGTGTAAGAGGGATCAATAAATGCGGGTTTAAAGGCGATATTAGGGATAACGAAGCCTTGGGTGAAGTGAGTTGTAATAAACAAAGCCAGCAAGCTTATCTTTGGAGAGTGCATCTAGTAAATTATTGTAATTACTCGAAGCGATTTACGGTAAGAGGAGCGCTCATGATTGATATAGATGATTTGGTGAATTTGTATGAAACATAACAGTAAGGGATTCCATCAATAGAGGAAATCATAGCCTTAGAACCTTCTCCTAATTGTTTAAACTTTAATCATAGTTAGTTTTCAGTTGTTTATTTACTATGATTCGCAGTTAATAGAAATACCGTCAATTGTTATTGACAACGTTTGGAAAATTGATTCCATAGAATTTAGTAAGTCCAACAAAAGTAATTGATATGTTAATTCCTTGTAGGTTCGACTCTGGGCTAAATACTCAGATTATAATTGCAACGTCCATGTGTCCTTTTTATGTAACGACCCGAGCGGTCCTTTTGAGCTTTTGTACTTTGATCGTCAGTTATCGGGCATGACTTGCCCCGTGTAATTTATTATGACTGATGTAGATCGTTGGTTTAGGTTATAAGGAAAATTTGGAATGAATTTGAAGGAACAATCTCAGTTGAAAACTTTGAATTTGAAAGGTTTGACCAAGAGTTGACTTATTTGTATATGAGCTCGGATCGGAATTCTTATGATTTGGTTATCATAGTTGGGTGATTTATGAACTAGGAGCATGATCAAAATGATTTTGGAAGTCCGTGGAAAGATTTGGCTTGAATTTGCAAAGTTAGTATTTTGGCGAATTCCAGTTGATAGGTGAGATTTTAATATAGAGGTAGGAATGGAATTCAGTGAGTTGCATTAGCTTCATTGTGTCATTTGGGGTGTGTGTGCAAAATTTCACGTTATTCGGACATCGTTTGGTTAGACTTTTGATCGAAAGTATATTTCAGAAGTTTTTGGAAACTTAGGATTGAATTCGATGAGTTTTGAGTAATTTGATGTTGTTGAGGCATCTTGATGATTGTAGCAAGTTTGAATGATATTGCCGATTATGTTGGTATGTTTGGTTGAGGTCCCGAGGGCCTAAGGTGAGTTTTGGATGGTCAATCAGACCATTTTGTGCCTTAAAAGATAGCAGAAATTGCAGGCTTCTGTTGCAGGTACTTTATCCCTATATTCTTAGAAGTGTGGAAAACTATTTTGGGCTGAGTTCCCTAGTTTACTGAGATAGACTGAGGGTCTGATGGAGAGATTGATGATTCAGATAGACTGAGAGTCTAATGGTGAAGTTAATGACTGAGAGAGGCCGAGGGCCTAGTTATAAGGATTATATATATATCTATGGATCGGACTGCACGTCGCAGCAACATATATATATATATATATATATATATAGAAAAGGATCTGGTTGCACGCCACATCGGTATAGCGCTAGGGATGTAGGAGCCCCTCCCGGAGCCTGCACACCCCCAGTGAGCGCCATCGACGAAATATATATATTGGGCTGCACGCCGCAGCGATTACTATATTGTACCTATTGAGTGTGAATGCTAAGTGTGAATAATGATTGTTAAGAGTTGAGTCGTGAGTGGCAGAGAGGATAGCCCGATGGGCGATAGATATATACATGTACATGAGTGATGTTTGCCTGAGAGGCCTGTTTATGATATATTGATTTCCCTTCTCTATAAAGTGATTTTTTATCGAATATGTTGACTTATTGACTGTTTTCACTCATCTTTAAATTGAGCCTCTGTCATAAAGTTGAACAAATATTTTAAAACAACTTTTATTCAGACTGTGGTTTATGAGAAGTCCAGAAAATAATCACTGATTTGACATTTGATTATTTCTATCGAGATTTTCAAGTTATGAAGTGTTTATGATTACTATTATGCCTGAGGGGCTGTTTTACGAACTATGCGTTGCCCGAGAGGCCAATTATGGTTTTAATCTCTATTATTACATTAAATGATATTGAACCCCTACTGAAATGACTGGAAAGTATTTCAAAGTGATATTTATTAGAAGCTAGATTTTAAATGGGACGGTTGACTCGTATTATGATTTGAAAGCCTGTTGTGTTTATTGAGCCTAACGTGAATGTGGATGCAATGTTTTCTATTGTCCGGGTCTTTATTTACTCTTATACTTACTAGGTTTGAGTACTCACGTTACTCGCTGCATCTTGTGTGCAGATTCAGGTCTATCGGAACCCAGTAGCGGGTGTTGATTTGCTCAGACATGGAGTCATCAGAGTTAGCAAGGTGGTTGCATGATGTTTGCAGCACCGCTTCCTTTCTCAAATTGCTATTACTGTATTTAGTATATTATTTTAGACTTCTTATTGTATCCAGACCTAATAGATACTCATGACTAGTGACACCCCGATGTCGGGTTTGAATGTTATTTATGAAATATTGATCAATTAAAGATTCAAAAATGACTCTTAATGATTAAATGGTTAACGTGAGTGTTGTATAGGTTGGCCTTGTCTTCACGAGAGATGCCATCACCACCGAACACGTATTTGGGGTCATGATATTTTATAAGGAATAATTGGGCGTGATCAGGATACAAAAATAATTTTTTGCATTTTGCGCCAAAAAAACCCGACCAAAATTGATCGATTTCATAAATAAATAAATAAATAATTTTAAAAAATCGACCGACTTCGATCAATTTTTCGGCCGAAGTCGGTCGGTTGGTCGCGAACTTTTTAATCTGACTACAGTCTTTTCTATTTTGACGATGACACATGCTAGTTCTACATGGAAATGGATTTACATTTTTGACTGCTGATGAGCTGGTAATCTCACAATAATGGCTAAGACCAGCTATCTGAATTTGTTTTGGTCCAGTCATTGTTGTTGTCACTAATCAGCAAGTTATTGTTCGATCTCTTGTTTACACATTACTCTTAATAGTGTAGAATGATCTATTCTAAAAGCTTCATTTTCTGGGGAAAAACATTGTGGCATATGCCCAAGTATTATTGTTTACTAGGTAAATAAGGTGGTCGGCAAGGTTCTCCAATGGACCCTTGCCGGTGACAATAACCTGAACAAAGAATCCAAACATGAAAAACATACCTAATCTACCATTCTTGATTTCCTTTACCTTGAGCTCAGCAAAACCTCTGGGTCATCAGCAAGACCTAATGGATCGAAACTACCACCAGGGTAAAGTTGATCAACAACCTCGCCAGCAACACAGTAACCCTCAACGGCTCCCATCAACACAACTTGGCAAGCCCAAATGGCTAAGATGCTTTCTCCGTGGACCAAGGTTGGGTTACTTAAGTAGTCAGGTCCACCCTGGCTGAAAATTTGGGATCCAGCCTTGAACAATACTGTTGCTCCGGACTTGACACCCTTACGTGCTAAGAGCTCGGGGAAGACACAACAAAGAGCTCCAAGCATCGCCCATTTGCGTGAATCACCTTCAACTCACGATTCTGGGTAAATATTTCTAGATCGGCTGAAAGTCCAGCTATGTGTTACCCATAGTCACCAAAAAATTCACCAGTCAAGTAGCTTGGGGCCTCACCAGAGAATGGGCCCAAGTACTTGACCCGGTCATGACCATACCACGGGCTACTAGAAGAAACAAGCTTGGCCTTGGTAACTGTCTTCCTCATGGTGACTTTCCCATTTCTGGTGATTTCAGAGAAAGATGATGAGAGTTTTATCGCCTTTCCGGAAAATGAAGAGGAAGAGAGAGCCTGAAGGATTGCATACAGCGAAAGACAATAACAATCCTAGACAGATTTTTTATGTTTAAAATTTATTTACATGTCAATATATCAAATCTAAGACGTACCTGGTGAAGAAAGTCTTATTTCAAATTCTTCGATAGTGCAAAGAATATATGTGTATCCATACTAAGACCGATCCTTGCTATCAACTCTTTGATCGATGAAATCAGCAAACAAATTGAACGAAAAATATTGTGTTGAAATTTTTCTCAAAAATCTCAACTCAATATTAGAAGAACAAAAAACCTTTTTTGTAATTGTATTTTCTCTCTTGGCTTTGTATTGTACTCTCACTTTCACAAAGTGATTTTCTTCTCAAGAATTAATAATGGCAAATTTTCTCCATTACCTTTTATATAGAATCACCTATAAATTCTTTTCGTATTGGATTGAGATAATAATTTACTTAGGATAAAAATTTATTTCAGAAGTATCTTTTGGAATTTTTAAAAATAAAAAATGGGTAACACATTCTTAATGGGTTTGATTCTGCCGAATTCTACTTGGACTATCCATGTAGTCCAACGTCAAAGTTGGGATTGTAATAATACCAGATCCAATTCAATATTGGATTTTCTTATAAGTCATTATTTAATGGAATTTTTTAATTCCTATGCATCATAGGAAATTTTATAATCCTTAATATTTAAGGTTTGATTTAATTACACTTAGCATATCAAATTATTCATTCTATACTATAATTAATTAAGGATATAATTAATTATACATTTTTTATTCCTTAACTAAAGGATTTCTGTATATCTCAATATCTCCACTCATCCCGCGTTTCTCTCTCCTAACCCCTCAACCCCACCCACGTTTTACCCATTCCCACATTTTTTTTACCATTTTCTATCTTCTGAAACCACGTTTTACCCATTCACAGAAACTTGAAGAAACCCTTCAACAAAGTTGGTTCCCCATTTTACTCCAGTTGAAGTTCATCAATGAAGAACAATAAAGTTTTGAAACAAAGTCCTAAAAAATCAACAGTAGCTGATGTACCCTCATTTGATTTGGGTGTGTTATCACCCAAAAAGCAAGGAAAATCTCCACATTCAATTGCAGAGACTACTCATAGTTCCTCTCCCCGACAAATCAGAGCAGAGATGAGAACCAAACAAAAATATGGTGTAGATGCTGGAGAAAATTCTACATTAATCAAACAAGTCAAATAAAAAGGAAAAGAGATTTCTGTAGACAACGACTTTGTAGAAGAGGTCCCTAATCTTCGAACAGGAAAGAAATAAAAGGTGTCTCCTGATTCGAAAAATCTAAAAAGGAAGAAACATTCAAAAAAAACACCCTAAAATTGTTCGGAACAAATCATTGGAGAAGGTAAATATTTATTAGTTTTGTTTCTAACTTTTTAGTTTGGTTTAGGATGGTAAAATCTGTTTTATACATGTTTTAGACAAGTGTAGATTAGTTGTCTTAATTTTGAAGATTATTTGTAGTTGTGATGTTCTGACTTTATAATTTTAGATATTTTGTAGTTATACTGTTTGGTAACTTGTACTATTTGAAGCATAGCTATAATTATTTTTTGTTGCTGCCTTTTTGTATAAAATGCTTTAAATTGTAGATATTATGTAATCATTTGTAGTTATGTTGTAGATAAAAGGTAGATAAATTTATCCTTTTTATATATTTTATTAATGTGAATTAATTTATTATTTATGTAGAATGAACAGTTTTTTCCCCACATAATGTTGATTATGGGATGCTTAGATTCCACATTTTATGTGATCCTAGCATTCCTAGCCAAATTAAAGAGATTCAATCCTCAAATAGGCTGGATCTTTTCAAAAAAAAAATATTTTGGATACTTATTGTCTCTTCCCACCGTATGCCTGCAAAATCAAGCCATTCATGAAGTATGAATCGGCCAAATCCAATGCATCATATTTTTTTGTACAATTAAAGGGTGAAACATTAAAATTTAAATTGCGTAGTTTGCATTAATTACTGGTCTAAGATGTGTTACCCAGGTTACTGATTTTGGTTATACTCCCACTTATGTTAGAAAAATAATGAGCAGTTATTCTATATAAATTAAGAGCGAAGATGTCTTATTTGAAATAGACAATAACCACTTGATCTTGGGTAAACGATGAGGATGCGGTGAAGTTGTGCATCCTTTATCTATTAGAATTTTTCATTTGTCCTTCAGACAAAGATCGTGTTTCTTTTGTAGATCTCTTTAGGTTCTATTTGGTAGAATTTGGGTAGTATGAGTTATACCCATGGGGTTTTAAATCTTTCACCCAGATGATGGAATCTTTTGGGCTCAGACTAATTCCGTATGTACATTCTTATCTCATACGGGGATGTCCACTACATTGCAAGTACGACTTTATGAATGTTGCTCTACTGTCAGCAATGATCTAGCTATGATGTGTTCTAACTTAATACCTCACATACTAAGATAGTCAGCTAGTAAGGGGCAGATTTGGTTAGTTATATTTGAAGAGAAGATGATAAAGTCTGAGTGGATAAAAGTAAAGTTTCCTTTTTTATGATTATACAAGTACCTTCAAAATATCTACAATTATTCTACATCTTCTACCTTGATCAAACTAATTTATTTTTTATCATTCAGTTTACCAACATAGTTGAATCAGGAGAAGAGATTGCAGTGCTGATTTTGCCCGATAAAATTAAGTACAAAGTTTAAGAAGGTGAACAAATATCGGAGTTTTCGAATGTTGATCCTCCTACGTTGGAACCCAAACAAACAAATGGAGAAGAGGACAAGGAGTCAATTGCTGAGAAGATCAGCAAATTAGAAAAAAGTATTGAGCAGGTAATACACATAAACTACAATATATCTACAATTTATATACAATATATCTACATTTCATAAATTGTCTACCAAATATCTAATAATTTATACATTTTGATATATCTCTTTATATTATTGCATATGTTTTTGCATTATGTGTTAGGACATACTATGAAGTGAACAACTTGCTATATTGTAAATTGTAGGTTGATGGAAAGCTTTAAGATTTTAAAAGCAATCTTTGTTGAACTCCATAGTCTTCAAATGTTTATAAATAAGTCTTTGCAGACTGTTTTGCAAATGATAAATAGTAGAAATGTGCAAGATGATGCAAAGGTAAGATCTGAATTTTATTTTTATAGGAAAAAATGTAGACATACAAAAAAAAAATATACAAACTAACATAATACATTCAGTTTGCTGGCAGTTCAACAAAAATAATGACCAACAAAAAGACTTGAACAATCAGTATTTTAAGTCCAATATTGGAGAACAAGTGCAGGCCAACACCACCAAAATAGGTATCTACAAAATACCTACAAAGTATCTACAATTTGTGTCAGTGAATATACAACATATCTACACTTATCCTCGAATTATCTACAATTTTGATACACATATTCTACAACTTTCAAGCCACCATTATCCAGTATTATTTACCATTTTTAATTATAAAACAGAACATGTTGAAGATGCAGTTGGTCAAGAAAATCTTCCATCACATGGTGATTTATATACACATTTTCAAGTTGCAGCTTGTCACGACCCCAATTCTGGTCTTTATGGCGCCAAACATACTGCTAGGAAAGCCCGACCAATTTCATAACCTTAGCCCCTTTTATACACTCATGATTCAATTAACATGAATAATTACCAAGTCACAATACTGCAACTCTGAAATATAAATAAAGCATGCGAAAACCCAAGTATAAAACAACTAGTCACCCCGAAGGATCTGGTTTCACAAGTCTGAGCCTCTGTACATGAGTAACAACCTACTATTATAGTCTCTATAAACGCGGAATTAAGACAAATAAAATAAGAGGAATATCAGGACTGCGGACGTCAAGTGCAACTACCTTGATACTTCCGGATGAGCTGCTAAGCAGAGAAATCCTGACACAGCCTCAGGTGTGCCTGGATCTGCACACAAAGTGCAGGGAGTAATGTGAGTACTCCGACCCAGTGAGTAATAAGCATAAATAAAGGATGAGAATAAGAAATCCTGAATAGACACAAAGTAATTCTATAAATACAACAACATGAACTAGATACTATTCGATTAGTAAACCAATAACAATAATTATGGAAATGCTATAAAACATAAGCAAGTAAATGGCATGCAAATATGAAATGCAACACATAGTCCGGTACTTACTACCCGCTGCGGTGTGCAGCTCGCTCCATTAATTTATCGCCGACGACTCTCATTAGGGGTGCAAACTCCAGGTGGGGTCCCTTACAGCCCAAGCACAATATAAGCCTTCTTGTGGGATCAAATAGGACCTCGGCCTCATATAAATATCAATATAATACTGCTGCGACGTGCAGCCCTATCCCATGCTCAATCCAAAATAACATATGCCCCTAGAGCACAATAATATATAAATATTTAGCCCAAACTTCATTAGAGAAATTATTTATGTTTCAAATTTGAGAAAAGGTGGCTGAGTTTGAAAAATAGTATTAAATACCAGGACTGAGTTCAATAATACGTGAAAATGGTAAGAACCCAGTAATAGCAATCCCCGAAGGATTCAATCAGTTGGCATGAAGCTTAAATATTGCAATCAGCTCAAATTATAATAATACGAATAATAATAATAAGGAATTTTAGTTAAATACGCAGGATATTCATCTACCGGGAAAGACCAAATCATAATCCCCAACGGTACTCTACCTCGCGGTCGCTACCCAGCGTGCAGGTTATCTCATTATAGCACTAGGATGTGTAAATATGGGGTTTCAAACTCTAAGGACAACATTTACATCTATTACTCACCCCAAGCTAGCCAAAATCCTAGCTCTCTATGCCCTTGCCTTTCAAATCGACCTCCTCATACGGTGAATATGATCAAAACCACAACGAATACGTCACGATAGGATAGAGGAACAATACTCAATCGAAAATAATACAGAAACATAAAAATTCCGAAATTGGAAAAAACGTGTGCCCTGGGCCCACTTCTCAAATTCTAGAAAATTAAACATCAACTGATTCCTTATCTCGCCACGAGTCTATGCATATAAAGAATACCAAAATCATAGTCCAAATGACCCCTCAGATCCTAATTATAAATATTAAAACTCAAGCCCTAGTTCTTCCCCCTTTTTGCTAAGTTTCCATGGATTTCAAGGTTAATTTCACAATAAAATCGCGTTTTTAGTTCACAGGACTTACCTCCAATCACTTTCAATCGAAACCCTCTTCAATTCCCGTCCAAAACTTCTCAAGAAGGATCAACAATGGTTGAAATAAGACTTAGTTCGCGGATAAAATATTATTAAAACCCTTCTGTCCAGGCCTCTTTTTCCTCTATGCGATCACAGCCCCAGGCTTGCGATCGCAATGTACAAAATTTCCAGCTCCAATTGAACACTATGCAATCGCACAGGGAACCATGCGATCGCAATGAACAAATTTCCATTCAAGCCCAGGTCCACTTAACACTATGCATCGCAGCCCTTGCTATTCGATCATATTGAAGAACCAAACAACCCCTTAAATCCTCCTATGTGATCGCAACACTCCCTCTGCGATCGCATGGAGCAAAATGCTCTGCAATAGCTGATGCCTTTTTCTGCAACATCCTAAGTCCCAAAAATCTTCCATTTGCCATCCGAAATCACCCTGAGGCACCCGAGACCTCAACCAAAAATACTGACTCACCCTAAAACATCACTTAAACTTGTTCTAATTATCAAAACACCTCAAACAACACCAAAACCATCAAATTACATCGGATTCAAGACTAACTTCTTCTAAAACTTCTGAATTACGCATTTGATAAAAAACATGGCCAAAACTCCTCCGAATGACCTGAAATTTTGCACACACATCAAAAATCACCTAACAAAGCTACAACAACTCTCAAAATTCCATTCCGACCCTCGGATCAAAATCTCACCTGCCAACCGAAATCCGCCAAAATACTAACTTCGCCAATTCAAGCCTAATTCTACACATGACCTCCAAAATCACTGACGATCACAATCCTAAGTCACAAATCACTCCCCAAAGCTAACCAAATCATCAGAATTCACATTCGATCCTCCTAAAACATAAGTCAATGCATAGTTGACTTTTCCAAAACAAACATTCACTAAAGAGACTAAGTGTCTCATTTCCTGCTACAAGTAATTTAAATCAACTCGTTTACACAAAAAACTCATAATGAAGCATAAAATGGGGGAAACGAGGCGGTAACTCGTGTGACGACGGGTCGGGTCGTCACACAGCTGATGAAGACAAAACAGGTATCATATTGTCAATCAAAGATATTTTCTTATTGTTTATAAATTTCAACATTCTTGTTAAGATACGCATGGTGTTACAGTGATGGACGATATCAATTCACACTCCCCAATTCACGGAGTGTCAGTAGCAGCTCAGACTGAGCAGGTCATCGAGGAAGATGACAATGAAGGTGCAAATGTAGAGTATGTTGATCTAGGTGATTCTGAATGATCAAGAGTTGAGAAAAATGAGATCACACTAGATAATTATAAGTTGCCTAACAACATATCCCAGTTGGTTAAGTTTGGCGAGCCCATACAAGATGATGCAACACTCATGCATCCGGGGAGAACAAGGCATCCGAGAAAGCATGTCCGATCACCATTTATACCTCTATACAATTCTGGGGGCAGCAACTCAGTTGGACCTAAACTTTTCTACCTCAAACACACTTTCGCTAGTGGTAAATGTAGATCTAGATATTTTAGAAAACTTCAACAAGTTGTTATACCACACTAGTGACAATGGTTCAAAGAGGTATGAATGTAAAATTTGACACTTACATTTCAGCATTTATCTTTCTCATATCTAATTCAATCTACAATTTTTTTATTGATATTTATTTGTTGTCACAGGAGGAAGGCTCCGTTTTCCATAAAGGATAACAAAATTAAGCCTTGGTTAGACCTTAGAGTGAAAAATGTTGATAAGAAGAAATGGTTCTTTTCCCTGCCTCACCCCGGTCAAGTCCTCAATGACTCAGTACGTATCAAGGAGTCTATTTACAAGATATGGTTTATAGATATTTTGCCTTCTCTTTTGTAGTTTAATTGTATTTATGTTATAGATACCTATAATACATGAAGATGACTTCTAGTACGAATTGTAGATGTAATGTACACATAATTCTAAATGTTGTTTTGTTGTTTAAATTGTAGAGCTGTTCTTAGACATCACTGTAGATTTTTTGTAGTTAATTGTAGTTATAATGTAGTGTTATATAAATTATTTGAAGTTGACTTGCAGTTTATATGACAACTATTTTTGGTTGCGGCACATTAATGTTTTAATGTATTTCTTGAGGAAAAGAGGCAAGTATGACCCCAATAACACAACCAGGTTTACCACAATGTATTGTGTGTTCAAGACGAGGATAGAACAAATTTATCAAAAGTTCATAAATTCACCTCCAAAAAAGAAGTATTCTGTTGTTAAACCCCAAGATGTTGTTGCGAAATATATTTTGGGGTATAGACTACTTGTGTCACGATCCAAGTTCACCCTCCATGAACATGTCATGACGGCACCTAGTCGCTACAACTAGGTAAGCCTAACAATGCGGAAAAACAAATAATTTGCGGAAATTATAACTCAAAACCCAAATTAAACAAAATGAAACGCGGAATGTAAAATGCCACTTGGCACATACAACACAATAGCTCAATTACTACAATACTATCCCAAAACCCGAAAACTCACTGGAACACAAGCTAACAGAATGTAATACACAACTCTAATCCAGAATGTCCAAAACAATAGTATGAAAGGAAAGCTAACAGCTAAAGCTAGAAGAAGATAGAGACTCCTGGTCTGCGGACGATGCAGATGTACCTCGAAGTCTCAACTAGATCTCTTCGCCTCAAGAATAATACACTTGGGTGAAGGTACCAGGATCTGCACATAAAAAACATGCGCATCAAGGGTCATGAATACACCAAAACGGTGCTTAGTAAGTGCCAAGTCTAACCTCGGTCGGGTAGTGACGAGGAAGGTCAAGGCCCTGCTGAGAATAAACATAATAATAAATCTTGCAAGAACATGAAATAAGCAAGAATAAAGAGTACAACTATGAAGTAAGACAGGTTATACAAGGCAACAATAAGACACAGAAAAGAGGGTAACATGGAGTAAAATAGTTCAATATCAATACCAAAAACGAGAATCTCCCAGGATACCGTTCTATTGTCCATTTCATCAACTGTCCAAGGATCTCCGGGGATACCGTCCCGGAGTCCACCATATGTGTATATCTGAAGGATCTCCCGAGATACTGTCCCATAGTCCAACTATCAATGCGCGGGGATCTACCGGAATCCGATCCGTAGTCCCAAAGTAAATGTGCAGGGGGATTTACCGGGAATCTAACCCGTAGCCCAAAGTAAATATGCAGGGGGATCTACCAGGAATCTAACCCGTAGTCCCAAAGTAAACAAACAATGGGGGGGGGGGGGGGGGAGCTACTGGAATCCCACTTCCGTAGTCCCAATGTAATTACGTAGTCACAACAAGAAGATAATTAGGAATAGGATGCAATAAGTAAGCAATCGAAGCAACAAGTAGTACAATCAAGCAACTTAAGAAAATAACAAATTTAGATCTATTAAGCATGCTTTTCTAAACTAACATAGATAACATTGCAAGTAGAACAACATAGATAAGAAAGAAACTCAGTCTTTATTTAAATGAAAAAATGGATTTTAAAAATTAGCTCAAGTACTCCCTCGTCACCTTACGTACAAGGCATTCAATTATAAAATATCATATCCTAGGGGAAATATCCTCCACACAAGGTTAGACTAGCCACCTACCTCGTATCGGCTCAAAGTCAACTAGGAATCACACCTTTGCCACAAGTATCTAACTCCAAATGGATCAAATCTATTCAATTCAATTACATATCATAAATAACATCTCAAACAATTGATTCTACGATTAAAGTAAAAGCAAAGATGCAAAATTGGGTAAAATAAACAAAATGCCTCTCAGGCCAGCGTCTCAGAATAGGATAAAACTTATATTTTCGGAAACCTCATACTCTCACGAGTCTATACATTATAGAAACACAAAAGTCGGAGTTCAAATGGCCCCTCAAATCCCAGATTGAAAGTTAAAAATTACAAGCCCTAGTTCTTCCATTTTTGTGTAAGTTTCCATAAATTCCTAGGTTAATTTCACAATAGAATCGCGTTTTAGGTTAAAAAATCTTAGCTCCAATCGTTTCTCTTTGATTCCCTCTTAAATCTCCCTCAAAGAAGCTCTCAAATGCTTAGCTATGGTGGAAAATAAGGCTCAACTCGCGGATGAAATGATTTATAACCTCACTGCCCAGGTACTTAATGCATCGCAAACGCAGAGAAGGTCACGCATTAATGAAGAAGGAAAAAATGAAGGCTTCCAAAATGCTCTTTGCGGTCGCGAGGAATAGCACACGAACGCGAAGCCTGGGCTGACAAAGCTACACGAACACGATATCTTGGCTGCGAATGCGAAGGGAGAAAATATGAAGCTTCGTGAACGCGTCAGGCTTCAATGAGAACGCGAAGGGGGAATAGGTTAGAGCTTTGCAAACGCGAAGAAGGAATTTGGTCTGCAACAACTAAGGATTTTCTCCAATTTTTCACAACTCCAAAATGCTCCGTTGAACATCTGAAACACACCCGAGGCCCCTGGGACCTTAACCAAACCTACAGACATATCCCATAACATCATTCAAACTGGTAATAATCCTTAAACAACCTAAAACAACATTGGAAACTCGAATTAATCAATGATTTAAGCCTAAGAACTTCAAATTCTCTCAAAACATGCTTTCGATAAAAAACCTAAACAAACCACGTCTGAATGACCTGAAATTTTACACACACATCCCAAATGACATGACAGGGCTACTGCAACTTCCAAAATTCCATTCCGATCCTCAGATCAAAATCTCACCTATCCACCGTAAGCTTTTTAAATTCAAACTTCGGCATATCAAGCCTAAATTTCCTAAGGACTTACAAAATACATTATGAATACGCTCCCAACCCAGAGATCACCTAACAAAGCTAACGGAACCATCAGATTTACGTTACGAGGACTTCTTCATACTATTCCGACTAGGGAAAGCTTTTCAATACTTAAGCTCTCAATTAGGGACTAAGTGTCCTAAAACTCTCTGAAACTCAAAACCGAACATCCCAGAAAATCAAATAAGCAGAAATAAACTTGGGAAAAGTAGTTAATAAAGGATTCTTATGATGACTGGCCGGTTGTCACAACTTGCCAATGTTGCATGGGATGATGTTGACTATGTGATCATGCCCGTCAATATTGTAGAAAAACTCCATTAGATGCTGGTTGTTTTCGACATTGCAGATAGGCAACTTTACGTATATGATTCCATGGTCTCTACACACAACTATCAAGTTGTTGAAGCCTGTATCGAAAAGTTTTCTGTTATTATACCTTTGTATTTGTCATGCACTGGTTTCTATGGGATGCGTGAAGACGTTAACTTCAAGACTACAAAGGCATACATTGAAAAACTAGTTATCAACCCTCTTAACATTCAGTGGATCATTGGAGAGATTCCACAGAAAAAGAAGGGCCATTGTATAAAATCATTTGTGTTTTTATTGTAGCAGACCCTTTGCTTTGTTAGTTTCTATGCAGTTTAGTAGTTCACTTGAAAATAACTTGGTTATTTTATCTCCAGTTGATTAATATTTACAACAGTTGTTCTTCGTTATCTTAAACGTAGTTATTATGTTGTCAGAATACAAATTATCTACAAAATAATTTTCAAATTATCTACAATATGAAAATACTGAATGTTGAGACTGTATATAATTTTATAGTTGAATATGTATATAATTTGTAGGGATTTACCACCAGTTGTATTTAATTTCGGTATATAACTGCCAGTTCAATTTAAATTGAATTTTTTAAACTTGTAGTTATATTGTATATAATACATATTAACTGCTATATACAGAATGTAAAAAATGGAGGTAGATACTTGACACAATAAAAAAAAACATGTTAACAAACACATAAACAAATTGAAATTAACTACATTATGATCTTTACAAACTTAAACGATTGCACACAAAATTTTGTTAACTTGAACACACTAACAATAATTTTGAAATGCTATTCTAACTACATGATATATTTTTTTTGGGTGCGTTCTTGCAAGATCTTTTGTTAGCACCTTCACCTCCACAGTTTCCACATGAGACCTTGTACTTCTTTGACTTTAAATCATCATATGTTTTGCATCTTTACTTTTGAGGTCTTTCTGGCTTCTTTTTCTCTCTCGTAGGTGGATTTACTACTTCATAAGATATATGTTGTGGCACATTCCATTTGCTTTTATCAGGAAGGGAATTTACTAGTATTTCATATGTATCTAGTAGGCTCTCCCTTGTCTAATACAAAGAGAAATAGTTTTCATATGTTTCATTTATGTGCCTTAAAGGTGTCAAAGCATGCGCACATGGAAGTTCATCAAGTTGGAACTGGCCACAAGTACATTTCTTGCTTTCAAGACACACAATGTACCGCTTCACACCATCTATCACAGTATGGATATGATATGTTGAAGCCCTCACCTACAATTACATAACAAGCAGAAAAAACAATATTTAAAATCATAACAGTAGCTTATGTACAATTAATATACAAGTTATCTACAATTTATTTACAAATTATTTACAATCTACAAATTAACTATAATCTATCTACAATTTATCTACAATCTGGAATCATTGTTTATTAAAATATTATATTTCTATACCAAATAAACAGATCTTACCCTAAGTTTATGAGATAATGTACTGTTTTTCTCTAATTTTTTTGTTGAATTTGTACCCAAGGTATGTTGAAGTACCCTTTGCCTTTAAAAACTTCTTTTTCGTCCAAGGTTCAAGAAGTATCCTCATATACTATAATAGGTCAACTATTGGCAGCTCTTTTCCATCTTTTGTTAGAACATTCAACGACTTTGCAATGTTTGATGTTATAGTCCAAGTTCTATTTACCGTTGCGTGTATTCTTGATTATCTATGATAGCCAATATCATAAAGGTATGATTTAACAAGTGGGTCTGTCTCTTCAATCTTCGACATTCTTTCTTTAAATTCATCCAGAGTGTATGACCCTGTTGTATCAAAGTACAATTCACTTAATTGTAGATGACCCTTCTTAAACTTTGCTTTTATATTTGACTAAATATGCCACACGTAGGAGTAGTGTGTACGCTCGGATAGACACATTGAAGTTTCTTTTACCATATGCTTGCTTGAATTTCTCAAAAAACCACTTCCACGATGCATCTTTTTCCGAATTAACCACAATATTTGCCAAAGGCAGTATTGTACCTACATTATTAGTAAAAAGATAATTAACTAGCACCTTTGAAAATGCATACAAAAACAGAAATACATATAAACTATGATATATTTACAAAGTATCTATAATGTATCTACAATTTATAAGCTACCTACAAAATAACTATAATTTTACCTGCTGCATCCATTGTGCTTGCTATCAGCATAATCCCATGTAGGCTATCTTTAAGAATGTCCCATCAACCACTACTACTAGTCTACAATATTTCCAACCACTTATTGATGTACAAAGAGCAACAAACACATATAAGAAAGATTCATCTATTGTCTTCTTCAAATTAACAAGTGAACCATGATACGTCTTCTCAAGAATATAAAAATGTTTTGGTAATTTGTTGTTGGAGTCAGCCGGATGACCTCCCAACAATTGTAAAGCCTTTTCCTTTGCTCTCCATTCTTGCACGTATCTCAGGTTCACTCCGTGTTGGGACAACATATCAATTTGTCTGTCCTTTGGTGTGTAAACTTTTTTAGGTTCATAATACTTTGGCATGACCATGCTACCAATTGCAACTGTAGTACTTTTGCACTCTATGAATGCATCGTCCATTAAGGTGCATGTTTTTTTGTCGGTTCATACTCCTGATCTTGAACATTGCAGAGTCATTAATTGATGTTGCCTTGAAGTGCCAATTACAGTTTTCTGCAACGCATATAAACCAGTAGCTACAAAATAATACATTTATAATACAAGTTATCAATGTAGATGTAACAAAAGGACTGTTTTAACATAAAGTAACACACTATACAATATAACTACTTTTCATCTACATATCACAAGGAAAATACTGTTTATTATGATCTTTTCACTAATATCTTCATACCTTCTGTGGCTAGATCTTTTAACCCTGAATTGGAACTTGTTGAGAATTAAAATAATATTGCTTTATACAGCCTAAAATTGATGTATAGTTTATTTGTAGATAAATGGTGGAATTTTATAGATATTACCGTAAATCAGACTTCCATAGAATTTGAAACATAACAAAACTTGTAGTTGTGTTCTCATTTGTAATAGTCAATTCCATATTAAAATCTCGTACACTTATAAGTAACGGATACGATCCTAAGTTTTTATTCTCCTTTTTTGTCTCTACATAAACACAAACCCCCATATTGCTCCTAATCTCCATTGGAGGACATCTCATTCACAATGTATTTGATTTCTATAATTTTATTCGAAGTATCAATCATTAATTGCTGTGTAATTGTAGAAATCAACGTACTGTAACTTGCATCATCATCGACCATAATGCCATCAACTTAAAAATCTCTAAATCTACCATAGCTATCCTAATTCTTATTAAAATGTAGCATGATTGGGATTTGGAACATGATTGTGTGTCGTTGCTCAGGTAGTGTTCAATATTTTGTCACTTTTTTGATTTTTTAGATTATGAGAAAAAGTCAAAAAACAGAGAATCAGTAGAATTGATTTCTACAATTTGACTTAAAATTTGGTTAAAATTTTGTCGCTTTTTTGATTAGTGGATTGAGGAAAAAAGTCGACGAATTGAGCATTTGCAGAACTGATTTCTACAATTTTTCTGATTTAGACGAACAGAGCTATTGATTTGTGGCTAAAGGGAAAATATCAAAAAATAGAGTTTTACATAAAAGAATCCATGTAATTTGAGTTTACATTGAAGATAAAGGATTTCCTTTTCAAATGATATAATAATTATAGAAAAAGTGTAGACATGGTGGATAAATTAAAAACTATACACATATTTGGTAATAAAATTTCATATATGGTATAGGAAAGAAAATATCTCTTATATAATATTTTTCAAAGTTCAAATTCCATAACCAATGACTTCATGTAGTCGGCATCTATTATGGGATTTACAATCCAATTCCAAATCGAATACTTTATTAATATATATATATATATATATATATATATATATATATATATATATATATATATATATATATATATATATATTATTTTATTTTTCAACCAGGAGAAATAATTTTCTTTTTTATTCCAAATAGAAATTTCAATTCATTCACAATATTAATTATAATCTTTGTGCTAATAGAGAATATAATAATATTTAATTTGAATTAATAATTAAATTATTTGACTGATTAAATTCTTTAATTTAATTAACAAATAATAAAGTAATTAATCCATTAGCAACGACCAGAACACTCGTTAGTGTGCGACCTCATAGGTTCAATACTAAATCGGTAGTAAATTGACCACATCAATATACTAATCAAGGGTAACTTCTAGCAAGACTCCTTACCGACCAGATAGCATGAAGTGTACAATTTACTCTTAAGAACCAGTAGAAGGATAATGTAGTAATTCCTTCAATCCTTATAGCTCTGGATCTCCCTAGGATATGGTTCAACTGTCAAACCCTAATAGGCGATCAACTATGTGTTCATCTCAAGTATAATCGACCATTGAATGACCTAAGAAACTCATTTCTTCTTTCATTCAATTGCCCTGGCCAAGGTCTTAATTTGGTCATTTATAATTTATGACAACATGGAGCTTAAACTCATTATCAAGAGTTGACAGATTCCATCTTGATCAATCACTAATTCAACAAGTATTTAATTGTACCCAATATCATTTCAACTATCGCCCTAAGGCCACAGGTGTCTAGTATTAAAGCACAATAAATAACTTGTCAATTACTATGAGGATCTCAGGTCAAAAAAAATTCTTATGTCATATTCTTCAAGAGAATATCCTATTGACAGTTTATGATAATTCTAACCATTAGGAATTATCCAATAACTTGGTTAAATGATCATATCTTTATATGCATCATCTATCTATGCAATTCAGTTAACAAGATCAACTAACATTTATCCCATAAAGATAATCACATAAATATTTATCTAACCGGATTAATAATGTCCAAATTAATAATCCTACGATCAAGAACAAATTTAGATTAAGTTGTAAGAGACTTTGCTCTAATTATCATGATCTCTATCACGATGAAAAATTTTAAAATTTAATCAAGGACCTTATCAAATTAATCAAACAATTAATAATAACTATGACAAAAAGAATGCCATATATATTTATATCAAATAACGTTCATAAAAATATGTTCAAATCATCAAATATGAGATTAGATCTAGGGCATATCTACTATATCCCTAACAATCTCTCACTTGCACTTGAGTCAATCGCTTTCTACTTCATTCCCAATTTTCACTTGTGCTTGTCAAACTCATTTGCACCAAGAGATTTAGTGAATGGGTATGGAGCATTTTCCTTTCCATCAACCTTTTGAATCTATAAGGAGTTTCACTACACCTAGTTCAGCTAAAAACTTTTTCATCCATACAGCTTTCTTAGGAGCTTCACTAGCTACTTTATATTCAGCTTCAGTCACTGAATCAACTACTGTAGCTTGTTTTGAACTTTTCCAAATCATCGCACCACTATTTAAGGTGAATACATAACCATAATTAGATTTGCTATCATCTCTATCTGAAGAGAAACTTGCATTAGTATAACCTTCAAGTTTCAACTCAGAATCTCCATAGACGAGGAATTGGTCTTTAGTCCCTCTTAAGTACTTAAAACTGGTCATCACCACCTTCCAATGTTCTATCACGACCCCAGTTCGCCCTATGTGTACATGTCATGATATCACCTAGTCCCTACAACTAGGTAAGCATAATAATGCAGAAGATAAACCATAAAAAAAATAATTAAAACTGATTTAGTAGAATAACCATGTGTTTAAGGTGCCGCTTGGCACATACAATAACAACTCTCGAAGCTAACAAAATTTTTCCAAAACCTGGAATCTCACAAATCACAAGCTAAGGGCTACATACAAGGCTCTGACTAAAGAATATCTATACAAAGGAGAAATACTGAAAGAGCTATACTTAATACAGAAAGCTGGAAAGGGACTCCTCGGTTTGCGGATGTAGCAGATATAACTCGAAGTCTCTGCATATATGCCTCTTTCCAAGGCTGACATAACTATGTGGGAGTACATGTATCTGCACAACAAAAATGTGAAAAAAGTAGCATGAGCACCCAACGGCAGTGCCTAGTAAGTATCAAGACTAACCTCGATGGAATAGTGACGAGGAACAATCAAGACACCAACCGGTCAATAAATAGTGTTATTATAGGAATATCTGAAATCATATACATATATTTATGTAAAGGGTGCAAGGAGTGACTAATAATGCTACAATCACAATGAGGGAAGGAGAACAACAAATAACAACGAGAATATAAAAAGTGATGAAACGTAATGATGACAACACAATCCAACTCCTATGATCACAACACAGTAAGGGGAAAAACAAGACAATATCTCATGTTCTACGATGATGTTCATCTAAGGTCTTATTCGGCTATTTCAACAAATTTACCAAATTTCAGACAAACCACAACTCACTAAATCCCAGCATCTGAAATCTAACACTTGACATCCGGTACCCCATCGGTCTCTCAGTAGTGCTGACAACTCACAAGCCAGCTAGGGCCACTCTTACATATATAATGATTAAACGAGGACGTACCTCTATGCTTAGAAAATATCAAGGGAACTTCACCTCCAATAGGAGTGTTTTCAACTACGCGTATGCTTGTGCGAGTGCTTTAACAAGATTTCTACCAGCTAATAAAGATAAGAAGAAGAGGGACAACACACACAATGTTCCCTTACGACGTCCACAAGATAAATCTCATACAGATTAGCAAACACAATAAAAATATTAAACAAAGAAGGAATGCCTCCACACACCGTCTCAATTCATTACAATCAAACCCTGACATAACCTACCTTGTTTCGCCACGTGTGCAATTAATACCATAATAAGTACCGCCTTGTTTTGCCACACGTGCATCATAGCATTTCCCATGTTATTGTGCCACATGTGCAACCCACATATAACCATATCAACATATCTCGCCCTATTTTGCCGCATGTGCAATAACAACAGTGGCATGACAAAGACCTCGTGGAAAACCCTAACAAAAATCGCACGGCAGAAACCTCGTGTATCACAATATCAACAGTAGCACGGCAGAAACCTCGTGCACCACAATATCAACAGTAGCACGGCAGAAACCTCGTGCATCACAGTTTTAGTAGTAGCACAATATTAAACTCATGCACCACAACATCAACAGTAGCACGACAGAAACCTCGTGCATCACAATACCAACAGTAGCATGGCAGAAACCTCGTGCATCACAATATCAATAACTGCACGGCAGAAACCTCGTGCACAACAATATGAATAGTACAACAGTAACAAATACAATATATATATATATATATATATATATATATATATATAGGAATGAAGCAAGAAAATCACTGGGGTATTTCCGTTCACCAAAAAAGTAGTACAACTAACTCACAAGGAATAACTATAACAGAGAAATACTAAGTGCAACAAGGACAACTCAACAAGGAATAAATGGTAAGAAACAACGATTCCAAAATACTCAGTCCTACAACAAGGAAGTTAACATGAACCAAATAATCATAATTAAGGAAGTATCAACTAAACACACAATATCAACTTCTTTCTAATTAAGAAAAATTAATTCCACAAGAGGAAGAAATAATACTTTCCAAATAAAGACGAGCAGTTAGGAATCATAATGTGACTATAGAAGGGTAAGTGTCCACAGTTAATCAAGTTATATCCTATTATGCAACAAGAACAAACCAAACCGGGCAAATAAAGTCAAAGTAAGACATGTAGAGGTGAAACTAATAGCAGGGAACTCAACTGTTCCAAGAAAAACCTCGTATTCAGTGATTACAAGGATCTAAGAGCCTAAAAGAGACAAATTGTCAATAAATAGATCCGAGCAGACTTTCTTCACCTTGCGTGCAAGGAATACAAGAAACAAAGAAGACTTAATTCCTAAGGGGAAGTCCCCAACACAAGGTTAGGCAAGATACTTACCTCGAACCAGCTAAAATCAACTAGCAACCACATACTTGCCACGAGTACTCGACTCCAAATGGCCCATATCTATTCAATTCAATCACACATTGTAACTAAAATCTCAAGCAACTGATTCTACTATTCAATTAAAGCTAAGTTGAAATTTAGGTAAAATGACCAAAATACCCCTCAGGCCAACGTGGGAAAAACCCGAGGTTCGAACAAAAATCGGTTACCCATTCCCCCACGAACACAAATATATGATTTGTTTTGAAATCGGACCTTAAATTAAGGTCCAAATCCCCAATTTTAGAAAACCTAGTTTTTACTCAATATACCAAAATTTTCCCATTAAAATCTTTGATTTGACGTTGAAATTATGTTAAACGGTGTTGTGGAGTGAAGAAAATAAGTTAGAAACCACTTACCAACCATGTTGAAGAAGAATAATTGATTAGAAAATTGCCTCTTATATTTTGTGTTTTTTGAAAGTGAGAAATAACTAAAAATCCAATGTATTTATACTCATTGACGCGCCTAGTGCGGACCGCGCAAGAAGGACCGCGGCCGAGCTGGTGACACTAAAGGCTGCTGGATTTTTGAAACTTGCAGCACAGACCGTACAAGGACGACCGCGGCCGCGCGGCTCACATCGCATACCGCGTTAAGGCGACCGGGACCGGGCAACATACACCATATACCGTACTAAGGCGACCGCGGGTGCGCTAGAACCTGCAGCTTTTCCCTGACCTGCAGTATCTTGTGGTTTTTAGTATAAGACCTCCCAAAACGTACTCTAAATCACCCGAGCCCACGGGACTCCAAACCAAGCATACACACAACCTCCAGGACACCCTACGAACTCATCTGCGCGATCAAATCACCAAATAATATCATATACACCGAATCAAGCCTCAAAGCTAATGATTCCTTCTGAAATTATTCATATGACATACCATTCCCATTTCGGGTCCGAAACATGTCAAACGATGTCCGTTCTAAACAAACCTTTACAGAAAATGCCTAATCATATATTAGATTTGAATCGGCCACCATAACCAAAAATACGGGCCTGATACCATAGTCTTCTGATCAATTTCATTTTCATTTTCCTTAATTATTTCCATAAAATAATTTAACATAAAAACTAGTTTCTCGAATTTGGGGCCTCGGAATTTGATTTCGGGCATATGCTCAAACCCGTATTTTCTTACGGACCCTCTACGACCAGCACTTGCGGGTCCGAGTCTGTTTACCAAAACTATTGACCGAAATAAAATTTATTCAATTAAGTATAAAAATTTAGAATAGAATTTATATTTATGTTTTTTTGATTATGCGTCCGGATTGTAACACAAATCGAGGCAACCCGAGAGGAGGTTTTAAGGCCTCGAATATACAGAACAAAAAATAAATAAGTGATGACCCCATTGGGTAGCCACATGTTTCTTACCAGTATTTGCCTGATATCGTCTAGTCACTCAAAGTGCATAAGCCACATCAAGACGCGTACATGTCACGGTATACGTGATAGATCCCACTACACTAGCGTATGGGATCCTCCTCATGCGTTCGCTCTCTTCCGGTGTATTAGGACAATCCTTCCTACTGAGAGTAATTCCAGTGCCTATCGGTAGATAGTCTCTTTTGGAATTATCCATATTATACCTCTTTAAGATGGTATTAATGTACAATGTCTGGAAAAGTCCAAGCAACTTCATATATCTATCTCTATTGATCTTTATTCCTAATATATAAGTTGTTTCTCCCAAATCTTTCACGGAGAATTGTTCAAATACCCAAATCTTGGAAATTTGCAATGCCGGTATGTCATTCCCTATGAGAAATATGTCATCAACATACAATACTAAGAATATAATTGTGCTCTCAGTAACCTTTTTGTACACAGAAAGTTCGTTGCTATATATAACAAAATTGAACTTTTCAATTGTCTCTTTAAAGCAAATATTCCAACTTCAAGAAGCTTGGTTTAGTCCATAAATGGATCTTTGTAGCTTGAAAATGTTATTATGATCATGCGGAGATGTAAAATTTTCAGGTTGTGTCATGTACACATCCTCTTCTAGGTCACCATTAAGGAAGTTGTTTTCACATCCATTTGCCATATCTCATTGTCAGAACCTTGTGTCACCTCTTCATAGGTCTCAGGATGATGATCATTATGATCAACCTTATTTGATACATTATCTGGTACCATTAGATTTAATCTAGCTGGTACATGATGTTTACATGTAGACCTTCTAAGAGGTACTTGTACCACCTATTCACCTTGTGCTGGATTTGGTTGTTGTTCAATTTAGTTTGGAATTGGTTTATTAACCTGTTCTTGAACTTCATTTAGTTCTTGAAATTCAATCGTTGTAGATGGCAACTTCTTTGGCAACTTCAAAACATCCAATAAAGGTTCTTCAAGTTAGGTCTCGTGATCTTTATATTGTGTTGATTCATTAGTTTCTTGAAAATCATCAAGTTCTATTTCTCCATTATACTTTCCTTCTAAAAGAAATTTCCTTTCCAAAAAGATTGCTCTTCTGGCCATAAACACTTTATGACCAGAAGAGTGATATAAATAATAACCGAGTGTTTTTTTAGGATACCCAATGAACCTACACTCATCATATCTTGAGTCAATGTTTATCAGACTGTAGTCTAATAAGATAAGATGGACAACCCCAAAGTTTAATATGTTTAAGGTTATGTTTACATCCTTTCCATATCTCATATGACGTTGTAGAGTATGACTTAATAAGAACTTCATTAAGTTAGTATGTTGCAGCTTCCAAAGCATATTCCCATAAATTTATTGGAAGATCAGTGAACCCCATCATAGATCTCACCATATCTAATAAGGTTTGGTTTCTCCTTCCAGACACACCATTGTGCTGTGATGTTCCCGAAGGTGTCAACTGTGAGAGAACCCCATTCACTTTGAGATATCTAGTAAAATCTTCACTAAGATATTTTTACCTCTATCAGACCTTAGTACTTTCATACTTTTACCGGTCTGCTTCTCAACTTCACTATGGAACCTTTTGAACACTCCAAAGATTCAGACTTGTGCTTCGTAAGATACACAAATTCATATCTTGACATATCATCAATGAAGGTGATGAAGTAAGAATATCCACCTCTAGCTTGAATTTTCATGGGCCCACAAACATCTGGATGAATTAGTCCTAGTAATTCAGAAGCTCTTTCTCCACTTCCCGTAAATGGAGATTTGGACATTTTTCCTTTGGAATAAGATTCACAAGTTGGATATGATTAAAAATCATACTTGTCAAGTACCATTTCTAGTACAACTTGTTTATTTTTTCCTCTCCAATATGACTAAGACTACAATGCCAAAGGTATGCATGATTTACTTGATCATCTCTTTTCCTCTTAAGACTTGAAACAGGAATAATCGAATTAGCATTCACATTAGGTAAGACATAAACGTCATGTTGGAGATAGCCATTCACATGTAAATTATCACTATAATAAATAGAGCAAATAACATTGCCTATATTAATGCGAAAACCATGTTTGCCTAATATAGAAGCTAAAATTATGTTCGAAAAAAATTTAGGAATGTAATAACAATCATCCAACATAAGTACTTTGCCCGTAGGCATTATTAAAGAAATTTATCCTACAGCTACGGCCGCACCTTTTGCACCATTTCTAGCTTGTAGATTAACCTCTCCTTTCTTTAGCCTCCTACTTATCTTGTACCCTTGCATCATATTACAGATGTTATAACAACCGACAATATCTAATACCTAGTGAGGAATTAGTAGTAGCTAAAGAGACCTTGAAAATATTTTCCAATTATGTCTCACCTTGTTTCTTGTCCTTTAGAGTTGCAAGATGTGCCTTGCAGTTTCTCTTCCAATGCCCTTTTTTCTTACAGTGAAAACATTTGGCATCATATAATAACTGCAAGATCAAATCTTCAGAAAACTCTTTACCAAGCTTGTACCCCAACTTCTCATGTTCTTCGGTAAGAACAATCATATGATTGACAAGGGGTCCAACTAGAGAGTTTTCAATGTCCAACTGTGTATCAACCATCTTTTTAAGATATTCAATTATTGTAGTTGGATTCATATTCAGGTGTTTCCTCTAGAGTTCATAACTCATAGTAGCGAAAATGGTGTATTTAATAGTAACGCATTCTTCCAAGCATTTCTGATAAACCTTGGTGCCTTGAACATCATTCTCTGGTGGGATTGTCTGTGCATGCTTAAAATCACATCAATGAGCTTTTCATGCATGAGAATAGTTCTCAAATTTTTATGCCAGCCATCAAAGTTTGGTCCTACCAACTTGTTGATCTCAAGTATTTCACGCAGTCAAAAATATCACACGACAAGGAAATCAAATGAAGTGGAAATTTTCCTAATAGTTACATAGCCTCTCGTAGATAAGTACAGACGTCTCTGTACCGTTCAGTGAGACTCTAATAAATCGGCCTATGTTGCTTGACTCCTATGAACCTAGAGCTCTAATACTAACTTGTCATGACCCCAGTTCGCCCTCTGTGAACATGTCGTGATGACACCTAGTTCCTATAACTAGGTAAGGCTAACATGGCAGAAAAACAACACAACTTTCAAAATAATTAATTAAAACTGAAACAAAAAGAAACTTGTATATAACTGTCGCTCGACATATACAACTAAAAAAATACGAAAGTCCACAATATCATGCCAAAACCCGGAAACTCACGGGAACACAAGCTAACGAATAGTAATACATGGCTCTAACTCCAGAACATCTAAAGCAAAAGTACGAAAGAAGTCTAAATACTACAAATAGAGTAAAGAAGAAGACTCCTGTGTTTGCGTACACTGCAGAAGTACCTCAAAATCTCCGTAGTTCTCCTGGCCTCAAGGATAGTGTGCTTGAGATGAAGTACCTAGATCTGCACATGAAAAATATGCACATAAGAGGCATGAGTATACCACAGTAGTACTCAGTAAGTACCACACCTAATCTCGGTTGGGTAGTGACGAGGAAAGGTCCGAGCCCTACTTTGATGCAACATAGTAAATAATAAGATGAGGAAATAACAGTATAGATAAAGTGTATAATGAGAATCTAAACAAGATAAGTAAGGAAACCATAATAGAAAGCAGAAAAATAGGATAATACTAGTAAATGCTACTCACTACAGGAACCAAAATAGGGGATCTCTTGGTATCCAGAGGATATCTCGGTATCCTCAATCTTACAATTTCATGTCCCATGGATCTCTTGGTATCCTCAAATCTAACAATTTTATGTGACAGGGATCTCTTGGTATCTCGAGGATCTCTTGGTATCCTCAAATCTTACAATTTCATGTGCTAGGGATCTCTTGGTATCCCGAGGATCTCTTGGTATCCTCAAATCTTACAATTTCATGTGCCAGGGATCTCTTGGTATTCTCAAATCTTACAGTTTCATGTGCCATGAATCTCTTGGTATCCCGAGGATCTCTTGGTATCCTTAAATCTTACAGTTTCACGTGCCATGGATCTCTTGGTATCCCACACCCTCAGTCCAGAACATATCAAGTGCAGGGGGATCTACCGGGAGGCCAACCAATAGTCCCAATTTAGAAACACACAATAGCAACCCAAACATTTGGAAAGATACTAACTCAAGACAAGAAATAGAAAAATACTAGTCAAACATACTACACGGAGTACAAACAAGATAGTTTAAGTACTTAGGTAAGTATGTTAATGAAAATGCTTCTATAAACTAGCAGTAAAATAAGCTTACAATTTAAAATGAACAGGTAAGCAAGAAAACTCAATATAAATACTTCAAGTGAAAACGGATTTCCAACAATTTTCTCACGTACATGCTCATCACCTCACATACGAGGTATTCAATTACCAAACATCATATCCTAAGGGGAGAGTACCCCCTACAAGTTTAGACAAACCACTTACCTCAAACCGACTCCAATTCAACTTGAAACCACACTTTTTCCATAAGTATCCGACTCCAAATGGCCCAAATCTATTCATTTCAATTACATCTGGTAAATAACACCTCAAACAACTGATTCCACTATTTAATTTAAAGCGATGACCCAAATTTAGATAAAATGACAAAAAACCCCCCTCAGGCCAACATGGTCAAAACCGAAGTACGAACTAAAACCCGGTTACCCATTCCCACACGAATCCAATAATATGATTAGTTTTGAAGTCGAACCTCGAATTGAGGTCGAACCCCCAATTTTAGCAAAACCCTAAGTCCTACCCAATATACCCAAATTTTCCCATTAATATCTTCGATTTGACATTGAAGTTATGTTAAGAGGTGTTAAGGAGTGAAGAAAATGAGTTAGAAATCACTTAACATTCGTTTTGAAGAAGAAGAATTGCATAGAAAACCGCCTCTTATGTTTTGGGTTTTTTGAAAGTGAGAAATAACTGAAAATTCCGTGTATTTATACTCTTTTACACGCCCAGCACGAACCACGCAAAAAGGATTGCGGCCGCGCTGGTCGAACTGAAGACTACTAGCTCTATGAATCCTGCCACGCCAATCGAGCTAATGCGACCGCGCAGCAGACACCACGGACCGCTCTAAGGCGATCGCTATCGTGCAATGCACACCGCGGACCGCGCTAAGGAGACTGCGGCCGCACTGGTGCCTGAACATTTCTTGACCTGCAATATCTGGTGTTTTAAGTCTAAGACCTTCTGGAACCTACTCGAAACTCACTTGAGCCCTCGGGGCTCTAAACCAAATATGTGTACAATCTCAAAAACATCATACAGACTTGTCCGTGCGATCAAATCGCCTAAATAACATCATATACATCGGATCTAGCCTCGAAACTCATGATTTCTTCCAAATTTTTTATAAAATCAAATTTTCATTTTATGACTTGTACCGGGTACCGAAACCAAAATACAGGCCTGATACCATAATTTTTAATCAAATTTAATTTCCAATTTCCTTAATCATCCATAAAACAAATTTCACAAAAAAAAATCATTTCGGATGCTTGGGACCTCAGAATTTGATTTAATGCATACGCCCAAATCCTATATTTTACTGTGGACCTCGGGGACCGTCAAATATTGGGTCCGAGCCTATTTACCCAAAATAGTAACCGAAGTCAAATTTATTCAATTAGTATAAAAATTTTGCAATTTTCATATAATTCGTATTTAAGTTTTCCAGTTACGCACCCGAACTGCGTATGCAAACCGAGGCAACTCGAGAGGAGGTTTTAAGGCCTCAGAAGTAGAGAATGGAAAATAAATAAGTGATGACCCCATTGGGTCATCACAACCTTCAATGTTGAAAAATAATAAGATAGTACATTATGTTCAATTATATTAAATTCATAACCTAAACATAGAACATAATACTTATATTCAAAATGAATCGTAAATCTATCTTTTTCTTAAATTCCTCCTCTACCCAACAAGAAACATCATAAAAAGTTCCTTCTGCTTTATTTCTTCTTCCATAAAACCTATGTTGCAGCTTCACTTGAATGAAACCCCCCCATTCTTAATATAGGCAGCTCCCTCGCTTCTAATAGGATAGATTAGTTGTCTTAATTTTGAAGATTATTTGTTGTTGTGATGTTCTGACTTTATAATTTTAGATATTTTGTAGTTATACTGTTAGGTAACTTGTACTATTTTAAACTTCTTCTTCTTCGTTCTTCTCTCGGCGCACGTTAGTTAACGTACGCCGAGCTCGTATCTATGGCGAGAGGGAGGGGTCGAGGTAGGGGACGGCCCAGAAAAAATCCGATTTCCACAATAGATAGAATCATCACACCATAAATCAACCACCTACGGAGAAATTGCCCACCGCTGGTGCAACTGAGCAGCCAGTCGATTCGTCATGCGAAGGTGAGAATCCTTTGATTTCACAGCAATCTAATGAGGTAATGGAGATGGACGATGCTATCCTGATTCGATTAAAGAATCGTTAACTATGATGAAGCAGATGGCCTGTGAAAATGAACACATGCAGAAGCTTATACCAGTCCACGCTCAATCAGTGATGGGTATAATGAAGCCAGTGGAGGAGACTTCAAGCAAAACCGATGTACCAAAGGGGAAATGGGCTAATCTTTTTCAAAAGAATCGATTTGCTTCTAATGGTATGGCACTAGAATACACCCCCCCCCCCCGGGTAATGATTGAAGGTCAACCAGTAGGCTAGCTGAACAAAGACGAGGTGGAGGAGGAACAAAATAAGTGGAAATGTGCCCTAATTATCTATATTTTAGGGGATGAGCCTGGGTATAATGCGATGAAGAGATTCATCAACCTCCATTAGTCACATATGCCAGAGCCAGAGTTGTTTTACCACGAGGAGGGATACTACATAGTGAAGTTCCGAACAATTGATGATGCCAAAGAAGTTTTATGTGCTGGTCCTTATTCTATAGCAAATAGGCCCATGATTCTCAAGCAATGGATGTCAGATTTTGATTTCAGTGAGGAATTCCCTATTGAGATTCCACTATGGGTCAAATTTCATAAACTTCCTATGTCTTGTTGGGGAATGAGATCCTTGAGTAGAATAGCCAGTGTATTAGGGAAACCTATTTTTGCGGATGAATGTACAACCAAACAATCTAGAATTTCCTATGCTTGAATGCTCATAGAGATGAATGTTACCAAAGAGCTACCTAGGGATATATGGTTAATGGATGCAAATGGTAAGAAATTTCTGCAAGAAGTGGTTTATGACTGGAAACCATCTTACTGTGGGAAATGTCTTACGGTTGGGCACAACTGTTTAATGAATCCTAAATCAATCCAGACTCCTCAAGTGAAGAAACCTAAAGTTATTCAGAAATGGAGAATCAAAGCTCCAATCCAGACTGTTCTGAATCAGCGAGAGGTTCCTCTACAGCAAACTGAGACAAGGCAGAGCAGTGTATCTCAGAGAGAGCCTCATGACCCCCCATCACTTGTAACATGAAAGAAAAAACAGGAAGACAAAGGGAAGCAAGTTCAATCCCCATAATTCAACCTCACCAACTTCCCACCTTTATCTCCTATTGTAGTTAGTAATCGATTTGAAGTCTATTAGTAGAGTTGAGAATCCTCCAGATGATGAAGGAGGACCTAGCAACTGTCAATGAAGTGGCTAATCTAGAATATTAGGGGTGTAAATAAAGGTATAAACAAGAAGAAGTTAGGGAATATATTAGGAATAATAATATTAACCTTGTTGGTCTGGTAGAGACCCAAGATAAAGAAAAGAATGTAGACAGGATTGCTAAGTTGTTGGTTTCTGGTTGGGGTTTACTAACAAATTACCAGGGCTTCATAAATGGTAGAGTATGGATTATATGGGATACACAATTGATTAGAGTCACTGGTATCCATGAGGAGACTCAATTGATTCACTGTAGAGTCAGAAACATTTCTGGAGATGCCATCTATTACCTCACTGTAGTGTATGGCTTTAATGGGATGAACCAGTGGAGATCACTATGGAAAAATCTGCAGGATTATTCTGTTACTATTACTGAACCTTGGTTTGTTGATGGTCATTTCAATGCTGTTCTGTATGATAATAATAGACAGTCAAGTAATCAAGTGAAGCAAGCAGAGATCCAAGAGTTCACTCAATGTATACAACAGGCTGGACTTTCAGAACTTCCCTTGAAAAGGGAGTATTTCACCTGTACAAATAGGCAGACAGGCAGTGATAGAGTATGTAGTAGATTGGATAGAGTCTTTGGCAATTATGAGTGGATGATTAACTGGAGTCATGTGGAAACTGCATATGATCATCCCTTAATGTCTGATCATAACCCTATGGTGATTACTTTGGTAGAAGCTACTAGGAAAGGGAAGACTCCTTTCAGATTCTTCAATACATCAGCCATTATGAAGATTTCTATCAGCTGGTCAAAGACAACTGGCACAGTAATAATCAGTTTTCTATGAAATTAGTGTGGTCCAATCTCAAGTCACTGAAAGGCCGCTTAAAATCTTTAAACACTAAAGATTTTAAGAACATTAGTCAGAGAATTGATCATAGTAGACAAAAATTGAAGGACATCCAAGATCAGACGGCACTGGCTTACACTGATGAGTTGCAACATAAAGAGAAGGAAATAACAGTGAAGCTGGAAAAGAGGTCCTTGATTGAAGAAAGTATGCTACAACAAAAGTCCAAGGCAAAATGGATCCAACTAGGTGACTCTAACAACAAGTATTTCTCTGTTGTCCTGAAGGAAAAAAATCAACACAAGCATATCACTGAGCTTGTTACAGCTGGTGGTCTCAAGGTTACTAATCCAGATGACATTAGAAAGGAGATCAATGATTTCTATAAGTCATTAATGGGCACAACATCTACTTCTCTGCCAGCCATAAACCGAGTGTATATGACCAATGGCCCTACCTTAACACATCAACAGAAGAAGGAGTTAAGTTCTGATATTACTGAACTTGAGATTTTGGAAAGTTTAAAGGCAATTGGGGATAACAAAGCCCTGAGAATTGATGGATACAATGCAGTGCTTTCAAGAAGACATGGAACATCATTGGCAAGCAGATCATAGGTGCAGTCAAGGATTTCTTCCAGACTACCAAGATGTAAAAACCAGTAAATTGTGCCTCTCTCACTTTGATCCTTAAAGTCCCTAACCCAACCATAGTCAAAGAATACAGACCAATTGCATGCTGCTCAGTTTTGTACAAAATGATTTCCAAGATATTAGCCAACAGAATGCAGAAAATCATGTCTAGCATCATTTGTGAAGCCCAAGCAGGATTCATCTCAGGCAGGAAGATTGCAGACAATGTTATCCTGGCCCATGAGTTGATCAAAAACTATTCCAGATCCCATGTGACTCCTAGATGCATGATCAAAATTGACCTGCAGAAGGCCTATGATTCTATCGAATGGATCTTCTTGCAACAGGTAATGGAAGCATTGGGTTTTCCAGCCAGGTTCACAAACTGGATCATGGAATGTGTTCAAACTGTAAGCTATACAGTGATGACTAATAGGGAAACAAATGAACCTTTTAAAGCTGCTAAAGGCCTTAGACAAGGTGATCCAATCTCCCCATTCCTATTTGCAATAGTCATGGAGTATCTAATTAGATCTCTGGCTGAAAAGAAGGAAAGACAAAGAATTTCAATACCATCCAGGTTGTAAAAGGCTGGGCATCACTCACATAAATTTTGCTGATGACCTACTTCTGTTTGCTAAAGGAGAAAGTCAGTCTGTCATTACCATGTTCAAGTATTTCTCCCAGTTCACTAAAGCATCTGGGCTGAAAGCCAATCTGATCAAAAGTTCAGCATACTTTGGAGGGGTTAGTTCTGAAGTTCAACAGCAGATTACTGATCACCTAGGTTATGTGTATGGAGATTTGCCTTTCAAAGATTTGGGCATTCCTCTATCCACCAAGAAGATGGTATTGATTCAGTGGCAACCTCTGGTTGATAGGATCACTGTTAGGATCACCTCATGGACTGCTAGAAAGTTGTCATATGCTGGGAGGATGCAATTGGTACAGTCACTGGTTTTTGGTATACAGGCTTACTGGGCACAACTCTTCTTATCCCTACAAAGATTCTAAAGCTTATTGAAGCAGTCCGCAGAAGTTTTATTTGGTATGGATCAGTTGTTATCTCTAAGAAGGCCTACATTGCCTGGGACAAAATGTGTTTGCCGAAGTCAGCTGGTGTGCTGAACCTCACAAACCTCTTTTTGTGGAATAAGGAAGCTATTGCTAATCTTTGCTGGGATCTGGCTCACAAGAAAGACACACTGTGGGTCAAATGGATTCACACTGTTTATATAAAACAGCAACACCTGGAGAACACTCCTATCCCCAAGCAAGCTAGTTGGATGGTACGAAAGATAACTGCAGCAAGTGGACTGCTACAACAACACCAAAGTCTGCAAATGCCAGTATGCTCCATTAGGCAACTCTATCTGTTTCAGATTGTCCAACTGCTCGAGAGTCCCATGGAAGAATCTAACTGCTCATAACTATGCTAGGCCCAAGGCTTTCTTCAATCTATGGTTGGCACTTCATGACAGGCTACCAACCAAGGATAGGCTACTACATTGGGGTATGACTGTTGATAACATATGTGTTTTGTGCCAGCAAGCTCCCGAACCAGAGACCATATTTTCCATACTTGCCCATTTGCTACAGAATTAAGGGACCAAACACTGTCCTGGATCAGAGAAGATCACTCCAGTATGCGGAACTGGGAGCAGTATATACAGTGGATTGTTAGTAATGCTAAAGGAAAATCAAGTAGGGCTAACATATTCAAAATGGTGGAAGCTGAATTATTCTACGCTTTGTGGTTGGATAGAAATACGAGGATTTTTGAGAATGTCTTCCGCAACAGTGACAACCTACTCAGGGATATAGCGTATACTTGTAATGTTAGAGGAACCCCCAAAATTATACAGCTTCAGCAATATCTTCTGTAAATAGAGGGATAGTTATAGAGATAGTTGATATACAGTCTAGATATGATAGTCAGTTGTGCAGTGGCTGAACTATGGTTTTGTATTGAAAGCTCTTCGGTGATTAACAAAATCCATATTTACCAAAAAGCAAATTGTACTATTTGAAGCATAACTATAATTATCTTTTGTTACTGCCTTTTTGTTGAAAATGCTTTAAATTGTAGATATTAAGTAATCATTTGTAGTTAGTTATGTTGTAGATAAAAGGTACATGAATTTATCCTTTTTATGTATTTTATTAACGTGAACTAATTTATTATTTATGTAGAATGGACAGCTTTTTCCCCACATAATGTTGATTATGGGGTGCTTAGATTCCACATTTTATGTGATCCTAGCATTCCTAGCCAGATTAAAGAGATTCCATCATCAAATGGGCTGAATCTTTTCAAAAAAATATATTTTGGATACTTACTGTCTCTTCCCACCGTATGCATGCAAAATCAAGCCATTCATGAAGTATGAATTGACCAAATCCAATGCATCATATTTTTTTGTATAGTGAAAGGGTGAAACGTTAAATTTTAAATTGCGTAGTTTGCATTAATTACTGGTCTAAGATGTGTTACCCAAGTTAGTGATTTTGGTTATACTCCCACTTATGTTAGAAAAATAATGAGCATTTATTTTATAACAAATTAAGAGTGAATAAGTCTTATTTGAAATAGACAGTAACCACTTGATCTTGGGTAAACGATGAGGATGCGGTGAAGTTGTGCATCCTTTATCTTTTAGAATTTTTCATTTGTCCTTCGGACAAAGATCATGTTTCTTTTGTAGATCACTTTACGTTCTATTTGGTAGAATCTGGGTAGTATGAGTTATACCCATGGGGTATTAAATCTTTCACCCAGATGATGGAATCTTTTGGGCACAGACTAAATCCGTATGTACAATCTTATCCCATACGGGGATGCTCACTAGCATTGCAAGTATGGCTTTATGAATGTGCTATACGGTCAGCACTGATCTAGCTACGATGTGTTCTAACTTAATACCTCGCATACTAAGATAGTCAGCTAGTAAGGGGCCGATTTGGTTAGCTATATTTGAAGAGAAGATGATAAAGTCTGAGTGGATAAAAGTAAATTTTCCTTTTTTATGATTATACAAGTACCTTCAAAATATCTACAATTATTCTACATTTTCTGCCTTGATCAAACTAATTTATTTTTTATCATTCAGTTTACCAAGATAGTTGAATCAGGAGAAGAGATTGGAGTGCTGATTTTGCCCGATAAAATTAAGTCTAAAGTTCAAGGAGGTGAACAAATATCTGAGTTTTCGAATGTTGATCCTCCTACATTGGAACCCAAACAAACAAATGGAGAAGAGGACAAGGAGTCAATTGCTGAGAAGATCAGCAAATTAGAAAAAAGAATTGAGCAGGTAATACATATAAACTACAATATATCTACAATTTATTTACAATATATCTACGTTTCATAAACTGTCTACCAAATATAATTTGTACATTTTTATATATCTCTCTATATTATTGCATATGATTTTGCATTATATGTTAGGACATACTATGAAGTGAAAAACTTACTATATTGTAACTTGTAGGTTGATGGAAAGCTTGAAGATTTTAGGAAAGCTATCTTTGTAAAACTCGATAGTCTTCGAATGTTTATAAATAAGTCTTTGCAGACTGTTTTGCAAATGATAAACAGTAGAAATGTGCAAGATGATGCAAAGGTAAGATCTGAATTGTATTTTTATAGGAAAAAATTTAGGCATACGAAAAAATATATACAAACTAACATAAAACATTCAGCTTGCTGGCAGTTCTATAAAAAATAATGACCAACAAAAAGACTTGAACAATCAGTATTTTCAGTCCAATATTGGAGAACAACTGCAGGCCAACACCACCAAAATTGGTATCTACAAAATACCTACAAAGTATCTACAATTTGTGTTAGTGAATATGCAACATATCTACACTTATCCTCGAATTATCTACAATTTTGATACACATATTCTACAACTTTCAAGCCACCATTATCCAGTATTATTTACCATTTTTAATTATAAAACAGAACATGTTGAAGATGCAGTTGGTCAAGAAAATCTTCTATCACATGGCGATTTATATACACATTTTCAAGTTGCAGCTTGTCACGACCCCAATCCTGGTCTTGATGGCGCCAAACATACTGCTAAAAAAGCCTGCCCAATTCCATAACCTTAGCCCCTTTTTAAAAGTCATGATTCAATTAACATGAATAATTACCAAGTCATAATACTGCAACTCTGAAATATAAATAAAACATGCGGAAATCTAAGTATAAAACAACTACTCAGCCCGAAAGATCTGGTGTCACAAGTCTGAGCCTCTGTACATGAGTAACAACCTACTATTATAGTCTCAATAAATGCAGAATTAAGATAAATAAAATAGAAGGAAGATCAGGACTGCGGACATCAAGTGCAACTACCTTTATACTTATGGATGAGCTGCTAAGCAGAGTAATCCTCACATAGCCTCAGGTGTGCCTGGATCTGCACACAAAGTGCAGGGAGTAATGTGATTACTCCGACCCAGTGAGTAATAAGCATAAATAAAGGATGAGAATAAGAAATCCTAAATAGACACAAAGTATTTCTATAAATACAACAACCTGAACTGGATATTATTCGATCAGTAAACCAATAACAATAATTATGGAAATGCTATAACAGATAAGTAAGTAAATGGCATGCAAATATGAAATGCAACACATAGTCTGGTACTCTCTAGTACCAGCTGCAGTGTGCAGCTCGCTCCATTTATTTATCGCCGACGACTCTCACTAGGGGTGTGCAAACTCCTGGAGGGGCCCCTTACGGCCCAAGCGCAATATAAGCCATCTTGTGGGATCAACTAGGCCCTCGGCCTCATATCAATATCAATATTATAATGCTGCGGCGTGCAGCCCGATCCCATGCTCAATCCATAATAACATAAGCCCCTCGAGCACAATAATATATAAATTTTTAGTCCAAATTTCATTAGAGAAATTATTTAAGTTTCAAATTTGAGAAAAGGTGGCTGAGTTTGAAAAATAGTAATAAATACAGGATTGAGTTCAATAATATGTGAAATTGGTAAGAAACCAGTAATAGCAATCCCCGAAGGATTCAATCAGTTGGCATGAAGCTCAATCGCAATCAGCTCAAATTATAATAATACGAAAAATAATAATAAGGAATTTAGTTAAATACGTAGGATATTCATCTACCGGGACAGACCAAATCATAATCCCCAACAATACTCTACCCCGCGGTCGCTAGCCGGCGTGCAAGCTATCTCATTATAGCACTAAAATGTGTAAATATGGGGTTTCAAACCCTCAGGACAACAATTACATCTATTACTAACCCCAAGCTAGCCAAAATCCTAGCTCGCTATGCCCTTGCCTTTCGAAGAGACCTCCTCATTCGGTGAATCTGATCAAAACCACAACGAATACGTCACGATAGGCTAGAGGAAAAATACTCAATCGAAAATAATCCAAAAACATAAAAATTCCCGAAATTGACAAATACCTGGGCCCTGGGCCCACTTCTCAAATTCCAGAAAATTTAACATCAACTGATTCCTTATATCGCCACGAGTCAATGCATATAAAGAATACCAAAATCGTAGTCCAAGTAACCCCTCAGATCCTAATTTGAAATATTAAAACTCAAGCCCTAATTTTTCCCCCTTTTTGCTAAGTTTCCATGGATTTCAAGGTTAATTTCATAATAAAATCGGGGTTTTAGTTCACATGACTTACCTCCAATTACTTTCAATTTAAACCCTCTTCAATTCACGTCCAAAAGATCTCAAGAAGGCTAAATAATGGTGGAAATAAGACTTAGTTCCCGAATAAAATATTATTAAAACCCTTCTGTCCAGGCCTCTTTTCGCTCTATGCGATCCCAGCCCCAGGCTTGCGATCACAATGTACAAAATTTCCTGCTCCAATTTAGCGCTATGCAATAGCACAGGGAACCATGCGATCGCAATGAACAAATTTCCATTCAAGCCCAGGTCCACTTAACACTATGCATCGCAGCCCTTGCTATGCGATCCCATTGAAGAACAAAACAACCCCTCAAATCCTCCTATGTGATCGCAACACTCCCTCTGCGATCGCATAGAGCAAAATGCTCTGCAACAGCTGATGCCTTTTTCTGCAACATCCTAAGTCCCAAAAACCTTCCATTAGCCATCCGAAATCACCTTGAGGCACGCAGGACCCCAACCAAAAATACTGACTCACCCAAAAACATCACTTAAACTTGTTCCAATTATCAAAACACCTCGAACAACACCAAAACCATCAAATTTCATCGGATTCAAGCCTAACTTCTTCTAAGACTTCTGAATTACGCACTTGATCAAAAACCTGACCAACACTCTTCAGAATGACCTAAATATTTGCACACACATCCAAAATCACCTAACAAAGCTACAACAACTCTCAAAATTCCATTCCGACCCTCGGATCAAAATCTCATATACCAGCTGAAATCTGCCAAAATACTAACTTCGCCAATTCAAATCTAATTCTACACAGGACCTCCAAAATCACTGCCGATCACACTCCTAAGTCACAAATCATCCCCCCCAAAGCTAACCAAATCCTCAGAATTCACATTCGATCCTCCTAACACATAAGTCAATGCACAGTTGACTTTTCCAAAAAAAAAAACCTTCCTTAAATGACTAAGTGTCTCATTTCCTACTAAAACTAATCTAAATCAAATCGTTTAAACAAAGCACTCATAATGAAGCATAAAATGGGGGAAACGAGGTGGTAACTCGTGTGACAACGGGTCGGGTCGTCACACAGTTGATGAAGACAAAACAGGTATCATACTGTCATTCAAAGATATTTTCTTGTTGTTTATAAATTTCAACATTCTTGTTAAGATATGAATGGTGTTACAGTGATGGATGTTATCAATTCACACTCCCCAATTCACGGAGTGACAGAGCAGGTCATCGAGGAAGATGACAATGAAGGTGCAAATATAGAGTATGTGGATCTAGGTGATTCTGAAGGATCAAGAGTTGAGAAGAATGAGATCACACTAGATAATTTTAAGTTGCCTAACAACTTATCCCAGTTGGTTAAGTTTGGCGAGCCCTTACAAGATGATGCAACACCTATGCATCCGGGGAGAACAAGGAATCCGGGAAAGCATGTCCGATCACCATTTATACCTCTATACAATTCTGGGGGCAGCAGCTCGGTTGGACCTAAAATTTTCTACCTCAAACACACTTTTACTACTGCTCAAAATGTAGATCTTGATATTTTAGAAAAATACCACTCTAGTGACAAAGGTTCAAATAGGTATGAATTTAAAATTTGACACTTGCATTTCAACATTTATCTTTCACATATCTAATTCAATCTACAATTTTTTTTTGATATTTATTTTTGGTCACAGGAGGAAGGCTCCGTTTTCCATAAAGGATAACCAAATTAAGCCTTGGTTAGACCTTAGAGTGGAAAATGTTGATAAGAAGAAATGGTTCTTTTCCCTGCCTCACTCCGGTCAAGTCGTCAATGACTCAGTACGTATCAAGGAGTCTATTTACAAGATATGGTTTATAGATATTTTGCCTTCTGTTTTGCAGTTTAATTGTATTTATGTAGTTTAATTGTATTTATGTTGTAGATACTTATAATATATGAAGATGACTTGTAGTACACATTGTAGATGTAATGTAGACATAATTCTAAATGTTGTTTTGTAGTTTAAATTGTAGAGTTGTTCTTAGATATCATTATAGATTTTTTGTAGTTAATTGTAGCTATAATGTAGTTTTATATAAACTATTTGAAGTTGACTTGCTGTTTGAATGACAACTATTTTTGGTTGCGGCATATTAATGTTTTAATGTATTACTTGAGGAAAAGAGGCAAGTATGACCCCAATAACACAACCAAGTTTACCACAATGTATTGAGTGTTAAAGACCAGGATAAAACAAATTATCAAAGGTTCATAAATTCACCTCCAGAAAAGAAGTATTATGTTGTTAAACCCCAAAGATGTTGTTGCAGAATATATTTTGGGGTATAGACTACTTGTGTCACGATCCCAGTTCACCCTCCGTGAACATGTCATGACGGCATCTAGTCGCTACAACTAGGTAAGCCTAACAATGCGGAAAAACAAATAATTTACGAAAATTATAACTCAAAACCCAAATTAAACAAAATGAAATGCGGAATGTAAAAGGCCACTTGGCACATACAGCAAAATATATCAATTACTACAATACAATCCCAAAACCCGAAAACTCACGGGAACACAAGCTAACAGAATGTAATACACAGCTCATACTCTAGAATGTCTAAAACAACAGCATGAAATGAAAGCTAACAACTAAAGCTAGATGAAGATGGAGACTCCTGGTCTGCGGACGAGGCAGATGTACCTCGAAGTCTCTACTATATCTCTTCGCCTCAAGAATAATACACTTGAATGAAGGTACCTAGATCTGCACATAAAAAACATGCGCATAAAAGGGCATGAATACACCAGAATGGTGCTTAGTAAGTGCCAACTCTTACTTCGGTCGGGTAGTGACGAGGAAGGTCAGAGCCTTCCTGAGAATAAACATAATAAAAAATCTTGCAAGAATATGAAATAAGCAAGAATAAAGAGTACAACTATGAAGTAAGACAGGTTATACAAGGCAACAATAACACACAGAGAATATGGTAACATGGAGTAAAATAGCTCAATATCAATACCAAAAACGAGAATCTCCCAGGATACCGTCCTGTAGTCCATTTCATCAACTGTCCAAAAATCTCCGGGGACACCTTCCCGTAGTCCGCCATATGTGTATATCTGAAGGATATCCCGAGATACCATCCCATAGTCCAACTATCAATGCGCGGGGATCTACCGGAATCCGATCCGGAGTCCCAAAGTAAATGTGCATGGGGATTTACTGGGAATCTAACCCGTAGCCCAAAGTAAATATGCAGGGGGATCTACCAGGAATCTAACCCGTAGTCCCAACGTAAACAAACATGGGGGGGGAGGGGGGAGCTACCGGAATCCCACATCCGTAGTCCCAATGAAAATACATAGACACAACAACAAGATAATAAGGAATAGGGTGCAATGAGTAAGCAATCGAAGCAACGAGTTGTACAATCAAGCAACTTAACCAAATAAGCATTTTAGATCTATTAAGCATGCTTTTCTAAACTAACATAGATTACATTGCAAGTACAACAACACAGATAAGAAAGAAACTGAGTCTTTATTTAAATGAAAAAATGGATTTTCAAGAATTAGCTCAAGTACTCCCTCGTCACCTCACGTACAAGGCATTCAATTACAGAATATCATATCCTAAGGGAAATATCCTCCACACAAGGTTAGACTAGTGACCTACCTCGAATCGGCTCAAAGTCAACTAGGAATCACACCTTTACCATAAGTATCTAATTCCAAATGGCTCAAATCTATTCAATTCAATTAAATATCATAAATAACATCTCAAACAATTGATTCTACGATTAAATTAAAAGCTAAGATGCAAAATTGTGTAAAATAACCAAAATGCCTCTCAGGCCAGCGTCTCAGAATTGGATGAAACTTATAATTTCGGAAACCTCATACTCTCACGAGTTTATACATAATAAGAACACAAAAATCGGAGATCAAATGGCCCCCCAAATCCCAGATTGAAAGTTAAAAATTCCAAGCCCTAGTTCTTCCATTTTTGTGTAAGTTTCCATAAATTCCTAGGTTAATTTCATAATAGAATCGAGTTTTAGGTTAAAAAATCATACCTCCAATATTTTCTCTTACCTCTTGAATCTCCCTCGAATAAGCTCTCAAATTCTTAGTTATGGTGGAAAATAAGGCTCAACTTGCGGATGAAATGTTTTATTACTTCACTGCCCAGGTACATAATTCATCGCAAACGCAGAGAAGGTCACACATTTGTGAAGAAGGAAAAAATTATGGCTTCCAAAATGCTCTTCGCGATCGCGAGGAATAGACAACGATAGCGAAGCCTGGGCTGACAAAGCTACACGAACACGATGTATTGGATGCGAATGCGAAGGGAGAAAATATGAATATTCGTGAACGCGTCAGGCTTCATGCGACGCGAAGGGGGAAAAGTTTAGAGCTTCGCAAATGCAAAGAAGGAATTTGGTCTGCAACAACTAAGGATTTTCAGCAATTTTTCACAACTCCAAAATGCTCCGTTGAACATCTGAAACACACCCGAGGCCTCCGGTACCTTAACCAAACCTATGGACACATCCCATAATATCAATCAAACTTGTAATAATCCTTAAACCACCTAATACAACTTTGGAAACTCGAATTAATCAATGATTTAAGCCTAAGAATTTCAAATTCTCTCAAAACACATTTTCGATAAAAAACCTAACCAAACCACGTCTGAATGACCTGAAATTTTACACACACATCTCGAATGACATGACAGGGCTACTGCAACTTCCAAAATTCCATTCTGACTCTCAGATCAAAATCTCACCTATCAATCGGAAACATTAAAAATTCAAACTTCGGCATATCAAGCCTAAATTTGCTAAGGACCTGCAAAATACATTATGAATACGGTCGCAACCCTGAAATCACCATACAAAGCTAACAGAACCATCACATTTCCATTACGAGGACATCTTCACACTATTCCGACTAGGGACAGCTTTTCAATACTTAAGCTCTCAATTAGGGACTAAGTGTCCCAAAACTCTCTGAAACTCAAAACCGAACATCCCAGAAAATCAAATAAGCAGAAATAAACTTGGGAAAAGTAGTTAATGAAGGATCGGGGCGTATATTATTAAGATAACCGGCCGGTTGTCACAACTTGTCAATGTTGCATGGGATGATGTTGTCTATGTGATCATGCACGTCAATATTGTACAAAAATTCCATTAGATGCTGGTTGTTTTCGACATTGCAGATAGGCAACTTTATGTATATGATTCCATGGTCTCTACACACAACTATCAAGTTATTGAATCCTGTATCGAAAAGTTTTCTGTTATTATACCTTTGTATTTGTCATGCACTAGTTTCTATGGGAAGCGTGAAGACGTTAACTTCAAGACTAGCAAGGCATACATTGAAAAACTAGTTATCGACCCTCTTATGATTCAGTATATCATTGGAGAGATTCCACAGAAAAAAGAAGGGCCACTGTAAAAAATCTATTCTCTCTTTCTATGCATTTAATTCTTTTTTATTTCTAATCATTTGGTAAATATTTTTTAAATTTTGTATTCTGCAGTGATTGTTGTGTATTTGTTGCTGCCTTTGCGGAGTATGTTAGCCTTGGAGATTTGTCAATTTCCGCAGAAGACCTTTCTGATATTGACCAACATCGTAGACGCTATGGAGCGCTCCTATGGGACTATGCTACAAAGAAGTAGGAAGATGGGTCAATCAGTGAAAGTGAGGTTACATGCATGCTAGCAAGGAGGAAGGGTACACCTGCATTGAATGAGAAAACAAGAGTACAGAGAAAGAAGAAGTAGTATTATGTATATGTAAATTAGTTGATTCTAGTTTGTAGGATAAGTATAGTACACAACTTTCTGAACAATTCCTTTGTGTTTTTATTGTAGCAGACCCTTTGTTTTGTTAATTTCAATCCAGTTTAGTAGTTCACTTGAAAATAACTTGCTAATTTTATCTCCAATTGTTTAATATTTACAACACTTGTTCTTCGTTATCTTAAACGTAGTTATTATGTAGTCAGAATACAAATTATCTATAAAAAAAACTTCAAATTATCTACAATATGAAAATACTTAATGTTGAGATTGTATATAATTTAATAGTTGAATATTTATATAATTTGTAGGGATATACCTCCAGTTGTATTTAATTTCTGTACATAACTGCCAGTTCAAGTTAAATTAATTTTTTTAAACTTGTAGTTATACTGTACATAATAAATATTAACTGCTATATACAGAATGTAAAAAATGGAGGTAGATACTTGACACAATAAAAAAACATGTTAACAAACACATAAACAAATTGAAATTAACTACATTATGATCTTTAAAAACTTAAACGATTACACACAAAATTCTGTTAACTTGAACACACTAACAATAATTTTGAAATACTATTCTAACTATATGATATTTTTTTTGGGTGCATTCGTGCAAGATCTTTTGTTAGGACCTTCACCTCCACAGTTTCCACATGACACCTTGTACTTACTTTAGTTGATCATATGTTTTGTATCTTTCCTTTTGAGATCTTTCTGGCTTCTTTTTCTCTCCCGTAGGTGAATTTACTACTTCATCAGATATATGTTGTAGCACATTCCATTTGCTTTTACTAGGAAGGGGATTTACTGGTATTTCATATGTATCCAGTAGGCTCTCCCTTGTGTAATACAAAGAGTAATAGTTTTCATAAGTTTAATTCATGTGCCTTAAAGTTGTCAAAGCATGCGCACATGGAAGTTCATCAAGTTGGAACTGGCCACAAGTACATTTCTTTCTTACAAGACACACAATGTACCGCTTCACACCATCTATCACAGTATGGATATGATATGTTGAAGCCCTCACCTACAATTACATAACAAACATAAAGAAAAATATTTCAAATCATAACAATAGATTATGTACAATTAATCTACAAGTTAGGTACAATTTATTTACAAATTATCTACAATCTACAAATTAACTGTAATTTATCTACAATTTATCTACAATCTGGAACCATTGTATATTAAAATATTATTTTTCTATACCAAAATAAACAGATCTTACCCTATGTTTCTGAGATAATGTACTATTTTTCTATATTTTTTTGTTGAATTTGTACCCAAGGTATGTGGAAGTACCCTTTGCCTTCAATAACTTCTCTTTCATCCAAGGTTCAAGAAGTATCCTCATATACTATAATAGGTCAACTATTGGCAGCTCTCTTGCATCTTTTGTTACAACATTCAATGACTTTGCAATGTTTGATGTAATAGTCCAAGTTCTATTCACCGTTGCATGTATTCTTAACTATCTATGATAGCCAATATCATAAAGGTATGATTTAACACGTGGGTCTATCTCTTCAATCTTCGACATTCTTTCTTTAAATTCATCCAGAGTGTATGACCCTGTTGTATCAAAGTACAATTCATTTAATTGTAGATGACCCTTCTTGAACTTTTCTTTTATATTTGTCTAAATATGCCACACGTATGAGTAGTGTGGTACGCCCCGATAGACACATTGAAGTTTCTTTTACCATATGCTTGCTTGAATTTCTCAAAAAACCACTTCCACGATGCGTCATTTTCCGAATAAACCACAACATATGCCAAAGGGAGTATTGTACCTACATTATTAGTAAAAAGATAATTAACTAGCACCTTTGAAAATTCATATAAAAACAAAAATACATATAAACTATGATATATTTACAAAGTATCTATAATGTATCTACAATTTATAAGCTACCAACAAAATAACTATAATTTTACCTGTTGCATCCATTGTGCTTTCTATTAGCATAATCCCATGTAGGCTATCTTTCAGAATGTCCCATCAACCACTACGAGTAGTCTACAATATTTCCAACCACTTATTGATGTACAAAGAGCAACAAACGCATATAAGAAAGATTCATCTATTGTCTTCTTCAATTTAACAACTGAACCATGATACGTCTTCTCAAGAATATGAAATGTTTTGGTAATTTGTTGTAGGAGTCAGCCGGATGACCTCTTAACAATTGTAAATCCTTTTCCTTTGCTCTCCATGCTTGCATCTTGCTTAACTCCATGTTGGGACAACATATCAATCTGTATGTCCTCTGGTGTGTATACTTTTTTTGGATCATAATACATTAGCATGACCATGCTACCAATTACAACTGCAGTACGTTTGCACTGTATGAATGTATCGTCCACTAAGGTGCATGTTTTTTGTCGGTTGAAACTCCTGATCTTGAACATTGCAGAGTCATTAATTGATGTTGCCTTGAAGTGTCAATTACAGTTTTCTGCAACGCATATAAACCAGTAGCTACAAAAAATACATTTGTAATACATGTTATCAATGTAGATGTAACAAAAGGACTGTTTTAACATAAAGTAAGACACTATACAATATAACTACTTTTCATCTACATATCACAAGGAAAGTACTGTTTATTATTATCTTTTCACTAGTAATATCTTCATACCTTCTGTGGCTAGATCTTTTAACCCTGAATTGGAACTTGTTGATAAGAATGAAAATAATATTGCTTTATACAACCTAAAACTGATGTGTAGTTTATTTGTAGATAAATGTAGGAATTATATAGATATTATCGTAAAATCAGACTTCCATAGAATTTGAAACACAACAAAACTTGTAGTTGTGTTCTCATTTGTAATAGTCAATTCCATTTTAAAATCTCGTACACTTATAAGTAACAGATATGATCCTATGTTTTTATTCTCTTTTTTTGTCTCTACATAAACACGAACCCCCATATTGTTCCTAATCTCGATTGGAGGACATCTCATTCACAATGTATTTGATTTCTATAATTTTTTTCGAAGTATCAATCATTAATTGCTCTGTAATTGTAGTATTCAATGTACTGTAACTTGCATCCTCATCGACCATAATGCCATCAACTTAAAAATCTCTAAATCTACCATAGCTATCCTAATTCTTATTAAAATGTAGCATGATTGGGATTTTGGACATGATTGTGTGTCGTTGCCCAGGTACTGTTCAATATTATGTCACTTTTTTGATTTTTTATATTAAGAAAAAAAGTCAAAAAACAGAGAATCGGTAGAATTGATTTCTACAATTTGACTTAAATTTGTTTAATATTTTGTCGCTTTTTTCATTAGTGGATTGACGAAAATAGCCGACGAGTTGAGATTTTGCAGAACTGATTTCTACAATTTGAAATCGAGCTTCTGATTTTGACGAATTGAGTTATTGATTTGTGGCTTAAGGGAAAATATCAAAAAATAGAGTTTTTGCATAAAAGAATCTATGTAATTTGATTTTACATTGAAGATAAAGGATTTCCGTTTCAAATTTGATCTGAAGGTCGCAAAATCAATTACAATATTCTGTTCCTGAATTTAGTGTGCCTAATTAGGAAGATTCAGCTACAAATAATTAGTATTTACTGAATGATATAATAATTGTAGAAAAAGTGTAGACATGGTGGGTAAATTAAAAACTATACACATATTTGATAATAAAATTTCATATATGGTATAAGAAAGAAAATATCACTTATTTAATATTTTTCAAAGTTCAAATTCCATAACCAATGACTTCATGTAGTCGGCATCTATTATGGGATTTACAATCCAATTCCAAATTGGATACTTTATTAATATCTCCTATGTATAATATATATATATATATATATATATATATATATATATATATATATATATATATATATATATATATATATATATATATATATATATATATATATATATATATATATATATATATATATATATATATATATATATATATATATATATATATATATATATATATATATATATATATATATATATATATGGTATAAGAAAGAAAATATCACTTATTTAATATTTTTCAAAGTTCAAATTCCATAACCAATGACTTCATGTAGTCGGCATCTATTATGGGATTTACAATCCAATTCCAAATTGGATACTTTATTAATATCTCCTATGTATATATATATATATATATATATATATATATATATATATATATATATATATATATATATATATATATATATATATATATATTTCAACCAAGAGAAATAATTTTCTTTTTATTCCAAATAGAAATTTCAATTCATTCACAATATTAATTATAATCTTTGTGCTAATAGAGAATATAATAATATTTAATTTTAATTAATAACTCAATTATTTGACTGATTAAATTCTTTAATTTAATTAACAAATAATAAAGTAATTAATCCTTTAGCAACGATGAGAACACTCGTTAGTGTTCGACCTCATAGGTTCAATACTAAATCGGTAGTAAATTGACCACATCAAAATACTAATCAAGGGTAACATCTAGAAACACTCATTAACGACCAGATGGCATGAAGTATACAATTTACTCTTAAAAACCAATAGAAGAATAATGTAGTAATTCCTTCAATCCCTATAGCTCTGGATCTCCCTAGGATATGCTTCAAGTGTCAAATCCTAATAGGCGATCAACTATGTGTTCATGTCAAGTATAATCGACCATTGAATGACCTAATAAACTCATTTCTTCTTTCATTCAATTGCCCTGGCCAAGGTCTTTAGTTGGTCATTTATAATTTATGACAACATGGAGCTCAATCTCATTATCAAGAGTTGACAGATTCCATCTGATCAATCACTAATTCAACAATTATTTAATCGTACCCAATATCCTTTCAACTATCGCCCTAAGGCCATAGGTGTCTAGTATTAAAGCACAATTAATAACTTGTCATTTACTATGACGATCTCAGGTCAAAAAAAATTCTTACGTCATATTCTTCAAGAGAATATCCTATTGACAGTTTATGATAATTCTAACCATTAGGAGTTTTCCAATAAGTTGGTACACTGATCATATCTCTATATGCATCATTTATCTATGCAATTCAGTTAACAAGATCAACTAATATTTATCCCATAAAGACAATCACATAAATATATATCTAACCTGATTACTAATGTCCAAATTAAAAATCCTACAATCAAGAACAATTTAGATTAAATTGTAAGAGACTTTGCTCTAATTATCATGATCTCTATGACGATGACAAATTTTAAAATTTAATCAAGGACCTTATCAAATTAATCAAATAATTAATATAATTATGATAAAAAGAATGCCATATATTATTATATCAAATAACGTTCATAAAAATATGTTCAAGTCATCAAATATGAGATTGGATCTAGGGCATATCTACTATATCCCTAACAATCTCTCACTTGCACTAGAGTCAATCGCTTTGTTCTTCATTCCCAATTTTCACTTGTGCTTGTCAAACTCATTTGCACCAAGAGCTTTAGTGAATGGGTATGGAGCATTTTCCTCTCCATCAACCTTTTGAACCTATAAGCTTCCACATCCAATGATTTTTTTTATCAAGTGATCCCTTGGCAGAACATGTTTTGATTTTTGGTGTGATTTTGGTTCTTTTGCTTGAGCAGTGGCTTCAGTGTTGTCACACAATAATGGAATTGTACCTTTTTTGAAGGAACTACACCAAGTTCAGTTAAGAACTTTTTCATCCATACAGCTTTCTTAGCAGCTTCACTAGCTACTTTATATTCTGCTTCAGTCACTGAATCAACTACTGTAGCTTGTTTGGTACTTTTCCAACTCACCGCACCACTATTTAAGGTGAATACATAACCATAATTAGATTTGCTATCATCTCTATCTGAAGAGAAACTTGCATTAGTATAACCTTCAAGTTTCAACTTAGAATCTCCATAGAACTTAAGAATGGTCATCACCACCTTCTTATGTTCTGTCACGACCCCAGTTCGCCCTCTGTGTACATGTCGTGATGGAACCTAGTCTATACGACTAGGTAAGCCTAACAATGCAGAAGATAAACCATAAAATTTCAAAAAAATAATTAAAACTTATTTAGTAGAATAACCATGTGTTTAAGGTGCCGCTTGGCACATACAATAACAACTCTTGAAGCTAACAAAATTTTCCCAAAACCTGGAATCTCACAAATCACAAGCTAAGGGTTACAGACGAGGCTCTGACTCAAGAATATTTATACAAAGGAGAAATACTGAAAGAGCTATACTTAATACAGAAAGCTGGAAAGGGACTCCTCGATCTGCGGATGTAGCAGATATACCTCGAAGTCTCTACTGATACGCCTCCTTCCAAGGCTGACATAACTGAGTGGGAGTACCTATATCTACACAACAAAAATGTGAAAAAAAGTAGCATGAGCACCCCACAGCAGTGCCCAATAAGTATCAAGATTAACCTCGATTGGGTAGTGACGAGGAATAATCAGGACACCTACCGGTCAATGAATAGTGTTATTATAGGTATATCTGAAATGATATACATATATTTATGTAAAGGGTGCACGGAGTGACTAATAATGCAAAAACCACAATGAGGGAAAGAGAACAACAAAAAACAACGAGAATATAAAAAGTGATGAAACGTAATGATGACAACACAATCCAACTCCTAAGATCACAACACATTAAGGGGAAAAACTAGACAATATCTCATGTTCTACGATGATGTTCACCTAAGGTCTTATTCGGCTATTTCCACAAATTTACCAAATTTCAAACAAACCACAACTCACAAAATCCCAATATCTGAAATCTAACACTTGACACCCTGTACCCCATCTGTCTCTCAGTCATGCTGACAACTAACAAGCCACCCAGGGCCACTCTTACATATATAATGATTAAACGAGAACATACCTCTATGCATAGCAAAAGTCGAGGGAACTTTATCTCCAATAGGAGTGTTTTCAACTACGCGTATGCTTGTGCGAGTACATTAACAAGATTTCTACCAGCTAATAATGATAAGAAGAAGAGCGACAACACGCACAAGGTTCCCTTACGACGTCCACAAGATAAATCTCATACAGGAAAGCAAACACAATAAAAATATTAAACAAAGAAGGAATGCCTCTACATGCCCTCACAATTCATTACAATCAACCCCTGACATAGCCCACCTTGTTTCGCCACGTGTGCAATTAATAACATAATAAGTACCGCCTTGTTTTGCCACACGTGCATCATAGCATTTCCCACGTTATTTTTCCACATGCGCAACCCACATATAACCAAAGCAACATATAGCGCCTTATTTTGCCGCATGTGCAATATATCAATAACAACAGTGGCACGACAAAGACCTCGTGCAAAACCCTAACAAAAATTGCATGGCAGAAACCTCGTGCATCAGAATATCAACACTAGCACAACAGAAACCTCCTGCACCACAATATCAACAGTAGCACGGCAAAAACCTCGTGCACCACAATATCAACAGTAGCACAGCAGAAACCTCGTGCATCACAATATCACTAGTAGCACGACGTTAACCTCATGCACCAAAATATCTACAGTAGCATGACAGAAACCTCGTGCATCACAATATCAACAGTAGCATGGTAGAAATGTCGTGCATCACACTATCTAAAACTGCACGGCAGAAACCTCGTGCACAACAATATCAATAGTACAACAGTAACAAATACAATATATATATATAGGAATGAAGCAAGAAAATCACTGGGGTATTCCGTTCAACAAAAAAGCAGTACAACTAACTCACAAGGAATAACTATAACAGAGAAATAGTAAGTGCAACAAGGACAACTCAACAAGGAATAAATGGTAAGAAACAACGATTCAAAAATACTCAGTCCAACAACAAGGAAGTTAACATGAACCAAATAATTATAATTAAGGAAGTATCAACTAAAAACAGAATATCATCTTCTTTCCAATTAAGAAAAATTAATTACACGAGAGGAAGAAATAATACTTTCCAAATAAAGACGAGCAGTTAGGAAGACTATAGAAGGGTAAGTGTCCACAGTTAATCAAGTAAAATCCTATTAGGCAACAAGAACAAACCAAACCGGGCAAATAAAGTCAAAGTAAGACATGTAGAGGTGAAACTAATAGCAGGGAACTCAATTGTTCCAAGAAAAACCTCATATTCAGTGCTTACAAGGATCTAAGAGCCTAAAAGGGAAATATTGTCCATAAATAGATCCGAGCAGACACTCTTCACCTCGCGTGCAAGGAATACAAACAACAAAGAACACTTAATTCCTAAAGGGAAGTCCCCCCACAAGGTTAGACAAGATACATACCTCGAACCGGCTAAAATCAACTAGCACATATCTATTCAATTCAATCACACATTGTAACTAACATCTCAAGCAACTGATTCTACTATTCAATTTAAAGCTAAGATGCAATTTAGGTGAAATGACCAAAATGACCCTCAGGACAACGTGGGCAAAGCCCGAGGTTCGAACCAAAACCAGTTACTCATTCCCCCACTAACACAAATATATGATTTGTTTTGAAATCGGACCTTAAATTAAGGTCCAAATCCCCAATTTTAGAAAACCTAGTTTCTACCCAATATACTCAAATTTTCCCATTATAATCTTTGATTTGACGTTGAAATTATGTTAAAAGGTGTTAAGGAGTGAAGAAAATAAGTTAGAAACCACTTAACAATCATTTTTAAGAAGAATAATTGCTTAGAAAATCACCTCTTATATTTTGTGTTTTTTGAAAGTGAGAAATAACTAAAAATCCAATGTATTTATACTCTTTGACGCGCCTAGTGCGGACCGCGCAAAAAGGTCCGCGGCCGAGCTGGTGAAACTGAAGGCTGCTGGATTTTTGAAGCTTGCAGCACAGACCGCACGGGGACGACCGCGGCCACGCGGCTCACACCGCATACCGCGCTAAAGCGACCGCAACCGGGCAGCATACACCATAGACCGATCTAAGGCGACCGCGGGTGCGCTAGAACCTGCAGCTTTTCCCTGACCTGCAATATCTGGTGTTTAAAAGTCTATGGCCTCCCAAAACCTACTCTAAATCACCCGAGCCCTTGGGACTCCAAACCAAGCATACACACAACCTCGAGGACACCCTACGAACTCATCTGCGCGATCAAATCACCAAATAATATCATATACACCGAATCAAGCCTCAAAGCTCATGATTCCTTCTCAAATTATTCATATGACATACAATTCCCATCTTAGGTCCGAAATATGTCAAACGACGTCCGTTCTGAAGAAATATTTACAGGAAATGCCAAATCATATATAAGACTTGTACCGGCCACCATAACCAAAAGTACGGGCCCGATACCGTAGTCTTCTGATCAATTTTCGTTTTCATATTCCTTAATTACTTCCATAAAATAATTTCACATAAAAATTTATTTCTCGAATTTGGGGCCTTGGAATTTGATTTCGGGCGTATGCTCAAACCCGTATTTTTCTACGGATCCTCTACGACTAGCGAATCGCGGGTCTGGGTCTGTTTACAAAAACTATTGACCGAAATAAAATTTATTCAATTTAGTATAAAAATTTAGCATTTTTCTCATAGAATTTATATTTATGTTTTTTGATTATGCGTCTGGATTGTACACACAAATCGAGGCAACCCGAGAGGAGGTTTTATGGCCTCTAAAGTACAGAACAAAAAATAAATAAGTGATGACCCCATTGGGTAGTCACATGCTCCTTACCAGTATTTGCCTGATATCGGCTAGTCACTCCAAGTGCATAAGCCACATCAGGACGTGTACATGTCGTGGTACACATGATAGCTCCCACTACACTAGCGTATGGGACCCTCCTCATGCGTTCGCTCTCTTCAGGTGTTTCAGGACAATCCTTCCTACTGAGAGTAATTCCAGTGCCTATCGGTAGATAGTCTCTTTTGGAATTATCCATATTTTACCTCTTTAAGATGGTATTAATGTACAAAGACTGGAAAAGTCCAAGCAACTTCATAGATCTATCTCTATTGATCTTTATTCCTAATATATAAGTTGTTTCTCCCAAATATTTCATGGAGAACTGTTCAAATAGCCAAATCTTGGAAATTTGCAATGCCGGTATGTCATTACCTCTGAAATATATCATCAACATACAATACTAAGAATATAATTGTGCTCTCAGTAACCTTTCTGTACACAAAACGTTCTTTGCTATATATAACAAAATTGAACTTTTAAATTGTCCCTTTGAAGCAAATATTCAAACTTCAAGAAGCTTGCTTTAGTCCATAAATGGATCTTTGTAGCTTGTAAATGTTATTATGATCATGCGGAGATGTAGAATTTTTAGGTTGTGTCATGTACACATCCTCTTCTAGGTCACCATTAAGGAAGTTGTTTTCACATCCATTTGCCATATTTCATTGTCAGAACCTTGTGTCGCCTCTTCATAGGTCTCAGGATGATGATCATTGTGATCAACCTTATTTGATACATTAACTGGTACCATTAGATTTAATCTAGCTGGTACATGATGTTCTCATGTAGATCTTCTAAGAGGTACTTGTACAAACTATTCACCTTGTGCTGGATTTGGTTGTTGTTCAATTTAGTTTGAATTGGTTTATTCACCTGTTCTTGAACTTCATTTACTTCTTGAACTTCAACCGTTGTAGATGGCAACTTCTTTGGCAACTTCAAAACATCCAATAAAGGTTCTTCAAGTTAGGTCTCGTGATCTTTATATTGTGTTGATTCATTAGTTTCTTGAAAATCATCAAGTTCTTTTCTTTATTATAATTTCCTTCTAAAAGAAATTTCCTTTGCAAAAAGGTTGCTCTTCTGGCCACAAACACTTTATGACCAGAAGGGTGATATAAATAATAACCCTGTGTTTTTTTAGGATACCCAATGAACCTATTGCTTGAGTCAATGTTTATCAGACTGTAGTCTAATAAGATAAGCTGGACAACCCCAAACTTTAATATGTTTAAGGTTATGTTTACATCCTTTCCATATCTCATATGATATTGTAGAGTCTGACTTAATAAGAACTTTATTAAGTTAGTATGTTGCAGCTTCCAAAGCATATTCCCATAAATTTATTGGAAAATCAGTGAACCCCATCATAGGTCTCACCATATCTAATAAGGTTCGGTTTCTCCTTTCAGACACACCATTGTGTTGTGATGTTCCCGGAGGTGTCAACTGTGAGGGAACCCCATTTTCTTTGAGATATCTAGTAAAATATTCACTAAGATATTTTCTACCTCTATCAGACCTTAGTACTTTCATACTTTTACCAGTTTGCTTCTCAACTTCACTATGGAACCTTTTGAACATTTCCAAAGATTCAGACTTGTGCTTCGTAAGATACACAAATCCATATCTTGACATATCATCAATGAAGGTGATGAAGTAAGAATATCCACCTCTAGCTTGAATTTTTATGGGCCCACAAACATCTGTATGAATTAGTCCTAGTAATTCAAAAGATCTTTCTCCACTTCCAGTAAATGGAGATTTGGTCATTTTTCCTTTGGGATAAGATTCACAAGTTGGATATGATTAAAAATTATACTTGTCAAGTACCCTTTCTTGTACAACTTGTTAATTTTTTCCTCTCCCATATGACTAAGCCTACAATGCTAAAGGTATGCATGATTTACTTGATCATCTCTTTTCTTCTTAAGACTTTAAACAGGAATAATCGAATTAGCATTCACATTAGGTAAGACATAAACATCATGTTGGAGATAGCCATTCACATGTAAACTATCACTATAATAAATAGAGCAAATACCATTGCCTATGTTAATGCGAAAACCATGTTTTCCTAACATAGAAGCTAAAATTATGTTCAAAACAAATTTAGGAGTGTAATAACAATCATCCAACATAAGTACTTTGCCCGTAGGCATTATTAAAGAAATTTATCCTACAGCTATGGCCGCACCTTTTGCACCATTTCTAACTTGTAGATTAACTTCTCCTTTCTTTAGCCTCCTACTTATCTTGTACCCTTGCATCACATTACAGATGTTATAACCACCAGCTATATCTAATACCTAGTGAGGAATTAGTAGTAGCTAAAGAAACCTTCAAAACATTTTTCAATTACGTCTCACCTTGTTTCTTGTCCTTTAGAGTTGCAAGATACGCCTTGCAGTTTCTCTTCCAATGCCCTTTCTTACAGTGAAAACATTTGACATCATATAATAACTGCAAGATCAAATCTTCAGAAAACTCTTTACCAAGCTTGTACCCCAACTTCTCATGTTCTTCTATAAGAACAATCATATGATTGAAAAGGGGTCCAACAAGAGAGTTTTCAGTGTCCAACTGTGTATCAACCATCTTTTTAAGATATTCAATTATTGCAGTTAGATTCATATTCTAGTGTTTCCTCTGGAGTTCATAACTCATAGAAGCGAAAATGATGTGTTTAATAGCAACGCATTCTTCCAAGCATTTCTGATAAACCTTGGTGCCTTGAACATCACTTTCTAGTGGGATTGTCTGTGCATGCTTAAAATCATATCAATGAGCTTTTCATGCATGAGAATAGTTCTCAAATGTTTATGCCAGCCATCAAAGTTTGGTCCTACCAACTTGTTGATCTCAAGTATTTCACGCTGTAAAAAATATCGCACGACAAGGAAATCAAATGAAGTGGAAATTTTCCTAATAGTTACATAGCCTCTCGTAGATAAGTACAGACGTCTCTCTACCGATCACTGAGACTCTAATAAATCAACCTATGTCGCTTGACTCCTATGAACCTAGAGCTCTGATACTAACTTGACATGAACCCAATTCGCCCTCTTTGAACATGTCGTGATGACACCTAGTTCCTATAACTAGGTAATCCTAACAATGTGGAAAAACAACACAACTACAGAATAATTAATTAAAACTGAACAACAAAAAGAAACCTGTATATAACTGTCGCTCGTCATATACAACTAAAAAATACGAAAGTCCACAATATCATGTCAAAACCCGGAAACTCACGGGAACACAAGCTAACGAATAGTAATACATGGCTCTAACTCCAGAACATCTAAAGCAAAATTACGGAAGAAGTCTAAATACTACAAATAGAGTAAAGAAGGAGACTCATGTGTTTGCGTACGCTGCAGAAGTACCTCAAACTCTTCGTAGCTCTTCTGGCCTCAATGATAGTGTGCTTGAGATGAAGTACGTGGATCTGCATATGAAAAACATGTGCAGAAGAGGCATGAGTACACCACAGCAGTACTCAGTAAGTACCACGCCTAACCTCAGTTGGGTAGTGACGAGGAAAGGTCCGAGCCCTACTGAGATGCAACATAGTAAATAATAAGATGAGGAAATAACAGTATAGATAAAGTGTATAATGAGAATCTGAACAAGATAAGGAAACCATTATAGAAAGCAGAAAAATAGGATAATACTAGTAAATGCTACTCACAACAGGAACCAAAATCGGGGATCTCTTGGTATCCAGAGGCTCTCTCGGTATTCTCAATCTTACAATTTCATGTCCCTGGGATCTCTTGGTATCCCAAGGATCTCTTGGTATCCTCAAATATTACAATTTCATGTGACAGGGATCTCTTGGTATCTCGAGGATCTTTTGGTATCCTCAAATCTTACAATTTCATGTACTAGGGATCTCTTGGTATCCTGAGGATCTCTTGGCATCCTCAAATCTTACAATTTCATGTGCCACAGCTCTCTTGGTATTCTCAAATGTTACAGTTTCATGTGCCAGGGATCTCTTGGTATCCCGAGGATCTCTTGCTATCCTTAAATTTTACAGTTTCACGTGCCATGGATCTCTAGGTATCCCGCACCCTCAGTCCAGAACATATCAAGTGCAGGGGGATCTACCGGGAGGCCAACCAATAGTCCCAATTTAAAAACACACAATTGCAACCCAAACATTTGGAAAGCTACTAACTCAGGACAAGAAATAGAAAAATACTTGTCAAACATACTACACGGAGTACAAACAAGATAGTTTAAGCACTTAGGTAAGTAATTCAATGAACATGCTTCTATAAACTAGCATAGAATAAGCTTACAATTTAAAATAATAGGTAAGCAAGAAAACTCAATTTAAATACTTCAAGTAAAAACGGATTTCCAACAATTTGCTCACGTACGTTCTCATCACATCACATACGAGGTATTCAATTACCAAACATCATATCCTAAGGGGAGAGTACCCCCTACAAGCTTATACAAACCACTTACCTCAAACCGACTCCAATTCAACTTTAAACCACACTTTTTCCATAAGTATCCGACTCCAAATGGCCCAAATAAATTCATTTCAATTACATCTTGTAAATAACACCTCAAACAACTGATTCCACTATTTAATTTAAAGCTATGAAACAAATCTAGATAAAATGAAAGAAAAAACCTCGGGCCAACATGGTCAAAACCCGAAGTACGAACTAAAATCCGGTTACCCATTCCTACACGAATCCAATTATGTGATTAGTTTTGAAATTGAACCTCAAATTCAGGTCCAACCCACAATTTTAGCAAAACCCTAAGTGCTACCAAATATACCCAAATTTTCCCATTAAAATCTTCGATTTGACATTGAAATTATGTTAAAAGTTGTTAAGGAGTGAAGAAAATGAGTTACAAATCACTTACCAGTCGTTTTGAAGAAGAAGAATTGCTTAGAAAATCGCCTCTTATGTTTTGGGTTTTTAGAAAGTGAGAAGTAACTGAAAATTCCGTGTATTTATACTCTTTGACACGCCCAGCACGGACCACACAAAAAGGATTGCGGATGCGCTGGTCGAACTGAGGCCTACTAGCTCTCTGAAGCATGCCACGCAAATCGAGCTAATGCAACCGCGCAGCACACACCACGGACCGCTCTAAGGCGATCGCTATCGTGCAATGCACACCGCGGACCGCGCTAAGGTGACCGCGGCCGCACTGGTGCCTGAACTTTTCTTGACCTGCAATATCTGGTGTTTTATGTCTAAGACCTTCCGGAACCTACTCGAAACTCACTTGAGCCCTCGGGGCTCTAAGCCAAATATGCGTACAATCTCAAAAACATCATACGGACTTATCCGTGCGATCAAATCACCTAAATAAAATCATATACATCGGATCTAGCCTCAAAACTCATGATTTCTTCCAAATCTTTTATAAAAACCAAATTTTCATTTTATGTCCGAAACACGTCAAACGACGTCCGTTTTCAATCAAACTTTTCAAAAAGTGCTTTAACCATATATAAGACTTGTACCGCGTACCGACACCAAAATACAGGCCTTATACCATAATTTTTAATCAAATTTAATGTCCATTTCCTTAATCATTTCCATAAAACAAATTTCACAAAAAAAAATCATTTCGGATGTTTGGGACCTCGGAATTTGATTTAGGGCATACGCCAAAATCCTATATTTTTACTGTGGACCGCCGGGACCGTCAAATATTGGGTCCGGGTCTATTTACCTAAAATAGTAACCGAAGTCAAATTTAATCAATTAGTAGAAAAATTTTGCAATTTCATAGAATTCGTAATTAAGTTTTCCAGTTACGCGCCCGAACTGCGTATGCAAACCGAGGCAACTCGAGAGGAGGTTTTAAGACCTTCAATGTTGAAAAATTATAAGTTAGTACATTATGTTAAATTATATTAAAATCATAACCTAAACATAGAACATAATACTTATATTCAAAGTAAATCGTAAATCTATGTTTTTCTTAAATTCCTCCTCTACCCAACAAGAAACATCATAAAAAGTTCCTTCTGCTTTATTTCTTCTTTCATAAAATCAATGTTGCAGCTTCACTTGAATGAAACCCCCCCATTCTTAATATAGGTAGCTCCCTCGCTTCTAATAGGACAGAATTCGTTGACTCAACTATGTTTGTTGTGAGCATGTCATTTCTTCGTCATGGACTAGAAGAATTTTCCCACCTTTCCGATGGTTCTTCCATCAAGTAATCATAAATCTTCTTATATACCTTTTTATATATCTGACATGTGTAGATCAAATTCTTTGCGCCTGTATACTCTTGCAACACGTTGAAAAAGTTTTATGACCTCACTTTTCACTTTTCTTTGCATTAGGTTCTGCTCCAAATGATAGATACAAATCCCATTATGGCTTTCGGGATATACCTTTGCAATGCCATATGCAATAGCTTGATGTCTGTCTGATAAAATATTAGATTCCTATGGCTCCCAAATGTATTGTGAAGCTGACTAAAGTACCACTCATAGGAATTTTTATTTTCAGATTCTGCTATTCCAATGGCTAGTGGGAAAATTTGGTTATTTGCATCCTTTGAAACTGAAATCATTAAAGCACCACGAAATGTTGACTTAAAAAAAGTTGCATCAACAGCAATCACTGGTCTACAATGATTCCCACCAGATATTGATGATCCATACGCATAAAACATATAAAGAAACCTAAAAATACATTACAAAACAAAGTTAATAAAAGTTAAGGATAGGTAGTCCTGGACATTAAATTACAAGGCCAAAAGTTAAGGACAACTAGTCTTGTAGTTAGACATATAAGGTCAAATGTTAAGGACATTCATTACTTAGCTTAGAGTTACAAGTTATAATGTTAAGGATATACGGTCCTTAACTTTGAGTTCAAAGTTCAAAAATTAAGGACAGACAGTCCTTAACTTTGACATATAAGTTCAAAAGTTAAGGACAACCAGTCCTAAACTTTTGGTTGCAAGCTGAAAAATCAACTGGTTAAAGAAAGTATGTCCTATGTTTTATAAAACGAACTAATAAACTTTTTTGTTTGCTTTTTTACATGTTTTTGTTGTTGCCTATATTTATGTTAGTATATATTCATAGGTTTTTACTTCTCATCATATACAAGTATGAAGACAATAATTCATAATTCCCTTCAGGAGTTCCTCTTATTAAAGAGGAAGCAAGTTGAATAGCACGTCACGCCTTGTGATACCCAATATCTACTCCATGCAATTTTTGCATTTCTGCCATGAAAAGAGCTGGTGTAACTTCGAACCTTGGGTCTCAAAGATTATCGATAATCTAACCACTAATAAAGTTTGAAGTTGCATGCCTTTGATTAGCTTTCATGGTGTTAACAGAGTAGTCATGATTTTTCTCAATTTTTACTAACATGAGTAATATTGAATCTTTAATTCTGAAAGCACGCACACACCACCCACACCTATCATCATTGTATTTCAACGAATATCTTGTTAAGCTACATCTAACAACCTTGAATTCAAAATGTCCTTTAATTGATGTATTCGAAAAACAGTTAATTATACTCTTCTTTTTGTTAAATAATGATCCCACTTTTATTTCATCCAATGAAGCATTTTCTCTTAATATCGTAGTTAGGGATTCTTTTTGTTTCGAATTTCACCTTGGTATAGTTAGTTTAGTAGAGGCTTTTTCAGCAACTTCTTCAATTACCGGTGCACTCTCTAATACTTGAATATCCAAAGCTTGTTCGTTGTCAATCTCTATAATGCTTTGACCTTCCACTTGAATAGAATCAAATGTTTGAAGCACCTCTTCAGTTATTGGTTGAGCTTCAACCATATCTATTTCCATTATCTCTTGGCATTTGTATTGATTGACATGTTGAGTTTCTCTGTCATATTCAAAGTTGCTTGTTGATCCAAAAACTCTTTCCGAAATATCAACAATGAAACGACAACCCTTGAAGAGTGATTTTGTTTTTAGTAACTCTATACATGTGTGAAGATTTATATCTTTGGATACAAGCATTCCCTTTCTTGTTCCAAAGTTGATATAAAATCATATCACTGCTTCAAACTTGTCTGTATCCAATTCAATAACTTCAAAGATCTGTTTAATGAAATCTTTAAACCAAAGTGCCTCAGTTACTAGAACAAGCTTTGTTTGATGATCAAGATACTTATAGTCTTCAGTCCATCTACCATTAAAAGCAACTATAATGCATATTGTTTCCATCTTGCAAGTCAAGAGAACGGAAAAACTCAAGACATATTTTATAGAGCAATCCTTGTATAATTAAAACAAGTACTGTAAGTTCAGGACCATGTTATGGACCACATATCCATAACTTTTGTACTTAGAATTCAAATTTCAGGACCAAGTGTCCTTAAGTTATGAACTTAGAATTCTAAGTAAAGGAACAAGTGTTGTTAACTTTTGAACTTGGAATTCAATGTTAAGAACCAAGTGTCCTAAACTTTTTAACTTTGAACTCAAAGTTAAAGACCAAGTGTCCTTAACTATTCAATATGCAAGTCAAAGTTCAGGATGAAGTGTTCTTAACTATTAAACTTGAAACTTGAAGTTAAGGGCTAGCTATCTTTAACTATTGAACATGTAAGTCTAAAGTTCAGCACCATTGGGTCCTTAACTTTTGAACTTGAAACTTGAAGTTAAGGACTTCCTGTCCTTTAATTTTTAAGTTATATCTCTAAGTTAAAGACCAAGTGTCCTTAAGAATTAAATATGAAGTCAAAGTTCAGGACAATTTATCCTATACTTTTCAACTTGAAACTCAAACTTCAGGACCAAGTATCCTCATTTTTTCAAAATAATTTGCAAAACTATGATAATATATCCTTAATATACAGAAGAACGACATAAAAGTTAAGGATATTGTGTCCTTAACTTTTTCAGTTCAATTTGCAAAATCAAGACACTATGTCCCGAATATTATGTGCTCAAGTTTTATTGAATTATCACAGACGCGATGTCATTAACCTTATCAATCCAGAAATTAAAAAAAAATCAAATTTGTACTTACTCTATAAAAATTAATTGAAATAAAAAAAGTATAAGTATGTCGAAATAAAAATCAATAGAAATACATAAAAGTATAACTTACTATAAACTTATGTCGATTTTTGGACAAGAGAGTTAAATTTTATAGTTTGAAATCGGAAGACATGCTTCTGCAATTCTATACTTTGAAATTCGATGATCACAGCGAAGTTAGTTACGTGCGTCTCTGCTGCTGCTGATCGTTAATAAAAATGTAGGTATAAGTTATAGAAAAAGGGTATTTTCGTCCAGTCAGGTATAAATTTATTAAATTAGTGGCTAAATCCTAAAAACATTTAAAACACTGGCTTTAAAATAAAGAAAGGTGCTATTAGTTATTATTTATGCACATCTCCCTCATCCAAACTGGTTCACTTTATTTTATTTCGGGAGTCAATTATAGGTAAGATATCTCTAGATTTGGAGGAAAAATCAATAATAGCCAGATTTACATTTATTAATTGAAAAAAAGATCAGAATTTCAAAAGTAGTCGAAATTTAGCCACTTTTCATGTAAAAGATAAATCTGAAAAAAAATACTATTCAATATCCGGAAAATATTCCATATACAGATGCTCCAATCTCCAGTATATTATGCTGGAACTTTTTATTTTACAACAAAATAGTGGCTATTTTTCAAATAACTTTGCAAATGCCAATCAATTACCGGGTCCTAAAACTTGTTAGCCCGTGCTTTATGACCTAGATTTGGGGAGTCGATAATTCTGCTTATAAGAAATTTGGAACTGATCTCTTTGCAATGACTTTCCAGAAATTATTTGTATTGACTAAATTTACTAACTTCTGTATGTCATTCTGAATTATTCCGACAAATAATACTCTGAATGCCAATTAGAAAAGGAGAACAAGAAAATTAACTATGTTGTTTTAGCTTTATGTTTAAATTTATGTTTCTCTGCTCTGCAGATTCCTTGTTTCTACCTAGGAAACCAGTTCTGCAATTATCCTTGTTCCAAGACTTCTGCCTTAGCAACTTGGGAGCCATATTCCTCCTTTTAACTAGTACTTGATTTATGAAAGGAAAATACTAAAATGTAAACACAACTACTGGAGACAAAACAAATTCACATATAATTTCCTTTAATTCACAATAGCTTTACAAGTTCATCAAACAATCAGCTAACAGAACACACTATATGTTAAGAACTTCACCTTCCAGGAACAAAGTTTGTGGCATAAGCCCATGCGTTGTTATTTACTGGGTTAGTGAGGTGATCGACAAGGTTTACTAGTGTGACGATAGCTTGAAGGAAGAATCCAAACATGGAGAACATAGCAAGTCTACCATTCTTGATCTCTTTTACCTTGAGCTCAGCAAAAGCCTCTGGGTCATCGGCAAGGCCCAATGGGTCAAAGCTACCACCGGGATAGAGTGGGTCGACAACCTCACCAAGAGGCCCACCAGCAACACGATAACCCTCAACAGCTCCCATCAACACAACTTGGGAAGCCCATATGGCTAAGATGCTTTGTGCGTGAACCAAACTTGGGTTGCCCAAGTAGTCAAGTCCACCCTCGCTGAAAATTTGGGATCCAGCCTTGAACCATACAGCTTCACCGAATTTGACACCGTTACGTGCCAAGAGCTCGGGGAAGACGCAACCAAGAGCTCCAAGCATCGCCCATCTGCAGTGGATAACCTCTAGCTCACGGTTTTTCGCGAAAGTTTCAGGATCGGCTGAAAGTCCAGCAGTGTCCCATCCATAGTCACCAGGAAACTCACCAGTCAAGTAGCTTGGAGACTCACCAGAGAATGGTCCCAAGTACTTGACACGGTCAGGACCATACCACGGGCTACCAGAAGAAACAGGCTTGGCCTTGGTAACCGTCTTCCTCATGGAAACTTTTCCATTTCCAGTGATTTCAGAGGAAGATGGTGAGAGTTTTACCGCCTTTCCGGCAAATGAAGAGGAAGAGAGAGCCATTGTAGCAGCTGCCATTATAGAAAGCAGATGAGAAACTCTTGAATACAGCTACAACACAGAAAGCTAGAATCTTTGTTTTGTGGTTTGAGTTTCATATGACCTGCACCAGCAGTATTTAAATGATTGAAGGATAAAAGTCCATATCCTAAAATATCATTATCCATACTCTCATTGGTGGATGACATTTTTTTGACATGATTCATGTCCATTTGGCAAAGTTCATCTCCATTAAACATGACTAGATATATTATGTCTTAAAAAAATCTAATCCAGTGCAATTTTCATCTCTAACTACCAATGTTAAATTGCCACATAAGATAGTGGATTATTGGCCAAATCCAGTTGACCAAGAGTGCAGAGGCGAAGGTAGGATTTCAAGCTTATGTGCTCAGAATTCTAAGTATTTTAAATTATTAGGTTCTAAATTATTTAATTGTAAATAATCAAGAATTGTTCAAGATAAATACAGAGATTGAACCAAAATTACTGGGTTTGCCGAATCCGGAACCCGACCAAGACCATATTTTAATAAGAGCAACTCGTGGCCATGCAATAGTTCACACACATTTCTGTTTGTCTGGCTATGAAATAATAGGACAATTACTTGTATCAGTGGTGTAAATACTTCTACATGAGACAAAAGAGAAATAACTTGAAATTTTAGATAATGCAAGCAGTCCAGACAGCTAGAGAAACATAAAGAATATAAAAACAAGAGTGAAATATTTTCTTCATTTGATTAAGATATAAGAGAATATATGATAAGCAATTAAAGTTGCAAACGTGACTTCAACCCTTCGTGTTAGTCCTGGTCGATATGAAATGGCTGTATATGGAACTCCTTTTATGAACGATTACATGCAATTAACTTTTAGATTATTTGATAGTACCTTTCACATATGACTGCAGTCTTTTCTATTTCGACGATGAACTATGCAATTAAGTTTTAGATGACTTGATAATTTAAAAATAATATACCTAGTCATACTTTAAAAATAAAATACCTAGTCAGTATGACATTTAACACTACTAAAAAAGGAGAAAAATTGACTGTTAAAATCTACCTATGTTGCTCGATAATGTCAAAAGTTGACCGAAAACGATTGATACACTATTTGGGAATCGAACCAGGGTCTGTGTTGTGGCAGGATATAATTTTACCACCAGACAATTTGTGTATTTTATTTTAAAACTGTAATTTTTTTCATTTATACTCTTTAATTAATTTTCGCGCGAAAATAACCCACTGATGTCGGTCACTTTTATTAAAAAATAAAACTACCAAATGAAATCAGTCGGTTTTTTAAATGGACGGCCAAAATAACAGACTGATTTCAGTCAGTTTTTCGAATTTTAATTTTAATTTATTTAAAATAAAAAAACCGACCAAAGTTGGTTGATTTCTTGAAAAAAAAACTTTTCGCGGGAGGTGATATTAGGCTATATAGATGATGTTTACACCTTAATATGACCACACTTCACTGTTGTTTTATAGGTAAATTGCCAACAAAGTGCTCTAAATGGTGTTCTTTTATTTCGCACGGAATGTTCTAAGTGAGGAAGTACCACAGAGTGTTTTGGAGGTAATAAAGTGAAGAAAACGCCCACTCGAGAAGTACCCTAGCACAAAGAAGCAAGAGAATGGCCTGGGAAAATTCCACCGCAACCGCAGTGGATTAAAACTCCAGGCAGAAAGATCAGCTCTCACTGCGGTCCTGTCGCGACCGCGGTGCACTGTTCATGCGTCAGGAAGTTCGGGGACCGAAGTATAAATTCGGAAAAATTTGTTCCAAACCCTTAAAAACTTTAGAAACTCGCCCAAGTTTATCTTTAAGCTTGTTTTTACACTACTTTGGAAGAACAATAAGTGGGAGAAGATCAACCAAATATTAGAGTGCTTCTATTCTGTTATTTTCTTGCAATTATCCATTATAAATAAATTAATATTGTCATCGTGTTTTGTCACAAGTAGCTAATTTCTTAGTCTAAAGGTTTTGATGGAACCTATTGAAAGATGAACTTCTCGATTATGTTAATATAGTTTGTTAGTTTAATCTCTATTTGTTCAACTACATTCTAATTGTAATTAATTGACAGGATCCTCAATTAGCTGTGCCTATTTAGTGTGCATAACTCGGGAGAGAGTACATATTTAGGTAATTATTCAACAATACCACTCCCAAAGTGTACGAGGGATCTGTAAATGCGGGTTTAAAGGCGAGATTAGGGATAACGAAGCCTTGGGTGCAATCTAAAGTGAGTTGTAATAAACAAAGCCAGCTAGCTTATCTTTGGAGAGTGCATCTAGTATATTAGTGTAATTACTCGAGAGATATTTTTACGGTAAGAGGAGCGATCATGATTTATAGAGATGATTTGGTGAATCTGTATGAAACATAACCGTAAGGGATTCCCTCAATAGAGGAAATCATAGCCTTAGAACCTTGTCCTAATTGTTTAAATTTTAATCGTAATTAGTTTTCAGTTGTTTATTTACTATCATTCGTAGTTAATAGAAAATACCATCAATTGTTATTGACAACGTTTGGAAAATTGATTCCATAGAATTTAGTAAGTCCAACAAAAGTAATTGATATGTTAATTCCTTGTAGGTTTGACTCTAGGCTAAATACTCATATTATAATTGCAACGTCCATGTGTCCTTTTTATGTAACGACCCGGGCGGTCGTTTTGAGCTTTTGTACTTTGATCGTCAGTTTTCGGGCATGACTTACCCCGTGTAATGTATTATGACTGACGTAGATTGTTGGTTTTTGCTTTTTGGAAAATTTGGAATGAATTTGAAGGAACAATCTCAGTTGAAAACTTTGAATTTGAAAGGTTTGACCAAGAGTTGACTTATTTGTATATGAGCTCGGATCGGAATTCTTATCATTTGGTTAGCTTAGTTGGGTGATTTATGAACTACGAGCACGATCGGAATGCATTTTGGAAGTCCGTGGAAAGATTTCGCTTGAATTGGCAAAGTTAGTATTTTGGTGAATTTCAGTTGATAGGTGAGATTTTAATATAGAGGTCGGAATGGAATTCAGAGAGTTGCATTAGCTTCATTGTGTCATTTGGGGTGTGTGTGTGCAAAATTTCACGTTATTCGGACATCGTTTGGTTGGACTTTTGATCGAAAGTGTATTTCAGAAGTTTTTGGAAACTTAGGATTGAATTCGATGAGTTTTGAGTAATTTGATGTTGTTGAGGCATTTTGATGATTGTAGCAAGTTTGAATGATGTTGCTGATTATGTTGGTATGTTTGGTTGAGGTCCCGAGGGCCTAAGGTGAGTTTCGGATGGTCAATCAGACCATTTTCTGCCTTACGAGATAGCAGAAATTGCAGGCTTTAGTTGCAGGTATTTTTTTCATTGAGATCGCGTAGATGCAATTGCGATCACACATAAGCTTTTGGGCAGTCCATTTTTTTGTTCTTCGCGTTCGCACAAGTTGGGATACGATCGCATAGTTGGGTGAAATTGCTCTTCGCGAACGCATAGCTAAGGCCGCGTTTGCATAGAATAAAAAGGGCATGAGGTATTGTTTGGATATTTCTCACCGCGAACGTGGAGTGTTGTCCACGATCACATAGTGTAATTTTACTGTGCATTGCATTCGTATTAGACTTGTTGCCTTTGCATAGGGTTAATTTTAGGATTTTATTTTTTTGCTTGATAATCGCGAAGGTTTTCCCACGATCTCATAGAAGAAATATTATCTGGGCAGAATGTCTTAAAGTCATCTTGTTCGCGAATGTGACTGTATTTTCACCCATAGCTGCTCATTATTGGAGATTCTTGAAGGAAATTAAAGAGGGATTCAAGGGAAATGACTTGAGACAAGAATTTTTGTCTTATAACCCAATTATATTGTGAGATCCACCCAGAAATTCATTAAAATTAAGCCAAAAACTGAAGAAACTAGGGCTTGAGATTTTGAAATTTTGATTTAGGGATTTGAAGGACCATTTGAGGTTGGACTTGAGACCTTTTGGTATGTATGAACTTGTGAGAAGATTAGGAATCTATTGATGTGAAAATTTCCGATTTTCGAGAACTGGGCCAGGCTCTCTGGTTTTGGTGATTTCCTGGATTTGTGTCCGTTATTAATTGTTTTCACTTGGGCTTTGTTCCCTCAGCATATTGTGATGTATTCGCTCTAATTTTAGATAGATTCGACGCGCGTGGAGACCAATTTGAGTGACAAAGGCTTCGCGAGCTAGAGATTTCGCCGGTTCGAGGTAAGTAATGATTATAAATACTATTCTGCGAGTATAAAACCCCGGATTACATATCGTTGTGTTACTGTGAGGTGACTTACATGCTAGATGACAAGTGTGGGATAGAGCACCGTTGGGGGATTGTGACCTAGTCCATCCCGAACAGTTACAATAATACATATTTCATAGTTAATTTTTTATGTTATAATAATTTTGGTGGTATGTCATGTTGGGGCCTTGTGCCGACTTGTTGAGACACTTAGGGGCCCATTTGCTATCTTTCCTCGCTCTATTTGTTTGAAAACATATTCTCAGTTATGTTTTACCTGTTTATTACTCAAATTTGGCTTTATCCCTTTATTCTTAAAAGTGTGGAAAACTATTTTGAGCTGAGTTCCCTGTTTTACTGAGATAGACTGAGGGTCTGATGGAGAGATTGATGATTGAGATAGACTGAGAGTCTAATGGTGAAGTTAATGACTGAGAGAGGTCGAGGGCCTAGTTAGAAGGATTATATATATATATATATATATATATATATATATATATATATATATATATATATATATATATATATATATATACATATATATATATATATATATGGATCGGACTGCACGTCGCAGATATATATATATATATATATATATAAAAGGATCGGGTTTCACGCAACATCAACATAGCGTTGGGATGTAGGAGCCCCTCCCGGAGTCTGCAAACCCCAGTGAGCGCCATCGACGAAATATATAGATTGGGGTGCACGCCGCAGCGCTTACTATTTTGTACCTATTGAGTGTGAATGCTAAGTGTGAGTAATGATTGTTAAGAGTTGAGTCGTGAGCGGCAGAGAGGCTAGCCCGATTGGCGATAGATATATACATGTACATTAGTGATGTTTGCCCGAGAGGCCTGTTTATGATATATTGATTTCCCTCCTATATAAAGTGAGTTTTTATCGAATATGTTGACTTATTGACTGTTTTCACTCATCTTTAAATTGAGCCTCTGTCATAAAGTTGATCAAATATTTTAAAACTTTATTCAGAATGGGGTTTATGAGATATCCAGAAATTAATCACTGATTTGACATTTGATTATTTCTATCGAGATTTTCAATTTATGAAGTGTTTATGATTACTATTATGCCCGAGGGCTGTTTTACGAACTATGCTTTGCCCGAGAGGCCAATTATGGTTTTAATCTCTATTATTACTTTAAATGATATTGAAACCCTAGTGAAATGACTGGAAAGTATTTCACAGTGATATTTATTAGAAGCTAGATTTTAAAAGGGAAGGTTGACTGGTACTATGTTTTGAAAGACTGTTGTGTTTATTGAGCCTAACGTGAATGTGGATTCAATGTTTTCTATTGCCCAGTCTTTATTTACTCTTATACTTACTAGGTTTGAGTACTCACGTTACTCCCTGCACCTTGTGTGCAGATTCAGGTATATCGGAACCCAGTAGCAGGTGTTGATTTGCTCAGACATGGAGTCATCAGAGTTAGCAAGGTGGTTGCATGATGTTTGCAGTACCGCTTCCTTTCTCACATTGCTATTACTGTATTTAGTATATTAAATTAGACTTCTTGTTGTATTCAGACCTTGATAGATACTCATGACTAGTGACACCCCGATGTCGGGCTTGTATGTTATTTACGCATTTTATTCAGACTTATATTATGAAATATTGATCAATTAAAGATTAAAAAATGACTCTTAATGATTAAATGGTTAACGTGAGTGTTGTGTCGGCTGGCCTTGTCATCACGAGAGATGCCATCACGACTGGACCGGGTTTGGGATCGTGATATTTTATAAGGAATAATTGGCGTGATCAGGATACAAAAATAATTTTTTACATTTTGCGCCAAAAAAACCCGACCAAAATTGATCGATTTCATAAATAAATAAATAATTTTAAATAATCGACCGACTTCGGTCAATTTTACGGCCGAAGTCGGTCGGTTGGTCGCGAACTTTTTAATCTGACTGCAGTCTTTTCTATTTTGACGATGACACATCCTAGTTCTACATGGAAATGGATTTACATTTTTGACTGCTGATGAGCTGGTAATCTCACAATAATGGCTAAGACCAGCTACCTGAATTTGTTTTGGTCCATGTAAATTTATTGTCGTTGCCACTAATCAGCAAGTTATTGTTCGATCTCTTGTTTACACATTACTCTTAAGTCCCTGGACTGTCCTTAAATAATGATTAACATATCCTTGTTTATATACATGACTTTAGTATTGGTGTGATTCTCCCCCAAATCCTATATAATCGCAAGATACTTTACGTATCGGGGTATTCTTGCCCTTGAGACATGCATTCGATTATTAGTTACTACATGTAAGATAAAGAAAAGTTAGATAGAGCTTATTGTTCAGGTCGGAAGCATACATTTTAGTTAGGACTCATTAAAGACAGAGATAGATCCAAGATTTGAATCTCATAAAAGAAGAATTTATTGACCTTGTTTCATGACATTCTTTCAAGTCATCTGAATAGGTAAAAGAACAAATTAGGTTTGCACAACTATATATGAGATTCAACTTCAAATTATTTTTCGTTAATACTTTTCATATTGCTAAAAAGAGCAAGAAAATAGAAGACGTAGAAGAGTAGATAATGCCTAGTTAAATTGTTTGCACCTCTCATGGGATTCTTGTCCTAATAATTTGACTTCAACTTTCAATTTCTATGCTTTGCAGATTCTTGTTTGCACCTTGGAACACTGCTTCATATGTTCCAAAACAAAATTAATATATAGTCTCTTGTATTCACAATAGCTTTACAAGGCCATAAAACAAGCAGATAATAATGTAGAATGATCTATTCCAAAAGCTTCATTTTATGGGGACAAAGTTTGTGGCATATGCCCAAGTATTATTGTTTACTGGGTCAATAAGATGGTCGGCAAGGTTCTCCAATGGACCCTTGCCGGTGACAATAACCTGAACATAGAATCCAAACATGGAAAACATACCTAATCTACCATTCTTGATTTCCTTTACCTTGAGCTCAGCAAAACCACTGGGTCATCAGCAAGACCTAATGGATCGAAACTACCACAAGGGTAAAGTGAATCAACAACCTCGCCAGCAACACTGTAACCCTCGACGGCTCCCATCAACACAACTTGGAAAGCCCAAATGGCTAAGATGCTTTCTCCGTGGACCAAGCATGGGTTACCAAAGTAGTCAAGTCCTCCCTGGCTGAACTTTTGGGATCCAGCCTTGAACCATATTGTTGCTCTGGACTTGACACCCTTACGTGCTAAGAGCTCGGGGAAGACACAACAAAGAGCTCCAAGCATCGCCCATTTGCCGTGGATCACTTCAACTCACGATTCTGGGTAAAAATTTCTGGATCGGCTGAAAGTCCAGCTATGTCTTACCCATAGTCACCAAAAAATTCACCAGTCAAGTAGCTTGGAGCCTCACCAGAGAATGGGCCCAACTACTTGACCCGGTCATGACCATACCATGGGCTACTAGAAGAAACAGGCTTGGCCTTGGTAACTGTCTTCCTGATGGTGACTTTCCCATTTCTGGTGATTTCAGAGAAAGATGATGAGAGTTTTATCGCCTTTCGAGCAAATGAAGAGGAAGAGACAGTCTGAAGGATTGCATACAACGAAATACAATAACAATCCTAGACAGATTTTTTATGTTTAAAATTTATTTACATGTCAATATATCAAATCTAAGACGTACCTAGTGAAGAAAGTCTTATTTCAAATTCTTCAATAGTGCGAAGAATATATGCGTATCCGTACTAAGACCGATCCTTGCTATCAACTCTTTATCGATGAAATCAGCAAACAAATTGAACGAAAAATATGGTGTTGAAATTTTTCTCAAAAATCTCAACTCAATATTAGAAGAACAAAAAACTTTTTTTGTAATTGTATTTTCTCTCTTGGCTTTGTATTGTACTCTCACTTTCACAAAGTGATTTTCTTCTCAAGAATTAATAATGGCAAATTTTCTCCTATCACCTTTTATATAGCATCACCTATAAATTCTTTTCTTATTTGATTGAGATAATAATTTACTTGGGATAAAAATTTATTTCAGAAGTAACTTTTGGAATTTTTTACAATAAAAAATGGGTAACAAATTCTTAATGGGTTTGATTCTGCCGAATTCTACTTGGACTATCCGTGTAGTCCAACGTCAAAGTTGGAATTGTAATAATACCAGATCCAATTCAATATTGGATTTTCTTATAAGTCATTATTTAATGGAATTTTTATATTCCTATGCCACATAGGAAATTTTATTGTCCTTAATATTTAAGGTTTGATTTAATTACACTTAGCATATCAAATTATTAATTCTATACTATAATTAATTAAGGATATAATTAATGAGATATTTTTTACTCCTTAACTAAAGGATTTCTGTATATCTCAGTATCTCCACTCATCCCGCGTTTCTCTCTCCTAACCCCTCAACCCCACCCACTTATTACCCATTCCCACATTCTTTTTACCATTTTCTATCTTCTGAAACCACGTTTTACCCGTTCACTGAAACTTGAAGAAACCCTTCAACAAAGTTGGTTCCCCATTTTACTCCAGTTGAAGTTCATCAATGAAGAACAATAAAGTTTCGGAACAAAGTCCTAAAAAATCAACAGTAGCTGATATACCCTCATTTGATTTGGGTGTGTTATCACCCAAAAAGCAAGGAAAATCTCCACATTCAATTGCAGAGACTACTCATAGTTCCTCTCCCCGAAAAATCAGAGCAGAGATGAGAACCAAATAAAAATATGGTGTAGATGCTGGAGAAAATTCTACACTAGTCAAACAAGTCAAACAAAAAGAAAAAGAGATTTCTGTAGACGATGACTTTGTAGAAGAGGTCCCTAATCTTTGAACAGGAAAGAAATCAAAGGTGTCTCCTGATTCGAAAAATCTAAAAATGAAGAAACATTCAAAAAACACCCTAAAATTGTTCGAAACAAATCATTGGCGAAGGTAAATATTTATTAGTTTTGTTTCTAATTTTTTAGTTTGGTTTAGGATGGTAAAATCTGTTTTATACGTGTTTTAGACAAGTGTAGATTAGTTGTCTTAATTTTGAAGATTATTTGTAGTTGTGATGTTGTGACTTTATAATTTTAGATATTCTTTAGTTATACTGTTAGGTACTTGTACTATTTGAAGCATAACTATATTATCTTTTGTTGCTGCCTTTTTGTAGAAACTGCTTTAAAAGGTAGATATTATGTAATCACTTGTAGTTATGTTGTGGATAAAAGGTAGATGAATTTGTCCTTTTTATTTATTTTATTAATGCGAATTTATTATTTATGTAGAATGGACTGTTTTTCCCCACATAATGTTGATTATGGGGTGCTTAGATTCCACAATTTATGTGATCCTAGCATTCCAAGCTAGATTAAAGAGATTCTATCCTCAAATGGGCTGAATCTTTTCAAAAAAAACATATTTTGGATACTTACTGTCTCTTCCTACCGTTTGCATGCAAAATCAAGCCATTCATGAAGTATGAATTGACCAAATCCAATGCATCATATTTTTTTGTACAGCTAAAGGGTGAAACATTAAATTTTAAATTGCATAGTTTGCATTAATTACTTGTCTAAGATGTGTTACCCAGGTTACCGATTTTGGTAATACTCCCACTTATATTAGAAAAATAATGAGCAGTTATTTTATAATAAATTAAGAGTGAAGAAGTCTTATTTGAAATAGAAAGTAACCACTTGATCTTGGGTAAGCGATGAGGATGCGGTGAAGTTGTGCATCCTTTATCTTTTACAATTTTTCATTTGTCATTCGGACAAAGGTCATGTTTCTTTTGTAGATCACTTTAGGTTCTATTTGGTAGAATCTGGGTAGTATGAGATATACCCATGGGGTATTAAATCTTTCACCCAGATGATGGAATCTTTTGGGCACAGACTAAATCCGTATGTACATTCTTATCTCATACGGGGATGCTCACTAGCATTGCAAGTATGGCATTATGAATGTTGCTCTACTGTCAGCACTGATCTAGCTACGATGTGTTCTAACTTAATACCTCGCATACTAAGTTAGTCAGCTAGTAAAGGGCAGATTTGGTTAGCTATATTTGAAGAGAAGATGATAAAGTCTTAGTGGATAAAAGTAGAGTTTCCTTTCTTATGTATACAAGTACCTTCAAAATATCTACAATTATTCTACATTTTCTGATCAAACTAATTTATTTTTTATCATTCATTTTACCAACATAGTTGAATCAGGAGAAGAGATTGCAGTGCTGATTTTGCCCGATAAAATTAAGTACAAAGTTCAAGAAGGTGAACAAATATCTGAGTATTTGAATGTTGATCCTCCTATGTTGGAACCCAAACAAACAAATGGAGAAGAGGACAATGAGTCAATTGCTGAGAAGATCAACGAATTAGAAAAGAGAATTGAGTAGGTAATACATATAAACTACAATATATCTACAATTTATTTACAATATATATACATTTCATAAATTGTCTACCAGGTGTGCCTGGATCTCCACACAAAGTGCATGGAGTAATGTGAGTACTCCGACCCGGTGAGTAATAAGCATAAATAAAGGATGAGAATAAGAAATCCTGAATAGACACAAAGTAATTCTATAAATACAACAACCTGAACTAGATACTATTCGATCAGTAAACCAATAACAATAATTATGGAAATGCTATAACAGATAAGTAAGTAAATGGCATGCAAATATGAAATGCAACACATAGTGCAGTACTCTCTAGTACCTGCTGCGGTATGCAGCTCGCTCCAGTTATTTATCACCGACGGCTCTCACTAGGGGTGTGCAAACTCCAGGAGGGGCCCCTTACGGCCCAAGCGCAATATAAGCCATCTTTTGGGATCAACATATCCCTCGGCCTCATATCAATATCAATATAATTTAGCATCAACTAAATTCCTTATCTCGCCACGAATCTATGCATATAAAGAATACCAAAATCGTAGTCCAAATGACCCCTCAGATCCTAATTTGAAGTATTAAAACTCAAGCCCTAGTTCTTCCCCCTTTTTGCTATGTTTCCATGGATTTCAAGGTTAATTTCACAATAAAATCGTGTTTTAGTTCACATGACTTACCTCCAATCACTTTCAATCGAAACCCTCATCAATTCCCGTCCAAAAGCTCTCAAGAAGGCTCAACAATGGTGGAAATAAGACAGTTTGCGGATAAAATATTATTAAAACCCTTCTGTTCAAGCCTCTTTTTCCTCTATGCGATCACAGCTCCAGGCTTGGATCGCAATGTACAAAGTTTCCTGCTCCAATTTAACACTATGCAATAGCATAGGGAACCATGCGATCGCAATGAACAAATTTCCATTCAAGCCCAGGTCCACTTAACACTATGCATCGCAGCCCTTGCTATGCGATCGCATTGAAGAACAACACAACCCCTCAAATCCTCCTATGTGATCGCAACACCTCCCTCTGCGATCTCATAGAGCAAAATGCTCTGCAACAGCTGATGCCTTTTTCTGCAACATCCTAAGTCCCAAAAACCTTCCATTAGCCATCCGAAATCACCCTGAGGCACCCGGGACCTCAACCAAAAATACTGACTCACCCAAAGACATCAATTAAACTTTTTCCAATTATCAAAACACCTCGAACAACACCAAAACCATCAAATTACATCGGATTCAAGCCTAACTTCTTCTAACACATCTGAATTACGCATTTGATCAAAAATCTTGCCAAAACTCCACCGAATGACCTAAAATTTTGCACACACATCCAAAATCACCTAAAAAAGCTACAACAACTCTCAAAATTCCATTCCGACCCTCGGATCAAAATCTCACCTACCAACCGAAATCCGCCAAAATACTAACTTTGCCAATTCATGCCTAATTCTATACAGGACCTCAAAAATCACTGCCGATCACACTCCTAAGTCACAAATCATCCCCCCAAAGCTAACCAAATTATCATTATTCACATTCGATCCTCCTAACACATAAGTCAATGCACAGTTGACCTTTCCAAAACAAACCTTCCTTAAAGAGACTAAGTGTCTCATTTCTTACTAAAACTAATCTAAACCAACTCTTTTACACAAAACACTCCTAATGAAGCATAAAATGGGGGAATCGAGGCGGTAACTCGCATGACGACGGGTCGGGTCGTCATACAGCTGACGAAGACAAAACAGGTATCATACTGTCATTCAAAGATATTTTCTTGTTGTTTATAAATTTCAACATTCTTGTTAAGATATGAATGGTGTTACAGTGATGGATGATACCAATTCACACTCCCGAATTCACGGAGTGACAGTAGCAGCTCAGACTGAGCAGGTCATCGAGGAAGATGACAATGAAGGTGCAAATGTAGAGTATGTGGATATAGGTGATTCTGAAGCATCAAGAGTTGAGAAGAATGAGATCACCCTAGATAATTTTAAGTTTCCTAACAAATTATCCCAGTTGGTTAAGTTTGGCGAGCCCATAAAAGATGATGCAACACCTATGCATCCAGGGAGAACAAGGCATCAGGGAAAGCATGTCCGATCACCATTTATACTTCTATGCAATTCTGGGTGCAGCAGCTCGGTTGGATCTAAAATTTTCTACCTCAAACAAACTTTTACTACTGCTAAAAATGTAGATCTAGATATTTTAGGAAACTTCAACAAGTGGTTATACCACTCTAGTGACAAAGGTTCAAAGAGGTATGTAAAATTTGACACCTGTATTTCAGCATTATCTTTCACAAATCTAATTCAATCTACATTTTGTTTTTGATATTTATTTGTTGTCACAGGAGGAAGGCTATGTTTTCCATAAAGGATAACAAAATTAAGCCTTGGTTAGACCTTAGAGTGGAAAATGTTAATAAGAAGAAATGGTTATTTTCCCTGCCTCACCCCGGTCAAGTCCTCAATGACTCAGTACGTATCAAGGAGTCTATTTACAAGATACGGTTTATAGATATTTTGCCTTCTGTTTTGTAGTTTAATTGTATTTATGTTATAGATACCTATAATATATGAAGATGGCTTGTTGTACAAATCGTAGATGTAATGTACACATAATTCTGAATGTTGTTTTGTAGTTTAAATTGTAGAGTTGTTCTTAGACATCATTGTAGATTTTTTGTAGTTAATTGTAGTTATAATGTAGTTTTACATAAGTTATTTGAAGTTGACTTGCTATTTATATGACAACTATTTTTGGTTGCGGCACATTAATGTTTTAATGTATTAGTGTAGGAAAAGAGGCAAGTATGACCCCAATAACACAACCAGGTTTACCACAATGTATTGTGTGTTCGAGACCAGGATAGAACAAATTTATTAAAAGTTCATAAATTCACCTCCAGAAAAGAAGTATTCTGTTGTTAAACCCCAAGATGTTGTTGCAGAATATATTTTGGGGTATAGACTACTTGTGTCACGATCCTAGTTCACCCTCCATGAACATGTCATGACGGCACCTAGTCGCTACAACTAGGTAAGCCTAACAATGCGGAAAAACAAATAATTTGCGGAAATTATAACTCAAAACCCAAATTAAAAAAAATGAAATGCGGAATGTAAAATGCCACTTGGCACATACAACAGAATAGATCAATTACTACAATACTATCCCAAAACCCGAAAACTCATGGGAACACAAGCTAACAGAATGTAATACACATCTCTAACTCCAGACTGTCTAAAACAACAGTATGAAAGGAAAGCTAAATGCTAAAACTAGAAGAAGATGGAGACTCCTGGTCTGCGGACGAAGCAGATGTACCTCGAAGTCTCTACTAGATCTCTTCGCCTCAAGAATAATTCACTTGGGTGAAGGTACCTGGATATGCACATAAAAAACATGCGCATAAAGGGGCATGAATACACCACAACGGCTCTTAGTAAGTGCCAAGTCTAACCTCGGTCGGGTAGTGACGAGGAAGGTTAGGGCCCTACTGAGAATAACCATAATAATAAATCTTGCAAGAATATGAAATAAGCAAGAATAAAGAGTACAACTATGAAGTAAGACAGGTTATACAATGCAACAATAACACACAGAGAATAGGGTAACATGGAGTAAAATAGCTCAATATCAATACCAAAAACGTGAATCTCCCAGGATACCGTCCAGTAGTCCATTTCATCAACTGTCCAAGGATCTATGGGGATACCGTCCCGTAATCCACCATATGTGTATATCTGAAGGATACCCGAGATACCATCCCATAGTTCAACTATCAATGCGCGGGGATCTACCGGAATCCGGTCCGTAGTCCCAAAGTAAATGTGCAGGGGGATTTAGCGAGAATCTAACCCGTAACCCAAAGTAAATATGCAGGGGGATCTACCAGGAATCTAACCCGTAGTCCCAAAGTAAACAAACATGGGCGTGGGGGGGAGGGGGGAGCTACCGGAATCACACATCCGTAGTCCCAATGTAAATACATAGTCACAACAAGAAGATAATCAGGAATAGGGTGCAATAAGTAAGCAATCGAAGAAAGAAGTAGTACAATCATGCAACTTAAGCAAATAAGCAATTTAGATCTATTAAGCATGCTTTTCAAAACTAACATAGACTACATTGCAAGTAGAACAACACAGATAAGAAAGAAACTCGGTCTTTATTTAAATGAAAAAACGGATTTTCAAGAATTAGCTAAAGTACTCCCTCGTCACCTCACGTACAAGGCATTCAATTACAAAATATCATATCCTTGGGGAAATATCCTCCACACAAGGTTAGACTAGCCACCTACCTCGAATCGGCTCAAAGTCAACTAATAATCACACCTTTGCCACAAGTATCTAACTCCAAATGGCTCAAATCAATTCATTTCAATTACATATCATAAATAACATATCAAACAATTGATTCTACGATTAAATTAAAAGCTAAGATACAAAATTGTGTATAATAACCAAAATGCCTCTCAGGCCAGCGTCTCTGAATTGGACGAAACTTATATTTTCGGAAACCTCATACTCTCACGAGTTTATACATAATAAGAACACAAAAATTGGAGTTCAAATGGCCCCTCAAATCCCAGATTGAAAGTTATAAATTCCAAGCCCTAGTTCTTCCATTTTTGTGTAAGTTTCCATAAATTCCTATGTTAATTTCACAATAGAATCGCGTTTTAGGTTAAAAAAACTTACCTCCAATCATTTCTCCTTGATTCCCTCTTGAATCTCCCTCTAATAAGCTCTCAAATGCTTAGCTATGGTGGAATATAAGGCTCAACTCGTGGATGAACTGTTTTATTACTTCACTGCCCAGGTACTTAATGCATCGCAAACAAAGAGAAGGTCACGCATTTGTGAAGAAGGAAAAAATGAAGGCTTCCAAAATGCTCTTTGCGATCGCGATGAATAGGACACGAACGCGAAGCCTAGGCTGACAAAGCTACACGAACACGATGTCTTGGCTGCGTACGCGAAGGGAGAAAGTATGAAGCTTCATGAACGCGTCAAGCTTCATGCGAACGCGAAGGGGGAAAGGGTTAGAGCTTCGCAAACGCGAAGAAGGAATTTGGTCTGCAACAACTAAGGATTTTCTGCAATTATTCACAGCTCCAAAATGCTCCGTTGAACATCCGAAACACACCCGAGGCCCCCGGGACCTTAACCAAACCTACTGACATATCCCATAACATCATTCAAACTTGTAATAATCCTTAAACCACCTAAAAAAACGTTGGGAACTCGAATTAATCAATGATTTAAGCCTAAGAACTTCAATTTCTCTCAAAACACGCTTTCGATAAAAAAACCTAACCAAACCACATCTGAATGACTTGAAATTTTACACACACATCCCAAATGACATGACAGGGCTACTGCAACTTCCAAAATACTATTCCGACCCTCAGATCAAAATGTCACGTATCCACCGGAAACATTAAAAATTAAAACTTCGGCATATGAAGCCTAAATTCGCTAAGGACCTGCAAAATACATTATGAATACGCTCCCAACCCTGAAATTACCTAACAATGCTAACAGAACCATCATATTTCCAGTACGAGGGACAACTTTTCAATACTTATGCTCTCAATTAGGGACTAAGTGTCCCAAAACTCTCTAAACTCAAAACCGAGCATCCTAGAAAATCAAATAAGCAGAAATAAACTTGGCAAAAGTAGTTAATAAAGGATCGGGGCGTAAATTATTAAGATGACCTGCCGGTCGTCACAACTTGCCAATATTACATGGGATGATGTTGACTATGTGATCATGCCCATCAATATTGTAGAAAAATTCTATTAGATGCTGGTTGTTTTCGACATTGCAGATAGGAAAATTTATTAATATGATTCCATGGTCTCTACACACAACTATCAAGTTGTTGAATCCTGTATCGAAAAGTTTTCTGTTATTATACCTTTATATTTGTCATGCACTGGTTTCTATGGGATGCGTGAAGACGTTAACTTCAAGACTACAAAGGCATACATTGAAAAACTAGTTATCGACCCTCTTAACATTCAGTGGATCATTGGAGAGATTCCACAGAAAAAAGAAGGGCCACTGTAAACAATCTATTCTCTCTTTCTATGCATTTAATTCTTTTTTGTTTCTAATCATTTGGTAAATATTTTTTAAATTTATTATTCTGCAGTGATTGTGGTGTATTTGTTACTGCCATTGCGGAGTATGTTAGCCTTGGAGATTTGTCAATTCCCGGAGAAGACCTTTCTGATATTGACCAACATCGTAGACGCTATGGAGCACTCCTATGGGACTATGCTACAAAGAAGCTGGAAGATGGGTTAATCAGTGAAAGTGAGGTTACATGCATGCTAGCAAGGAGGAAGGGTGCACCTGCATTGAATGAGAAAACAAGAGTACAGAGAAAGAAGAAGTAGTATTATGTATATGTAAATTAGTTGATTCTAGTTTGTAGGATAAGTATAGTACACAACTTTCTGAACAATTCCTTTGTGTTTTTATTGTACCAGACCCTTTGTTTTGTTAATTTCTATCCAGTTTAGTATTCACTAGAAAATAACTTGGTGATTTTATCTCTAGTTGTTTTATATTTACAACACTTGTTATTCGTTATCTTACACGTAGTTATTATGTTGTCAGAATAAAAATTATCTTTAAAAAAAATTCAAATTATCTACAATATAAAAATACTGAATGTTGAGATTGTATATAATTTTATAGTTGAATATGTATATAAATTGTAGGGATTTACCTCCAAGTGTATTTAATTTCTATATATAACTGCCAGTTCAAGTTAAATTAATTTTTTTAAACTTGTAGTTACATAGTAGATAATAAATATTAACTGCAATATACAGAAATTAAAAAATGGAGGTAGATTACCGGTGGAACTGAAGGCTGTTGGATTTTTGAAGCTTGCAGCACAGACCGCACGAGGACGAACACGGCCGCATGGCTCACACCGCATACCGCGCTAAGGCGACCGCAACCGGGCAGCATACACCATAGACCGATCTAAGCGACCGCGGGTGCGCTAGAACCTGCAGCTTTTCCCTGACCTGCAATATCTGGTGTTTTAAAGTCTAAGAGCTCCCAAAACCTACTCTAAATCACCAGAGCCCTCGGGACTCCAAACCAAGCATACACACAACCTCGAGGACACCCTACGAACTCATCTGTGCGATCAAATCACCAAATAATATCATATAAATCGAATCAAGTCTCAAAGCTCATGATTCCTTCTCAAATTATTCATACGACATACAATTCCCATTTCGGGTTCGAAACATGTCAAACGACGTCCGTTCTGAACAAAACTTTACAGAAAATGCCTAATCATATATAAGACTTGTATCGGGCACCATAACAAAAATACGGGCCCGATACCGTAGTCTTCTGGTCAATTTCGTTTTCATTTTCCTTAATTATTTCCATAAAATAATTTCACATAAAAATACATTTCTCGAATTTGGGGCCTTGTACTTTCATTCGGGCATATGCTCAAACCCGTAATTTCCTACAGACCCTATGCGACCAGCGAATCGTGGGTCCGGGTCTGTTTACCCAAACTATTAAACGAAATAAAATTTATTAAATTTAGTATAAGAAAATTAGCATTTTTCTCATAGAATTTATATTTATGTTTTTTGATTATGCGTCCGGATTGTACACACAAATCGAGGCAACCCGAGAGGAGGTTTAAAGGTTCGAAAGTACAGAACAAAAAATAAATAAGTGATGACCCCATTGGGTAGTCACATGTTCCTTACCAGTATTTGCCTGATATCGGCTAGTCACTCCAAGTGCATAAGGCACATCAGGACGTGTACATGTCATGGTATACATGATAGCTCCCACTACACTTGCGTATGGGGTCCTCTTCATGCGGTCGCTCTCTTCAAGTGTTTTAGGACAATCCTTCCTAATGAGAGTAATTCCAGTGCCTATCGGTAGATAGTCTCTTTTGGAATTATCCATATTATACCTCTTTCAGATGGTATTAATACAAAGACTGGAAAAGGCCAAGCAACTTCATAGATCTGTCTCTATTGATCTCTATTCCTAATATATAAGTTTTTTCTCCCAAATCTTTTATGGAGAACTATTCAAATACCCAAATCTTGGAAATTTGCAATGCCGGTATGTCATTCCCTATGAGAAATATATCATCAACATACAATACTAAGAATATAATTGTACTCTCACTAACCTTTTTGTACACAGAAAGTTCTTTGCTATATATAACAAAATTGAACTTTTTAATTGTCTATTTAAAGCAAATATTGCAACTTCAAGAAGCTTGCTTTAGTCCATAAATGGATCTTTGTAGCTTGCAAATGTAATTATGATCATGCGGAGATGTAAAATTTTCAGGTTTTGTCATGTACACATCCTCTTCTAGGTCACCATTAAGGAAGCTGTTTTCACATCCATTTGCCACATTTCTTTGTCAGAACCTCGTGTCGCCTATTCATAGGTCTCAGGATGATGATCATTATGATCAACCTTATTTGATACATTATTTGGTACCATTAGATTTAATCTAACTGGTACATGATGTTCTCATGTAGATCTTCTAAGAGGTACTTGTACAACCTATTCACCTTGTGCTGGATCTGGTTGTTGTTCAATTTAATTTAGAATTGGTTTATTAATCTGTTCTTGAACTTCATTTAGTTCTTGAACTTCAACCGTTGAAGATGGCAACTTCTTTGGCAACTTCAAAACATCCAATAAAGGTTCTTCAAGTTAGGTCTCGTGATCGTTATATTGTGTTGATTCATTAGTTTCTTGAAAATCATCAAGTTCTATTTCTCCATTATAATTTCCTTCTAAAATAAATTTCCTTTCCAAAAAGCTTGCTCTTCTGGCCGCAAACACTTTATGACCAGAAGGGTGATATAAATAATAACCCAGTGTTTTACATCCTTTCCATATCTTATATGATGTTGTAGAGTCTGAATTAATAAGAAATTTATTAAGTTAGTATGTTGCAGCTTCCAAAGCATATTCCCATAAATTTATTGGAAGATCAGTGAACCCCATCATAGATCTCACCATCTCTAATAAGGTTTGGTTTCTCCTTTCAGAGACACCATTGTGTTGTGATGTTCCCCGAGGTGTCAACTGTGAGAGGACCACATTCTCTTTGAGATATCTAGTGAAATTTTCACTAAGATATTTTCTACCTCTATCAGACCTTAGTATTTTCATACTTTTACCAGTCTGCTTCTCAACTTCACTATGGAACCTTTTGAACATTTCCAAAGATTCAGACTTGTGCTTCATAAGATACACAAATCCATATCTTGACATATCATCAATGAAGGTGATGAAGTAAGAATATCCACCTCTAGCTTGAATTTTCATGGGCCCACAAACATCTGTATGAATTAGTCCTAGTAATTTAGAAGCTCTTTCTCCACTTCCAGTAAATGAAGATTTGGTCATTTTTCCTTCGGGATAAGATTCACAAGTTGGATATGATTAAAAATCATACTTGTCAAGTATCCTTTCTTGTACAACTTGTTAACTTTTTCCTCTCCAATATGACTAAGCCTAAAAAGCCAAAGGTATGCATGATTTACTTGATCATCTCTTTTCCTCTTAAGACTTGAAACATGAATAATCGAATTAGAATTCACATTAGGTAAGAGATAAACATCATGTTGGAGATAGCCATTCACATGTAAATTGTCACTATAATAAATAGAGCAAATACCATTGCCTATATTAATGCGAAAACCATGTTTTCCTAACATAGAAGCTAAATTATGTTCAAAACAAATTTAGGAATGTAATAACAATCATCCAACATAAGTACTTTTCCCGTAGGCATTATTAAATAAATTTATCCTACAGCTACGGCCGCACCTTTTGCACCATTTCTAACTTGTAGATTAACTTCTCCTTTCTTTAGCCTCCTACTTATCTTGTACCCTTGCATCATATTACAAATGTTATAACCACCGACAATATCTAATACCCATTGAGGAATTAGTAGTAGCTAAGGAAACCTTGAAAACATTTTTCAATTATGTCTCACCTTGTTTCTTGTCCTTTAGAGTTGCAAGATATGCCTTGCAGTTTCTCTTCTATTTCCCTTTCTTCTTTAGTGAAAACATTTGGCATCATATAATAACTGCAAGATCAAATCTTCAGAAAACTCTTTACCAAGCTTGTACCCTAACTTCTCATGTTCTTCGGTAAGAACAATCATATGATTGACAAGGGGTCCAACTAGAGAGTTTTCAATGTCCAACTGTGTATCAACCATCTTTTTAAGATATTCAATTATTTCAGTTGGATTCATATTCTGGTGTTTCCTCTGGAGTTCATAACTCATAGAAGTGAAAAATGATGTGTTTAATAGCAACGTATTCTTCCAAGCATTTCTGATAAACCTTGGTGCCTTGAATATCATTCTCTGGTAGGATTGTCTGTGCATGCATAAAATCACATCAATGAGCTTTTCATGCATGAGAATAATTCTCAAATTTTTATGCCAGCTCAAAGTTTGGTCCTACCAACTTGTTGATCTCAAGTATTTCACGCAGTGATATAAGAGGCACATTGAGAAATCTAAAATATAGAAAAGAAAAGGCAATGATATAAGAACATATCCACATATATCATAAAGACATGAACTTTATCTAAATGATATTTTCACTAATTATTTTAAACTATTTACCCAAGTTATAGTTTACAAAATCTTTATTTATGTTAATGAAGTAAAGGAATCCTTTAACAATATTTGTGAGCCCCTTGGAAGTCAAGTCATTTCTAACATATATTTTAAAAGTAGGTACTCTTACCAATTGTATCCCCATTCAATTTTCTTAAATAACTCTATGTCAAATAGTCCTCTGGTAGTCAAGTCTATCATATTAGCATAGTTGAGTTTAACCATCATGATAGCAAAGAACTTATTAAATTTTATACTCCCCGGGGTGATCCATGCGTCTAGTGTAAACTTGAATAATTCGTTTAATATATACATCTAATGCAATAAATAATTTAACATATTCTCGAACTATATGTCTCCTAGTAGTCAGGCCGCTCCTTATAAACAAGAAATAAGTAAAATTATATAGCTTGATGGATCATATTTTATTATTTAAGAACTCAAATTTTTAGTAAGAGGGAATTGTGACTAACGCATTTTTTAATAATATGAAAATCAAATATTTTATAGCATGTGAATTTAGTTAAAATTTTCTACACGCGTAGTCCTAAATTAATTCAAGTCATGTTTTGGGTCGTGATCCTAATAGCGCTAAACGTGCCAATAGGAGCAGGAATCAGGTACAACAACAAATCAAGCAAAGTGATATTAAATAACAAGATGTACCAAACTTGGATGCACAAGGTTTTTTACACATGTCAAATCATGGGACAGCAGAAGAAGGTGACATAATTGAAATGCTGCCACAATGCGTCGAAACAGTCCAAATTATCGCTACAAAGGAACAAAAGTCTCAAACAAAAGGAAAAGAGAAGGGACGACAATGTTAGACGACCTCCGATGAGAAATGACAAGCTTAAGCAGGCCGCCCCAACTACGTCAACAAACTCCAATCAATCTAAAAAGAAATCATGATTTTTGACTACTTATTGAAGAATTGGGACGATGGTGATAAAGAATTACAAATTGAAGAAATTGCAAGGATCGACAAAAAGGGACATCATTATAACTTTTTCATCATTTTAATCTGCCACTTTGTTAGTATACTCATTTGTAATCTCATCACAGAGTATGCGACAAACTCTATGATGATCATTACATATTTGGACCTGTCAAGTTCGTATTGTTGCATTCCTGTTAATAAGTGAGGTTGTCAAGCGTCAATAGGATTTAGTATGGTAAGTTTAGCCTGGTATGTGTTATATGGGTAACAATACCGGTACTAATGCCCCCTTACTTGTACTTTTCCTAATTGTTGTATTTTCTTGTTTTGTATTAATAAAAACCTAGCCCTAGGCTCTTGCCTAGTGGATTACCAAAAAAAAAAACAAAAAAAAAATTCAAGTCATGTAATAAATAATTCAAAATTATATAATGAAAAACCACATGACATAAAAATGAAATTCAGTATCTTCTAACATGTATATATTATATGTCACATAAAAATAATTCATGTCAGAAGACTATTATTAATTAACATCTCACGAACTAATAACAATTAAAATAGAATCTAATAACCTATTATGGATTACCGTCGTATCTAAGAAATAAATTTCAAATTCGAGTTATGAACTATCTCAATGGTTTACCTTATATGTATATATATTTTATCCATAATAAGATTATATCAATCCATATGCATTCAAACAATTTGATTATTGCACAATACACATGTATTATGCTTTGAACTCTTCAAATATAATCTTAAAATATTTCGTAAATAAACTACGACTCTGATACAACTGAATGATTGCATATAGGTACTCGCAACACGCAGCGCAAGACAATAACAATTCTAGAGAGATCGTTGGTGTTTCAAATTTATTTACATGTCAGTAGATCAGATCTAAGATGTACCCGGTGAAGAAAGTCTTGTTTCAAATTCTTCGATAGTGCAAAGAATATATGTGTATCCACACCGAGAGCAATCCTTTCTATCAACCCTTTGATCGACGAAACATGTGATTGAACGAAATATATTGTGTTGAAATTTTTCTCCAAAATCTCAACTCAATATTAGAAGAACAAGAAAAACTATTCTCGTAATTGTATTTTCTCTCTTGGCTTTGTATTGTATTCTCACTTTCACAAAGTGATTATAAATTTTCTCCATCACCCTTTATATAGCATCACCTACTAACTCTTTTCCTATTTGTTTGTGATAATAATTTACTTAATTTACTCCAAAAATAATTTTTAAAATTTTTTAAAATAAAAAATCGGTAACCCATTCTTAATGGGTTTGATTCTGCCGAATTCTACTTCGACTTTCCATGTAGTCCAACGTCAAAGTTGGAATTGTAATAATACCAAATCCAATACAATATTGGATTTTCATATAAGTCATTATTTAATATTTTGCAAAGTTCAAATTCAACAGCCAATGACTTCATGTAGTCGGCATCTCTTATGGGATTTACAATCCAATTCCAAATTGGATATTTTATTAACATCTCCTATACATAAATATTAAATATGACTATATATATAAATATATATATATACATATATATATATATATATATATATATAAATATATATTTCAACCTAGAATGTCCTTTAATATCTTGTCGAATGGTTTCACCTGCAAGTGATACCAAAATAATCCCTAAACCTGCACCCTTCACGTTTGATGAACCATCAATAAATAGAGTCCAAATTCCTAGGTTAGCTCCATTGAACACCTGCAACTCTTTTTCTGCTTCTAATTGCATCCCTTGGCAAAAATCAGCCATGAAATCAGCGAACACTTGAGATTTTATAGCAGTTCTATGTTGGTTTGTAATATCATATTCACTTTATTCTATAGCCCATTTAGCTAACCTACCTGGCAACTCATGCTTATGTACTATATTGCGTAATGGATAAGCACTTACTACAACAATAGGTTGACATTAAAAATAAGGTCTCAATTTTCGAGATGCCATGATTAATGCAAGTGTTAGATTTTCCAATTGTGGATACTGCGTCTCAGCATCTAATAAAGATTTGCTGACATAATAGATCATAGATTGTTTATCTTGGTCCTCATGGACTAAAACTGCACTTACCGCTACTTCTGAGACAGCAAGGTAGATGAGCAATCTTTCCCCAACCATTTGTTTTGCGAGCGATGGAGGATTTGATAAGTATGTCTTTAAACTATTTAGTGTCTGCCGACATTACTCATTCCTTTCAAAACGATCTTGCCTTTTAAGAGCTGAAAATAATTTAAAGTACTTTTCTAATGATTTAGAGATGAATCTTCCCAAGGCAGCAATTCTTCCTGTCAACCTCTGAACTTCTTTTTTACTTAAAGGCATATCAGGGATTTCATTAAATGCCTTAATATGTGTGGGATTCACTTCAATACCAAAGTTTGAAACAAGAAAATCCAAAAACTTACCTGGCGCGACACCAAATGCACATTTCTCCGGATTTAATTTCATATTAAATTTGTGCAAAATGTGAAACGTATCAGACACGTGTGATATATGATCTCTTGAATACTGAGTTTTAACGAGCATATCGTCTATATAAACCTCAATGGGGTTTCCCAAATATTGTAGTCACTAGCCTTTGATATGTTGCACCAGCACTTTTGATGCAAAAAGGCATTACTTTATAACAGTAAGTCCCCCTGTCTGTTATGAATGAAGTTTTTTCTTCATCTATCAAATCCATTTTGATCTGATTGTATAATGAATACGCATCCAAAAAACTTAATGGTTCATGTCCTACAGTAGCATCAATTAGTTGATCTATATGTGGTAGTGGAAAAGAATCTTTGGGACAAGCCTTGTTAAGATCTGTGTAATCTACACAACTCATCGCTTACCATTCTTCTTTTGTACTACAATGGTATTGGCTAACTAATTAGGATACTTTACCTCACAGATAGACCCAATTGTTAGTAATTTTTGAACTTCTTCTTGAATCACCTGACATTTGAAGATTCCTTGCTTTCTCTTTTTTTGTTTGACATGAGGGTACGACGGGTATTTATTAAATTTGTGAGTTATTACCTTCGGTGGTATTCTTGTCATATATGAGTGGGACCAAGAAAAACAGTCCACGTTAGCTTTCAAAAACTAAATTAACTTACCTTTCATGTCTTGGCTTAGATTGGCCCGTATGTAGAATTTCTTGTCAAGCCATTATGTGAATAACACCATAGCCTACAGTTCTTCAATTATTGTTTTGATATTTTTGCTTTCCTCTGGTTCTTGAATGGTATCGGGCCTTGAGTCCACATCTGTCTGCCCTTGATTAGTTGAGATATGTGTTGTGGTGCCCTTGACTAGCTTCTGTGATTGCTATTTTTCTTCGTTTATCATACTTGCATCTGCTACAGAGTTCATATTCCTGGATGTACGTTGATCTCCATGGATTTGACATATTCCCCATGGTGATGTAAATATAATAACTTGATGCAAGGTTGATGGAACAATATCCATTTCGTGGATCCATGGTCTCCCAGGGATCATATTGTAAGCCATTTTCATATCTACTACCTGGAATATTGTATCTTTGACGACTCCTTCTGCAAATGTATTGAGTATTATCTCTACTTTCGTGACAATATTGGAATTGTCAAATCCAGATAAGGCATGTGCCTTTGGTACTAATCTATCCTCGGTTTGCATCTCACGTAATACTCTTAGCAGAATAATGTTCACGGAACTACCTAGATCAATCAAAACTCATTTTACATTAGTACCATGTACAAGTAAAGATATTACTAGTGCATCGTTATGAGGAGATAATACGCCATCTGCATCTGCATCATCAAACATAATGCTTTCCTCTTCTAAGACATGTTGCATCTGTTTCCCTTAAGTAATTGTGATTTTGGATATCTTATTAGTTGCGGTGTACGTCACACCACAGAGGTCTTCACCCCCACTTATAACTTTGACGGTCTTTTTGGGAGAAGGTGGTTTAGGGGGCTCCTGTCTATTCTTCATATATGTTTGCATACCATTCTCACTGAATAAATCGGTGAGATACCCATGTTTTAATAAATGATCACCTTCAATTTGTAAAAGTCTATTGTCTGTCATTTGATGCATGTGTTCATTATAAAATTCACACCAATTATCAAGGTTGCGCCTGTTTGGATTCGATCTAATCTCTTTTGTCTATCGTACCTTATCACCTATGCTTCTCAAAACCGCTACAAGTTCGGAAGTGCTCACATTGAAATTATAACCGCCAAAAATCGCCTTTAAGTTTCTATCATTATCTCGAGACTCTCGTGCGTTTCGATCATTCCCTAATCTTGATGACGAGCCCAATTCTCTACTCCTCGATCTGTGGTCGTATCTCTGATTATCTTATCTTGACCGTGAGTTTTTTCTCGCAACTCCCATGTATGGTTCGAACCTATTTTTACCGAACCTTTCTTCAAGTTCTACCTGTCTCGAACTTATCTTTTCTTCTTTTTGTTATCATGAAATAATATCTTCTTCAATTATCAACTTCGTGATATACCTGTTATAAATGTCATTCCATATTTTTGCTGGAATCACGAAGACTCTCCTTGAGTCGCGTCGTAGCTTCTAAGTTTTTTCATTCAAGTTATTTATGAATGTTGTATTTCCCCATTTGTCAATTACATGCGGCAATGTCATTCTTTCACGCTGGACCCTGTCTACGAATTCTATGAGTAATTCTGTGTCCCCTTTATTGATTCTTAAAATATTCTCCACTTTTTTTTGACTTTCTGAGGTCTCGAGTGTTCATTAATAAAAGAATCTGCAAGCTCAACAAAAGAATTTATAGAATTTTCGGGTAAAATAGAATACCATGTTAGTGCACCACCTTTAGTGAGTGTTTCATCGAATTTCTTGACCAATACAAATTAAATCTCTTGTTTGGTTAAGTTGTTGCCTTTGATGCCTATTATAAATGCAGCCACGTGGTCTCGTGGATCAGTTGTTCCATCGTATTTTGGAATATCAGGCATTTCGAATTTCATTGGAATTGGGAGGGGAGCCGCACTTGGCTTCCAGGGTTGCTGCGAATATTTATCCATATCTATCCCTTTGATTATGAGAGGCACCACAGGTATTTTATCTATGCGATCACTTTGCTCCTTGAGTTGTTTCTGCAATGTTAGTACTTAATTTTGTAAATCTGAATTGACTAAATTACTTGGTACTCCTCCTTATGACTCACTGAGGGTTCCACCACTTCTTGAATTAACACCAGAACGAAGATTCTCCAAAGTGTTGTTATTTGGAGTGAGTGTGAGTGGTGCAATAAGTAATTGACTAGCAAAAGCTCCATGGGATTTATTAACCTATGCAGCAGTTAATTTTGGCAAAGCTTCATTAATAGCTTCAACATTTTTAAATCGAGCGTTTCTTTTTGCATGAGATCCATCAGTAGTGCCCTCTCGAGACCGTTGAGAAGAACTTTGTGGAGAAGGGACCGGGGTGTGATTATCCTGTAGATTTCCCTCAAGTTGTTGGTTTCCTTCATTTCCTTGAATGTCGTTGTTATTGTTCAATATGGTTGATGTAACAAGGAAATTTAAGCTAAAAAGAATAGATTATCAGCTTCCCGGTAACGGAACCAATTTGCTTAGCCAAAAAATGGGACTTTGGTCAAAGCTTTAATTTAGAAAAACTCGAGTTACTGATAATCAAAGAATGAATAAAGAAGAATGATTTTGCCAATAATGAGATAGTTAGAAAAACAATGTAAACAAGTATATTCAGATAGTATTTCGTGTCCCTACAATTCATCTATTCTCTCCCTTTTATAGCTTTTTTGGAGATATGCGTTTTGCCAATGACATAATAAGGCCATTATAGACAATTAATGACTTAAATGCTACGTTACATAATTATTGTCTTTAATATTGATTTTCTAACATTATTAGTACTTAATGCTCATTAAATATTGTATGTTTACTACCTTGTACTGTCAGATTCATTCTCCTTGATTCATAGGCGTAAATAAGTATGTGCACTAAATCTTTTGAATAATTGCTCGTGCTTATTCCTTTGTCTCTGCTCGTGTCTATTGCAACTCGTTCCTCTTTTTCACTCATATCTCTTTGACCAGTCTACGTGTCATGACACATCATCTTCATACAACTTTAATATGTAAAATCAATTTTTCCCAATACACTTATAGCTCTGGATCACCCTAGGATATGGTTCAACTATCAAATCCTAATAGGCGACAAATTATATGTTCATGTCAAGTAAAGTTGACTATTGAATGACCTAAGAAACTCATTTCTTCTTCCATTCAATTGACCTGGCCAAGGTCTTAATTTGGTCGTATATAACTCATGACAACATGGAGCTTAATATCATTACAAAGAGTTGACAGATTCTATCTTGATCAATCACTAATTCTACAAGTATTTAATCGTACCCATATCCTTTCAACTATCACCCTAGGGCCATAGGTGTCTAGTATTAAAGGGCAATAAATATCTTGTCAATTACTATGCGGATCTCGGGTAAGAAACAATTCGTACATCATATTCTTCAAGAGAATATCCTATTGACAGTTTATGATAATTCTAACCATTAGGAATTATCCAATAAGTCGGTTAATTGATCATATCTCTATATGCATCATCTATCTATGCGATTCAGTTAACAAGATCAACTAATCTTTATCCCATAAACACAATCACATATATATTGATCTAATCGGATTACTAATGTCCAAATTAATAATCTTGCGATCAAGAACAAATATAGATTAAATTGTAAGAGACTTTGCTCTCATTATGATGATCTCTATCACGATAAAACATTTCAAAATTTAATCAAGGACCTTATCAAATTAATCAAACAATTAATAATGTCACGACCCCATTCGCGCTCCGTTAATATGTCATGGCGGCACCTTGTCCCTACAACTAGGTAAGCCTAACAATGCGGAAAAACAAATAATTTTCTGAAATTATAACTCAAAGCCAAAATTTTACAAAATGGACGCGAAATGTAAAATGCCATTCGGCACATGCAAAACAATAGCTCAACTACTACAATACTATCCAAAAACCGGGAAACTCATAAGAACACTAGCTAACAGATGTCCAAATCAACAGTATGAATCAACAGTATGAAAGGAAAGCTAACTGCTGAAACTAGAATAAGATAGAGACTCTTGGTCTGTGGATGGGGCAGATATGCCTCGAAGTCTATGCTAGATATCTATTCCTTGAGAATACTACGCCTCAGTGGTGGTACCTGGATCTGCACATGAAAAACATGCGCAGAAAGAGGCATGAGTACACCACATCAATACTCAATAACGGCCAAGCCTAATCTCGGTCGGGTAGTAAGGAGGAAGGTGAGCCCAATTAAGAATAAACATAATAATAAGTCTTGCAACAATATGAAATAAATAGAAATAATGAGTACAACTATGAAGTAAGACATGTTATACAAGGCAACAAGTAACACACGGAGAATGAGGTAATATGGAGTAAAACAGCTCAATATCAATACAAACAACGAGGATCTCCTAAGATACCGTCCTGTAGTCTATTTTATCAACTGTCCAAGGATCTCCCGGGATACAATTCCGTAGTCCAGCATATGTGTATATCTGAAGGATCTCTTGGGATATCCTCCCGTAGTCCAACTATCAATACGCGGGGATCTACCGGGAATCTAATCCGTAGTCCCAAAATAAATATTTAGGGGGATCTACCGGGAATCTAACTCGTTGTTCAAAAGTAAACAACAAGGGGGAGCTAACGGAATTCCACATCCGCAGTCCCAATGAAAATACGCAGTCACAGCAAGAAGATATTGAGAATTGGAGTGTACAAATAAAAGGCAACAGGTAGTTCTAGATTAACATGCTTCACGTAATACCACCAAAGCAACTTAAGCAAAATAGGCACTGTAGATCAACTAAGCATGCTTTTCAAAACTCATATTATATTTGCAAGTAGAACAATGCAGGTAAGAAATAAACTTACTCTAAATATTTAAATAAAAAACTAAATTTTCAACAATTAGCTCAAGTATGCACTTTTCACCTTATGTACAAGGCCTTCAATTACCAAATATCATATCCTAGGGGAAAGGTCCCCCACACAAGGTTAGATAAGCCGTTTACCTAGAATCAGTTCAAAGTCAACTAGGAATCACGCCTTTGCCACGAGTATCTGACTCCAAATGGCTCAAATATATTCAATTTAATTATATATCGTAAATAACAACTCAAACAACGGATTCTACGAATAAATTCAAAGCTATGACGCAAAATTTGGTAAAATGACCAAAACGCCCCTTAGCTAGCATCTCAGAATTGGATAAAACTTATAATTTTGGAAACCTCATACTTTCGCAAGTTTATACATAACAAGAACATAAAAAACAGAGTTCAAATGACCTCTAAAATCTCAGATTGAAATTTAATTATCCCAAGCCCTAGTTCTTCCAATTTTGTCCAAGTTTCCATAAATTTCTAGGTTAATTTCACAATAGAATCACATTTCAGGTCCAAAAATCATACCTCAAATCGTTTCTCATTGGTTCCCTTTTGATTCACCCTCAAAGAAGCTCTCAAATTCTTAGCTATGGTGGAAAATTAGGCTCAACTCGCGGATGAAATGATTTATAACTTCACTGCACAAGTACTTAATGCATCATGAACACGGAGAAAGACATGCATTCGCGAAGAAGGAAAAAATGAAGGCTGCCAAAATGATCTTTGTGATCGCAAGGAATAGCACGTGAACACGAAGCCTGGGCTGACAAAGCTACACGAATGCGATGTCATGGCTGCGAATGTGAAGGGAGAAAAGATGAAGCTCCACGAACGCAGCAGGCTTTATGCGAACTCGAAGGGGGAAAAGGTTAGAGCTTTGCAAACGCGGGAGAGGTGACGCGACCGCAAAGAAGGAATTTGGTCTGCAGTAGTTGAGGATTATCTGAAATTTTTCACAACTCAAAAATGCTCGTTCAGCATCCGAAACACACCCGAGGCCCCCCGTACCTTAACCAAACCTACAGACATATCCCATAATATCACTCAAACTTGTACCAATCCCTAGACCATCTAAAACAACGTTGGAAACTCGAATTAGTCAATTATTTAAGCCTAAGAACTTCAAATTCTCTCAAAACATGCTTTCGATGAAAAACCTAACCAAACCACATCCGAATAACCTGAAATTTTACACACACATCCCAAATGACATGAAAAGTCTATTGCAACTTCAGAAATTCCATTCCGGCTCTCGGATCAAAATCTCACAAATCCAACGGAAACTTCAAACAATTCAAACTTTGGCATTTCAAGCCTTAATTTGCTAAGGACCTCCAGAACACATTCCGAACACGATCCCAACCCCGAAATCACTTAACGAAGCTAAAGGAACCATCAGATTTCCATTCCGAAGCCGTCTTCACACTATTCTAACTATAGTCAACTTTCAACACTTAATTTCTCAAATAAGGACTAAGTGTCCCAAAACTCTCTAAAACTCAAAGCCGAACATCCCGGCAAATCAAATTAGCAAACAAAAACTTGGGGAAAGCAGTTAATAGGGATCGGGGCTTACATTCTTAAGATGACCGGCCGGGTCAACACATCCTCCTACACTTAAAAATTCGTTCATCCTAGAACGAGCATAAAGACATACCTGAAGTAGTGAAGAGACGAGGGTAACAGCTATGCATCTCCTTCTCGGTCTCCCAAGTCGCCTCCTCAGCCTGCTGACCCCGTCACTGAACCATTACTAAAGCAATGTTCTTTGACCTCAACTTTCACATCTGTCTGTCCAATATAACAACTGGCTTCTCAACATAATAGATATCTTTGTCCAGCTAGATTGAATTGAAATCAAACACATGTGATGGATCACTTTGATACTTTTGAAGCATCGAAAATTAAAATACCAGATGAACCCCTACCAGGCTAGGAGGTAAGACAAGCTCATAAGCAACCTCCCCAACACGCTAAAATATCTCAAAAGGGCCAATGAACCTTGGACAAAACTTCACTTTCTTACCAAATCTCATGACGCACTTAATAGGTGAACCTCGGAGCAGAACCCGCTCTCCAACAATAAAGAAAACATCACGAACCTTCCGGTCTGCATAGCTTTTCTGTCTGGACTGGGATATATGCAGTTTATCATGTATTGCCTTAACCTTCTCCAAAGTATCCTGAACCAAATCTGTGCCCAATAGTCTTGCCTCGCCCGGCTCGAACCAACCCACCAGAGAGCTACTCCCCTTACCATACAACGCCTCATACGGTGCCATCTGAATGTGGTACTGATAGCTGCTGTTGTAACCAAACTCCACCAATGGCAAGAACTAATCCAAGACCCTCCAAACTCAATCACTCACGCGTGTAGCATAAACTCAAGAATCTAATAGTGCGCTTGGACTGTCTGTCCGTTTGGGGGTGAAATGATATGCTCAATTCTACCCGAGTATCCAACTCTTGCTAAACGACTCTCCAGAATTGTGTTGTGAATTGAGTACCTCTGTCTGAAATGATAAAAACTGGAATACCATGCAGATGGACAAGCTCCCGGATATAAATCTCTCCCAACCGCTCCGAAGAATAAGTGCTACACACATGAATTAAATGAGCGGACTTGGTCAACCGATCCACAATAACCCAGATAGCATATACCTTCTTCAAGGTCCGCGAGAGTCCAACCTCCATGGTGATCTTTCCCACTTCCACTTTAAAATCTTTATCTGCTGAAGCAACCCACCCCATCATTGGTGCTTGTACTTCATCTGCGGGAAGTTAAGGCATCTAGCTACATATAAAAGTATATCCTTATTCATGCGCCTCCACCAATAGTGTTGCCTCAAGTCTTGATACATCTTCACGACACGTAGATAGATGTAATACTGTGAGATGTGGGTCTCTTTTAGAATCAGCTCATGTATCCCATCGATATTGGGTACACTAACCCGCCCCTGCATCCTCAATACTCCATCCTCACCGATGGTGACATCTCAGGCATCACCATGATGAACCCTGTCCTTAAGGACAAGCAAATGAGGGTCATCATACTGATGCTCCCTGATACGATTAAACAATGAAGACCGAGAAATCAGGCACGCTAGAACCCGACTGGGCTCCGAAAGATCTAATCTCATGAATTGGCTGGCTAAGGCCTGAACATCCATCGCCATAGGCCTCTCGGACACTAGCAGGTATGCCAAACTCTCTTCCCGGTGACTCAAGGCATCGGCCATTACATTCGTCTTGCCCAGGTGATATCAGATAGTGATGTCATAGTCCTTTAGCAACTCCAACCACCTCCTTTGACGAAAATTTAGATCCTTCTTCTTGAAAAGTTGCTGCAAACTCCTATGATCAGTATAAATCTCACAAGGCACACCGTATATATAATGGCACCAAATCTTTAGTGTGTGAACAATGATTTCTAACTTAATATCATGGATATGATAATTCTTCTCGTGTATCTTCAACTTTCTGGACACGTAGGCAATCACCCTACTGTCATGCATCAACACTGCTCGGAGGCCAACTCTGGAGGCATCACAATAGACAATATAGAACCTGAACCTGTATGCAATACCAAAACTGGAGATGTAGTCAAATCTTTCTTGAGCTTTTGAAAGCTCGTCCCACACTCCTCTGTCCACTGAAATGGAGCACCCTTCTAGGTCAATCTAGTCATAGGGGATGCAATCAATGAAAACCCCTCCACAAAACGACGGTAGTAACCTACCAAGCCAAGGAAACTATGAATCTCTATAGCTGAGGACGGCCTGGGACAACTCTGCACAACCTCTACCTTCTTGGGATCCACCCGAATGCCCTCACTCGATACCACGTGACCAAAGAATGCCACTGAATCTAACCGAAACTCATATTTTGAGAACTTTGCATATAACTTCTTCTCTTGTAGAGTTAGGAGCAATGTCCTCAGATGCTGCTCATGATCTTCCCAACTCCGAGAATACACTAGAATGTCATCAATAAAGACAATGATAAAATAATCGATATATGGCCGAATTACGTAATGCATCAAATGCATAAAGGTTGCTGGGGCATTGGTCAGCCCAAATGACATCACAAGAAACTAGTAATGACTGTACCGAGTCCTGAAAGTAGTCTTCAGGATATCTGGCTCCTGAATCTTAAACTGGTGGTAACTTGAGTGAAAATCAATCTTGGAAAACACCCATGCGCCTTGAAGCTGGTCTAACAGATCATCAATACGAGGCAAAGGATAACGGTTCTTCATTGTGACCTTGTTCAACTGGGATAATCAATATACTATGCATAGAACCATCCTTTTTCTTCACAAACAAGACAGGAGAAACCCAAGGTGAAACACTGAGCCGAATAAAGCCCTTATCAAGCTATTCCTGTAATTGATCCTTCAACTACTTCAACTCAAGAGGAGCCATATGATATGGATGGATAGAAATGGCTGAGTGCCCGACAACAAATCAATGCCAAGATCAATGTCTCTATCAGGTGGCAAGCATGGATGATCTGCTGGAAATACATCGGGATAATCCCATACCACTGGGGCTGATCAACAGAAGGGGTATCAACATTGACATCTCTTACATAAACTAAATACGTGGCACACCCTTTCTCAACCATACGATGAGCTTTAAGAAAAGTGATAACCCTGATGGGAGTGTGATCTAAAGTACCACTCCACTCAAAACGTTGTACACCTGGCATAACCAGCGTCACGGTTTTGGCGTGACAATCAAGAATAGCAAAATGGGGCGACAACCAGTCCATGGCCAAAATAATATTAAAATCAACCATGCTGAGTAGCGATAAGTGTCTGGTCTCAAAACCATGAATAGTAACCAAACATGACCGATAAACACAATCCACAACAAGTGAATCCCCTATAGGATTAGAAACATAAATAGGGGAACTCAAAGAGTCCTCAGATACACCCAAATATGGAGAAAAATAAGTGGACACATAAGAGTAAGTAGAGCCTGGATCGAATGTAACCAATGCATCTTTGCGGCAAACAAATATAGTACTTGTGATGACAGAATTTGAGGAAATAACCTCGCCAAGAGCGGGAAGGGCATAGTATCTGGCCTGGCCTCCCCCTTGAGGGCGGCCTCTACCTCTTCAGCCTCAACCTCTAGCTGACTGAGCAGGTGGGGCGGCAATGGCAGCTGCAACAATAGCTTGGGAACTCTACGAGGCACGCTGTGGGTGAGAAGTCTGTGGAAATGCACCATTCCCAAGTCCCTAACCATGTGGCGTGTGCCACCACACTCAAAACAAGCTCAAGGAGGACGTGTTGGCTGCAAATGGCTAGGGCCAAGTCTGCTAGACTGACCTTTGGAAGAACCCGGTACGGGAGGCAGGCTCCTGAGGCTTAGGTGGAGCTGGAGCACTACTAGCTACTGGAAGAGCTCAATGAATAGGGCAAACAAAATAACCCGTACAATGACAACCTGTACGGGCACAATAATAGTGGCCCGACTCTCGAGACCTCTTGGCCTCCCTCTCCTCTCTCCCCTTGCATGCATACCCTCAATCCTCCTAGAATGCTCACCACCTGCTGATAAGAAACATCCATCTTCAACTCACGAGCCATGCTAGATCTGATGCTAGGAATAAGCCCCTCAATAAACCAGCAAACATTCTCACGAACAGTAGTAGCCAAGGCTTGTACATGCCTAGCCAAGTTGGTGTAACAGACAGCATACTCTGAAACAGTCATAGTACCCTGGCGCAAATGCTCAAACTCTACGGGCCATGCGTCCTTAAGGCTCTGAGGAACATACTCTTGCAATAGCCAGATCACTAAATTGAGACCAAGTCAGCGAAGCGGCCCATCTAGACTATCTAACTCATAGGTGTGCCACCACTCATAGGCAGTCCCTCCAATCTAGAAGGTGGTGAAAGACACCTCGGTGGATCTTGAAATACCCATAGTATGGAGAATATAGTAAAACTCACCATCCTCTAATGTTAGGCTGCTGAATACATAAGGCTTGTACTTCTTGAACCTCTCAAGCCTCAGCTGCTCATCCTCGAAAGCCGATGCCCTGTCCAGGGGCTGATGTAGTACTGCAGGCGGCGCAGGCATAACCTCTAGGACCTGCTCAACATGAACTTATTGCATAGGAGTGCAGGCCGCTGGAGTCTGTGTTCCTCCCCCGGCTGATGTGGCTGCAGCAAGGGAAGCAACCCTACTTGAGCCAGGGTGGTGTACATGCTCATAAAATGTGCCAGAGTCTCATGGAGAGCTGGAGTAGTTGTAGTAGTAGTAGTAGTAGTAGTAGTAGTAGTAGTAGTAGTAGTAGTAGTAGTAGTAGTAGTAGGCGTGTTGGGTACCAGAACTCCGGTTGGACCTATTGGTGGTACCTCGGCGGCAGATCGGCAGGTCCTCTCGCTACACTACGTGCGCATCCTCGACCTCTATCTTGGCCTCTGATGGCTGCAGTAGGTGGCGTGGGTGCCTGATCATCTCGAGTATCACGTGTCTTTACCATCTATGAGAGAATAGAAAGACATAATTTTAGTTGTGATATTAAAAACCTCGCACGACAAGGAAATCAAATGAAGTGTAATTTTCCTATCAATTACATAGCCTCTCATATATAAGTACAGACGTTTCTCTACCGATCAGCAAGACTCTAATAAACTAGCCTGTGTTCCGTGACTCCTATGAACCTAGACCTGTGATACCAACTTGTCACGACCCTAGTTCGCCCTCCGTGAATATGCCGTGGCGGCACCTAGTCTCTACAACTAGATAAGCCTAACAATGCGGAAAAATAAATAAATTGCGGAAATTACCACTCAAAACCTAAATTTAACAAAATGGAACGCGAAATGTAAAATGTCATTCGGCACATGCAACAGAATAGCTCAACTACTACAATACAATCCCAAAACTCGAAAACTCATAAGAACACAAGCTAACAGAATGTAATACATAGCTCTAACTCCAGAATGTCTAAAACAACAGTACGAAAAGAAAAGCTAACTGCTAAAGCTTTAATAAGATAGAGACTCCTAGTCTGTGGATGCGGTAAATATACCTCGAAGTCTATGCTAGATATCTATTCCTTGAGAATAATACGCCTCGATGGAGGTACCTGGATCTGCACATGAAAAACATACGTAGAAAGAGGCATGAGTACACCACTGCAGTACTCAATAAGTGCCAAGCCTAACCTCGATCGGATAGTGACGAGGAAGGTTAGCCTAGCTAAGAATAAACATAATAATAAGTCTTGCAACAGTATGAAATAAATAGAAATAATGAGTACAGCTATGAAGTAATACATGTTATACATGGCAACAAGTAACACATAGAGAATGAGGTAATATGGAGTAAAAGAGCTCAATATCAATATCAACAATGAGGATCTCCTAAGATACCGTCCTGCAGTCCATTTTATCAACTGTCCAAGGATCTCCCGGGACATTGTCCCGTAGTCCATCATATGTGTATATTTGAAGGATCTCCCGGGATACCGTCCCGTAGTCCAACTATACATGCATGAGGATCTACCAGAAACTGATCTGTAGACCCAAAGTAAATGTGTAGGGGAATCTACCAGGAATCTAACCCGTAGTCCCAAAGTAAATGTGCAGGTGGATCTATCGGGAATCTAATTCGTAGTTCCAAAATAAATATGTAGGGGGATCTACCGGAAATCTAACCCGTAGTCCCAATGTAAGCAAAGTGGGGGCGAGCTATCGCAATTCCACATCCGTAGCCCCAATGTAAATACGCAATCACAACGAGAAGATATTTAGAATTGGAGTGCAAAAATACAAAGTAACAAGTAGTTCTAGTTTAACATGCTTCATGTAACCACCAAAGCAACTTAAGCAAAATAGGCAATGTAGATCAAGTAAGCATGCTTTTCTAAACTAATGCATATTATATTTGCAAGTAGAACAACGCATGTAAGAAAGAAACTCACTCTAAATATTTAAATGAAAAATCAAATTTTCAACAATTAGCTCAAGTACGCACTCGTCACCTCACATACAAGGCATTCAATTAAAAAATATCATATCCTAGGAGAAAGGTCCCCCACACAAGGTTAGAGAAGCCACTTACCTCGAATTGGCTCTAAGTCAACTTGGAATCACGCATTTGCCATGAGTATCCGACTCCAAATGGCTCAAATCTATTCAACTCAATTATATATTGTAAATAACATCTCAACAGCTGATTCTATGATTTAATTCAAAGCTAAGATGCAAAATTAGATGAAATAACCAAAATGCCCCTCAGACCATGCGTTCACGAACAAGGAAAAAAATGAAGGCCGCCAAAATTCTCTTCGTGGTCGCGAGGAATAGCATGCAAACGCGAACCGTGGGCTGAAAAAGCTCGCGAACGCGATGTCTTAGCTGCAAACGCGAAGGTGTCACGACCCCAGTTCACCATCCATGAACATGTCGTGATGGCACCTAGTTCCTAGAACTAGGTAAGCCTAACATACGTAAATTTAAGATAACTTTCGAAACATTTAATTAAATTAAGCAAAATTAGAAGAAAGTAGTATATAAGTGCCGCTTGGCATATAAAACTCAAAAATAAAATGCGGAACACTACAATCTCATCCCAAAACCCAGAAACTCACGGGAACCACAGGCTAATAGAAATGTAATATGCAACTCTAACTCCAGAATGCCTAACAACTGAAACAAAAGGATAGAAAAACTACTAAAGCTGGAACATAATATAGAATCCTAGTCTGCGGATGCGGTAGATATACCTCGAAGTATCTGCTAAATCTCTCCGCCTCGAGGATAGTACGCTTGAGTGGAGGTACCTGGATCTGCACATAAAAAACATACGCAAAAGGGGCATGAGTACACCACAACGGTACTCAGTAAGTGCCAAGCCTAACCTCGGTCGGGCAGTGACGAGGAAAGTCAAGGCCCTACTGAGATTAAACAATATAATAAGAATGCAAACAACAGTATGAAATAAGCAGAAATAATGGAATACAACTGTGAAGCAAGTCAGGTTACACAAACAACAATCAACACACCGAGGATAAGATAACACATAAAACAACTTAATATCAGTACCAATTATGAGGATCTCCCAGTATACCGTCCTGTAGTCCATTTCCATGTCAATACCAGCAACGAGGATCTCCCAGGATACCTTCCTGTAGTCCATTTCCATATCAATACCAATAACAAGGATCTGCCAGGATACTGCCCTATAGTCCATTTTCATATCAATACCAATAACGAGGATCTCCTAGGGTACCGTCCTGTAGTTCATTTCAATATCAATGAGAAGGGCGATCTACCGGGAATCTAACCCGTAGTCCCAAAGTTAAGATGCAGGGGGATCTACCAAGAATCTAACCCATAATCCCAAAGTAAACAAACAGGGGTGAGGAAGGAGCTACAGGAATCCCACATCCGTTGTCCCAATGTAAATGTGCAACCATAACCAGGAGATATTCAGAAAGGAAGTACAAAAGACAAGCAACAGGTAGTACTACCATAACATGCTTCATGTAATACAGTCAAGGCAACTTAAGCAAGTAGGCAAGTTAAATCAACTAGATATGCTCTTCCAATCTCACACAGGTTATAAATTGCAAGTAAAATAAAGCAAATACGAAAGAAAACTCAGTTTCAGTATCTGAAGTAAAAATCAAATTTTCAACAATTAGCTCATGTACGTGCTCCTCATCTCACGTACAAGGCACTCAATTACTAAATAACATATCCTAAGGGGAAAGGTCCCCCACACAAGGTTAGACAAGCCACTTACCTCAAACCGGCTCCAATTCAACTTGAAACCACACGTTTTCCACGAGTATCCGACTCCAAATGGCCCAAATCTATTCATTTCAATTACATCTCGAAAATAACATCTCAAACAACTGATTCTACTATTCAATTTAAAGCTAAGATGCAAATTTAGATAAAATGACCAAAATACCCCTCAGGACAATGTGGTCAAAACCTGAGGTTCGAACCAAAAAACTGGCTACCCATTTCCCCACGAACCCAAATATATGATTTGTTATGAAATCGGACCTCAAATTGAGGTCCAAATCCCCAATTTTAGAAAAACCTAAGTACTACCCCAAACCTCCAATTTCACCGATAAAAATCATTAATTTTATGTTGAAAAAAAATTGAATTATATTAAAGATTAAAAGAAATAAGTAAAAGCTAACTTAAAAATGATTTGGAAGAGGTCTTGTTCTTGGAAATCGCCCAAATGAGTTGTGTTTTGAAAATGGAGTGAAACATTTGACTAAGTATAAAAATTGCAGATTGCAGATGTCGCAATAGCGAACTAGGGTTCGTAATTGCGAACCCTGACCTCTGCTAACATGGGAAATGCAAAACTGGGTTCTTATTTGCGAACCCTTCCTATTTTCGGGACCTTCGCCTTTGCGAAGTGAGGGTCGCATTTGCGACATAACGATCGCATTTGCGATCACTGGCAGCCTGAGCATTTTTCGCAATTGCGAACAAATGCTCGCATTTGCGAAAAAATGCTCGCATTTGCGAGAAGAGCTGGCGTGGGCTTACTTTGCAATTGCGAATGGCCACTCGCATTGCGATATCGCATTTGCGAGGTGCGAAGCCTGCAGGCCAGTTCATACCAGCAACTTTCAAGGTTAAAAATGCACTCCGACGCTTATCCAAAACTCACCCGAGCTCTCGAGGCTCCAAACCATATAGGCACGCAACCTCAAAAATATCCTACGAACTTACTCGCACGACCAAATCGCCAAAATAACATCATATACATCGAATTAAGCCTCAAAACTCGTGATTTCCTCCAAATTTTCATATAACGTCAAATTTCTATTTTAAGTCCAAAATACGTCAAACGATGTCCGTTACAACCAAACTTTACAGGAAGCACTTAAACCATATATAAGACTTGTACCGGGCACCGAAACTAAAATATGGGCCCGATACCATAATCATTTGATCAAATTTCACTTTCGATTTCCTTAATTATTTCTAGAAAATAATTTCCCGCAAAAATTCATTTCTCGGGTTTGGGACCTCAAAATTTGACTGCGGACATACGCCCAAGTCCTATATTTTCCTACGGACCCTCCGGAACCATCAATTCACGGGTCCGGTTCCGTTAACTCAAAATGTTGACCGAAGTCAACTTTATTCAATTTAATATCAACATTTAGCACTTTTCTCGTAGAATTCATATCTAAGCTTTTCGAGTACACGGACGGAATATGCACGCAAATCGAAGCAACCTCAGATGGCGTTTTTCAAGGCCTCAGTGGACAGAATGGTAAGAAAACTAGTGATGACCCCCCCTTGGGTTGTCACAGAAGGGAGAAAAGATGAAGCTTGTGAATGCAGCAGGCTTCATGCGAATGCGAAAGGGCAAGAGGTTAGAGCTTCGCGAACGCGGGAGAAGTGACGCATACGCGAAGAAATTTGGTCCGCAATAGCTGAGGATTTTCTGAAAATTTTCACAACTCCAAAATGCTCCGTTGAGCATCAGAAACACACCTGAGGCCCCCAAAACCTTAACCAAACCTATGGACATATCCCATTATATCATTCAAACTTGTACCAATCCATAAACTACCTAAAACAATATCGAAAACTTAAATTAATCAATGATTTAAGTCTAAGAACTTCAAATTCTCGCAAAATATGCTTTCGATCAAAACCTAACCAAACCATATCTGAATGACCTGAAATTTTACACACATATCCCAAATGACACGACGAGGCTACTGCAACTTCTTGAATTTCATTTCGACCCTCGGATCAAAATCTCACTTATCCACCGAAAACTTCAAAAAATTCAAACTTCGGCATTTCAAGCCTAAATTTGCTAAGAACCTCCAAAACACATTCCAAACACGCTCCCAACCCCGAAATCACCTAACGAAGCTAACAGAACCATTGAATTTCCGTTCCGAGGCTGTCTGCACACTGTTCCAACAATGGTAAATTTTCCAACACTTAAGTTCTCATTTAAGGACTAAGTGTCCCAAAATTTTCTGAAACTCAAAACCGAACATCCCGAAAAATCAAATTAGCAGAAATAAACTTGGGGAAAACAGTTAATAGGGGATTGGGACGTAAATTCTTAAGATGACCAGCTGGGTCATCACAAATAATAACTATGATAAAAAGAATGCCATATATTTTGATATCAAATAATATTCATATAAATATATTTAAATTATCAAATATGAAATTAAATTTAGGACAAATTTATTATATTCCTAACAGAGCCATTGTAGCAGCTGCTATGTAAAAGAAGATGAAATACTCTTGAATATTGCAGCTACAACACAGAAAGAAGAGTTGATTTGTGGCTTGAGTTTCAATGTCTAGCACCAAGTGTATTTAAATGACTCCCAAGGACTAAAGTCTTTATCCTAAAATATCATTATCTGTTTCCTCGTCGGTGGATGACAATTTTTATTTGTATTCTATTCCGTTTGTCAACATGACTAGATATTTTAGATATATTTTTATGCCTAAAAAATCTAGCTCAATGTTTATTTCTTCTCTTAAGATTTTGAAGACTATATATATGAGGTGAGTACTATGTGCTAGAAAAATAAAAAGAATAGAGAGAAAAACGGAAGAAAAAAATCTACGAAAAATTTTCGAGAGTGAAAGATTTTCTAGGGTTCTTACAATAACAACAATTCAATATAATCCTACAAGTGAGGTCTGGGGAGTGGGTGAAGGAGGTAATATATATGTGAACCTCACCCCTACCCGAAGGATAAAGAGGTTGTTTCCAGGAGACCTTGAGTTCTTAAAGTTATCATATTCTTTAGGTTCTTTTCTTTTAAAAATTTTAGTCTGCGTCTATTCAGAAACAAAAAAAAAAAGGAATATAAAGTATGGTATGAGTTTGTTTGTCGATTTGAAGTTTATTTTTGTTTCAAAAGAAATCCAGAAAGTTGGTACAAAAAAAAAAAAAAAAACGTTTTAGCCTTTTCTTTTTTTGGGATTCTGATTGTGCGAGAATAGGTTTGGATTGAGTCTATTTCAGGTTCTCAAAGTTGTGGATTTGCCATTGATTTCTATGGATTCGTACTGCTGAGCTTCTTCTTCTTTGTTCTTGTAGCCTTTATTTGGTTTTGCCAAGTCTATTTCTTTACTTGAGGTATGTAAATCCTAGCTTATTTTTGAATCAGGGATGTAATTTTGCCGTAATACTTATTGATTCTCCTATTGATCAAGTGTGCTTTGTCTAAGTTTTAAGTTCTGTTTCTTTTTTTTTTTCCGTTTATTCTTGATTCGTTTTGCTCCATTAAGATTATGAGTTGACAGAATGAGCTATTGATGGATTTGAATGAGTTTTTGTTAGTTAATAAACGGGTTTACCTATTTTTTACTTCACATTATGATATTTGAGTGTCGAAATATTACTACAAAATTTTCAACACAAATTTAGTCCAACTCAATGTTCTTTCTTTCAAGATTTAGCCTGTGTATAAATTTTGCTTATTAAACATTTTTTTGTTAGTTTTCATAAAGCTTTGAACAAGACATAAGGACTGCAGTTTGGTGTTTCTATTTCAATTCAATTTGGAGCTTTCTAATTCAACCTTTCTGATGCACTGTGGATAAGTGGGGAAAAGGAAACAAACAAGTACTACTATTTGTATTGTGATATTAAATCTATTAAAATAATAGTGACTTTGGTTAGTATTCTAGATTTGTTTTATGTACTAGTTTAAGGTTTTATTTGTTTTAGTGACTTTGTTAAAAATCAGCGGCAATAATACATCAAATGTACTATGTAGCTCATGAGCAATTTTTTTATTCAAATTTCGATGCTGTTAGATGCTCCGCAAATGAATTGTTGAATTGGAATAGTTTTATCTTTTGTTGTAATTGAAAATTGGGCTTTGGTTTAATTTGTTTGAAAAGTATGGCTGCTGCGTGTTTTTATCAAACGAAGGTCTTGAAAAAGAGATTTTTACCTATGTATACCATATAACAAACCTTATTACATACCATGTTTAAGGTTTGTGTTTATTGCATTTAAGCATATCAAATTTCAATTTATGTACCATAATTCAAATTAAGTCTTTAATTATAACCTCATTTATTGTATGCTTTAGGAACCGTATCTTCCAAATTTTCATACTACTCGCTTCTCTCTCCTCTCCCACGGTTTACCTACAGTTAATTCCCCCTCTCCCCCCATCAAAAGCTATATTAGAGAATATTCTGTCATTTGATTTGGGTGTTTTAACACCTAAATCACCACCTAAAAACCCACAATCTACACATGCAAGTGAAATAAATACAGGTATTTCATCTCAAAGACAAATCCGTGCTGAAATGCGAAGCAAGCATTTGCACGATGTTGATGCTAGCGGAGTAGATAAACCATTCAACAAACAACTGAAGCTCAAGGGAAAATAGTTGAGGGTAGATGATGATTTTGTAGAAGATTCACCCAAAATTCCAACTGGGAAAAAACCAAAGGTGTCTCCTTCATTGTCAAAACAAAAAAAGAAGGAACCCTCAAAAAAATTACCAAAATTGGTTCCTCAAACATTTTCATTAAAAGGTAAACAATATTTATTTGTCCTTACTGTTTTGTAGTTTAATTTTGGTTGCCAAAAAATATTTTTCAAGTTCTTTTTTGGTGTTGAAGTGTTTTTTGGTAAAATGTGATATGGTCTCAATTTTGTAGATTATTTGTTGCAATTTTGTAGGTTTATTTGGCAATGTGATTACTAGACAGTCTATAAATGTAGTTAGATTGTAGTTGATTTATAGTCTGCTAAGTAAATTATGTCTATGGTTTTTGTATTGCAACTTGTATAGCTGCTACATTTAACTTCATTCTCAATACAATTATACTACATTTTTTCAAGGTTACAGTAAGTAACTGTTACATTTAACTGTTATAGTGTTCTTATTTGTCTGTTCAAGTGTATTTTTGTAAAATGTGGTCTGGTCTTAATTTTGTAGATTCTTTGGCTCAATTTTGTAGTTTAATTGGAGTCATGCCTCTGATACAGTTTATAAATGTAGTTAGTTTGTAGTTGATTTGTAATCTGTTGATTAGAATTGTAGATATGATATGTTCCATTGTATCTTGTATTGCAGATATATATAACTTCATTCTAACCACAGTTAATGTACATTTTTTGCAGAATGACCCTTACTTTGCTCAAGAAAATGTTGATTATGGTGTGCTTCGATTCCACAGTTTGTGGGATCCTAGCATACATAGCCAGATTCAGGCTTTACTATCCCCAAATCAACTACGTGTTTTCAAAAAAACATGTTTTGGTAACTTATTAGATCTTCCACCAATATATATGCAAAACCACTCCATTCATCTTCTAATGAAATATAAGTTGTCAATGTCTACTGACGCATACTTTTCTGTTCTTTTAAAGGGTGAAAATTTGATTTTTTTCATTGAGAGAATTTGGTTTGATAATTGGTTTTAATTGTGTGAATACTCTCTCAGACTATGGTTTCAATTCCAACAATGTTAGCCCTTTAATGAATACATATTTCCCTAACAAAGAAAGAGTTGAGAAATGGCATCTGAAAAAATGTAGTCACTAACAAAGCATGGGCAAACGATGCGGATGCGGTGCAGTTGTGTGTCCTTTATATATTGGAAGTTTTTGTTTGTCCTTCAGATAAGGATAATGTTAATTTCATAGACAAGTTTATATTCTTTCTAATCGAGTCTGGTAAGTTTGAGTCGTACCCATGGGGTACCAAATCCTTCAAGTAGGTTATTGTATCTGTCCGACATCGTCTTAATCCCAATGTACATTCATATCTTATACGGGGATGCTCATTAGCCTTGCAAGTGTGACTATATTAGTGTTGCTTTTCCGTCAGCACCGAGCTTGCTATTTGGTGTTCTGAATCGATTCCTCGGATTTTAAGATGGTCAGCTACAAAGGGACAGATTTGGTTAACTGCAATTGAAGACAAGATGATCAAGCCTGAGTGGCTCAAGGTGTTTTTTTAACTTTTGTATGATTCTACAATTACAGTTATAGTAACTACATTTCATCTACAATTGTCTTTTCAATTGAATTAACTGTCACTTCCATCAATTAGTTCACAAACATGGTTGAATCTGGAGAAGAGCTTGGAGTGCTTAATCTCCCTGAAAAGATTCAATATGAAGATGAAGAAGTTGCTCAACATCATATGTTCCAACTGCTGCTTCTCCAACAGTTGAACCCAAAGAAGCTAATTCTCAAAAGGCCATGGAATCTGTCAGTAGCAAAATCAGCAATTTGGAAAAGAGGCTTGAGCAGGTATTGTGAGAAACAAAAATATTTTTGTCATAATTTACTACCACTTGAATTCATTCCTACTACTTTGTAGTTTCTTTATAGTTTACGTGTAAAAAATAGAATATGCTTACCACCTAATTACACATAATTAATTTTTAGGTTGATGTAAAGTTAGATGGGTTTAAGAAGGATGTTTTTGATGAACTCTCAAGCCTACGAGAGTTCATAGATCAATCTTTGAAGAGTGTCATGAATGCGGTAAGTAGGAGGACTGATTTGGATGAGTCAAAGGTAAGAATTTACATATAATTTTATGCTAAGACTGGATAAGACTTATGACAAAAAAACATTCTCAACTATTCCCCAAAATTGTAGTTTGCTGGTAGTCCAACAAAATATAATGACCAAAATCAAGGAGACAAAACCATTATTTTCAATTAAATGTTTGTGATCAACTCTATGCAAGCACAAGTAATGCAGGTACCGACATAATTCCTACATACATATCTACAAACTTCAAGAATTGCTAATCATTTTTTCACTATGTTTTTCAGCTCCCAGTTCTCCAGAACATGTTCAACAACAAGTTGACTTGTATCCTGACTTCCAAGAAGAAGCTGAGACATTTAAAGCAGGTATAGAACCATAATTGCATTTTAATTACATCTTATTCAAAATTTCAATATCTCAGGTAGCAAAAGAAGGTATTGTTTCATAATGTACTATTTTATAGAAAATAGTTTATTATACAATGGTATTATTTTGTTAAGTATGTCATTTTTTATGTAACAGATGTTGAAGATAATATTCCACAGTCACCAATTTATGGTGTAACAGAATTGAAGTTGTCCATGAATGCATTGATAAAAAAGAGGAGACTGAAGTTGTGGGTGAAGGCATTGAAAAAAAATGTGTGACATTGGATGATTTTGAGCTGCCGGAAAACCTATCACAGTTGCTCATGTATGGCGAGCCCATATAAGATGAATCAACCCCCGTTCATCCAGGAAGAACAAGGATACCAGGAAAACATGCACGATCACCATTCACTCCCCTGTATAGTATTGAAGGCAGCACATCTGTTGGGCCCAAATATTTTACCTAAAGCACCCCTTCACAAGTGTCATAGGCGAAGATGTAGATCTTGAATTTCTATATAGGCTCACAACCTGGTTATACCATCGCACGGAAAAAGTATCTAGGAGGTATGGTGCTTAAATTTACACTGTCTAATCACTCTTTTTAGACTTTAAAGTTGTAAATCTTTTTGTAATTTTTTTGTATTTGATTCATTATTTTGTTATTAAAGGAGGAATGATTTCTTTTCAAAGAAGGATTACCAAATCAATCCTTGGTTGTATTTAGTTTGTGAGACGATTGATAAGGACGGGTTTTATGCCCTTGCTCAACCCGGACAAGTAATCAATAGCATAGTAAGTATATAGTGTCTACAATCATTGACAATATTTGTTTTGTCTTCAACTGTGCGGTGCAATTGTAGTTTTGTCTTTAACTATGATGTTTAAATGTAGTTATATTGTACACATCATATATATGTTACTATATTTAGTCTTCAACTGTAAAATTTTGCTTTTTTGAACCTTATGCAATCAGTGTGAAAATATAGTTAATGTGTAGTTTTTATGTAAATATGATTGGTCAATTGTAGATATAGTACTTGTTTTCTATATCTTTCATGCTAAATGCCATTAAATTACATTTTGTGAGGCACTTGGGCTAACTGTTATATATCTGTAGTTATGGTGTTGTTAAAGTGAAGTAAGCTATTAGATTTTTTCATAAATTCTAATTGTAGTTAATATGTAGCTATTTTGTAGATGTGATTGTCTACACTGTAACTTATTGTATATTGCACTTTTACTTTGGCAGCACATTGATGTTATTATGTACTATCTGAGAAAAAAGGGAAAATTTGGCCCCAACATCCAAACTAGGTTTACAACAACCGATTGCTTGTTCAGGACAAAGATTGAAAGAATCTATGAGAAGTTCACTAGTTCTCCACTAGATCAAAGGAATTCGGTTGTTAAAGCCGAGGATGATATTGGAGAATAACTTATGGGCTACAGAATTCTTGCTAATGTTTCCTGGGATCTTGTTGACTATGTGCTCATGCCTGTTAACCTTGGGGAGAACTTTCATTGGTTGTTGCTAGTTTTTGATATAAAGGACCGGCAACTTTACGTTTATGATTCATTGGTGAGAGCAAACTGTAATCAAAGAGTTCAGACATTGGTTGAGAAATTTTCAATTATTATTCCTCTTTATTTGTCATGCACTGGTTTCTATGGTAAACACAAAGACATTAACTTCAAGACTAATCATACATAGAGAAACAAGTTACAGACCCTCTCGACATACAATGGATCGTTGCTGAGATTCCACAACAAAAGGAAGGCTCACTGTAAAAAACTAGTCTCCCTTTCTGTATATTTAATTATTTTTTTAATCATTTGTTATATAATGATAAATTCTCATCTTCTGCAGGGATTGTGGTGTATTTGTGGCTGCCTTTGCGGAGTATATTAGCACTGGTGATTTGTCCATCCCAAAGGAAGATCTTACTGATATTGACCAACACCTTAGACGCTATGGAGCTCTACTGTGGGACTACGCCAAAAAGAAGCTAAAAGATGGTTCAATCAGTGAGAGTGAGCTTACTGGCAGACTTGCAAGGAGGAAGGGTGCACCGGCAAAGAATGAGAGGACTAAAGTTCATCGAAAGAAGAAGTAGACTATTTTGTTCCTATTTTGTAGTTGAATTGGAAAACAATGTAGGAAATAAGTTATTTTGGTTGTAATCAACACTTTTTCTTGATTACATTATACTCGAGTATTCGAGTTATCTGATAGCATTTTTGCAGTAACAGCTTTGTCTTATAATTTCACTTTAATCTTTGAGTTATTTTATATAATACCTTCATGTGCCATTTAATGTGTTTATATAACTGTCAGTTCTTACACATCATAAAGATGAAATGAATATAGGTCTTAGATAAATAATTTAGCCATCCTTTATCAACAATTATTTTCAGAAAAAATTAATTTATCTACAATTAAACTACATTGAACTACATTCTAACTACAAAGTCCCATTAGGTGATTGCCAGGACTACACTTAGACCACAATGAAACTACATTTGAACTTCAACCTGGCAACAGTTTACATTCAGAGTTTTTTTTATTAACATCAGACGTTTTGTATATAGCTTATACAAAAGTTTAACTATTCAATAAAAAATGACAAGAATTGATGCTTGACAGCATACATAAAAAATGTAAATAGTGCAGATACACAAATTTATGTTTATACTTCTTAATCATCTTCAAAACGTAGAACAGTTACACAATAAATTCCGATAATTTGAGCTCACTAACATTTATTTTGATTAACTATTCTAGCTACATGATATTGATTTCTTTTTCGGCGCATTCTTGCAACTTCTTTTGTTATTCCCTTCACCTCCACAATTGTCACAAAACACCTTGTACTTCTTTGACTTTATTTCATCAAATGTTTTATATGTTTCCTTGTGAAGTCTACCTGGCTGCCTTTTATCTCCCGCCGGTGGCTTTACTACCTTATCCAAAATATGTTGTGGAACATCCCATTTGGCTTCATCAGGAAGAGGATTTACTGGCATTTTATAGGTAAGAATAAGGCTCTTTCTTGTGTAATACGGAGAGCAATAGTTGTCAGGCCTTTCCTTCCTATGCCTTAATGCTGCTAAAGCATAGGCACATGGAAGTTCATCAATTTGGAATTGCCACAGCTACATTTCTTGTTTTCTATACATACAATGTACCGCTTCACACCAACTAACACTGTATGTATATGATCTGTTGATCTGTTGAAGCCCTCACCTACAATTCAAGACCAAACAGAAATAATAATACATCAACCAGTTAACTAGATTAGCAACAATCAGTTAACTACGAATCATCTATAAATAAACTACGTATAAACGATAACTACATTTACCCACAATGTGACTACATTTTAACTATAAACTGGAAACACTGCAGCTACTACTATTTTTGTTTTTTTCTCCTACACCAAACAAGAATATATTACCTTTAGTTTTTGGGATAATGTATTGTTATCTTCCAATTCTTTGTTGAATTTGTGATAAAGGAATGTGAAAGTACCATTTCCCTTTAATAACTTTTCTTTTGTCCAACGTTCTAGAATAGTCCTCATATACTCAAATAGATCCAATATTGGTAGCTCTCTTGCCTCTTTTTTTACAGCATTCAATGACTCGGCAATGTTTGACGTCATAGTAAAAGTTCTATTCACTGTTGCATGTACTCTTGACCATCTATGATAGCCAATGTCATGTAGGTAAGACGATACACGCGGGTCTACCTCTTCAATCTTCATCATCCTTTCATTGAATTCATCCAAAGTGTATGACTGTGCTGTAGCAAAGTACAATTCATGTAGTTGTAGATGTGCCTTCTTGAATTCTGACCTTTTATTTGTCCATATATGCCACATGCAAAAGTAGTGTGCCATGCCCGGATAGACAACTGATGTTGCCATCGATATACTCTCATGCCTATCTGAGACAACACATATTGAAGGTCTTTCACCATATGCCTCCTTGAATTGCTCAAAGAACCACTTCCAAGACGCGTCATTTTCAGAATAAAGAACAGCATATGCCAAGGGCAAAATAGTACCTACATTTTTTAGACATAAAATAAGATTAACTAATAACTACAAATATAAATTGAGAATGTAGGCAATTTAACTATATTCATTTATCTAACTACAAACTAACTACAGTACAACTAAAATATACCTACATTGTACAGACTGTCTACAAAATAACTACAAAATTATTGCATTATGTACCGCTGCATCCATGGTGCTTGTTGTCAGCATAATCCCCTTATATGTTGATTTTAAGAATGTCCCATCAACCACTACTACCGGCCTACAATGTTGCCAACACTTTATTGATATACAAAGAGCAACAAATGCGTATAAGAAGCAATGATATGTTTCCTTCTTAAATTTAACAATAGAATCAGGATAATTCTTCTCAAGAATATAAAAATATTTTGGGAATCAGTTGTAGGAGTCACACGGATTCCCTCTCAAAAACTGTAATGCTTTTTCCTTTGCTCTCCATGCTTGCATGTAGCTTAGGTTCAGTCCATGTTCGGATAACATGTCAGTTTGTATGTCCTTTGGCGTGTAAACAGTCTTAGGATCACAATACTTTGGAACGACCATGCTACCAACTACTGTTGCAGTACATTTGCGCTGTATGAATGTTTCGTCTATTGGGCAACAAGTGTGTTGTCGGCTGAAACTTCTTATCTTGAACATTACAGAATCATTAATTGACATTGCCTTGAAATGCCATTTGCAGCTTTCAGCTACACATATAAGCCAGTAGCTACAAAAAAATACAATATTTAGACATATTTATTAAACACTGCAATTATCTACAAATTGACTACAATGTAACTACAATTGCATAAAACAAACACATCTTCAATAATACACTAATTTTGCAAATCTATGATCCATAAATAACTACATACCTTCTATGACTTGATCTTTTCACTCTGAACTAGAACTTGTGCATAACTGAATAATTCTTCATTGCAGCAACTATTGTTTTCTTGTCCTGATACACTTGTCCTTCTTCAATACATGTTTGCGCACAGTCAATTATTATTTAACTTTGATATTCATCTATAGCTGGTGAGGATGAAATTTCTAGTAACCTTAGGAATCCCAAAGAACATGCAGACAATAAATTCACAAATGTAGTAACTATGTAGGTAAATTTGAAAGCAACATCGCTTTATCCTTTCCAGTACTATATGATAATTGTAGTTTAATTGTAGGAAAATGTCATTATATTAGATAACTAAGTAACACAAAAACTCTAAGTAATGTCGAATCAAACATACCTATACCGATGCTTTCATTGGTGATTGCCAATTCCATATTGAAATCTCTTACGCTAATACATAAGGGATACAAACCTAAGTTTTTATTCTTGTTTTTCGTTTATATACACAAACCCCCATATCATTCCTAATCTCCAATGGAGGAAAATGCTCATTCATAATGTATTTTATTTCTACAATTTTATCCGATGTATCAATCGATAATTGTTCTGCAATTGTAGAATGGAGAATTCCGTAGCTTGCATTATCATCTACCAAAATGGCATCAACTTCAAAATCTCGGAATCTTCCATAGTTATCCCAATAAAAAATTTCGTGTAGTTGATAGAAAATAGACTAAGAATAGATCTAGATACGAGAATTTTTGTACTGATATCGACGAAGAACTGTACTCAACAATTTTGCATTTCTACAATTTGATTGGAGGAGATTCTCGTGTTTTTAGAATTGTAGCTGAGTTATAGAGGAGAGATATATTTCCGGTACAGAATGAGAGAATCACGCTGCTGTAAGATTTTCTTCCGTTTTAAAACTCGAAATTAATGGTGATAGAATCACCATTAAATCTGATTTACTACAAAATTGGCGCTTTTTTTAGGGTAGAATTCACCTATTTTTGGTTTGGTACAATTTTTGTAGAAAAACTATGGTCTAGGCGGGTAAATACCAAATAATGAACATTTTTGGTTATAATATTTGCTATATGGTATACATAGGTAAAAATCCCCTTGAAAAATGCTAATCTTCATTGAGTCTCCAGCTTTATTTTAATCAATATGGTTAAGGCTCCAGCTTCCTTTAGTGGCAAAATCGATTGTTCGTTTATTTATAATCTTGTGTAGCAGTAATGTTTGGGCTTCAACTATCAATTTTCTTTGGATTTGCCTAGGTTTCCATTACATAACTTGTCATCTAGGCTCAATTCTGAGCCCAATAAGTGTTGATGCCCTTCTTTTGGTCTTAAAAAAAGGAGGGTGATTTGCAGTCGTACCCTATTTTTATGCCACCTTTTGACCTATACCTTATTTTTAAAAAGTATTGATTACGTAACCAACTAACAAAATATCCGTAATAATATGATCATTATACCCCTTCCAAAATATATAAAAGTCTGTCTCTCCTCCGTATTGCCAGATTCAAAATTTAGATCTCCTCTGTATCTCCTCCATCAGTACGTCTCTCCATAGATCGCGTCTCGCATTCAAATTCAAATACATTGTAAGTATTTTTTGATTTATATATTTTCTGATTGATTGATTGAAGTTGTTTGAGCAACTTTACTGATATGCTGAATTTGCAATTCTCAACTATTTTACGATAAATTCTAACATTCTAAGCTGAAGTTATTTAGTTAACGAGCTGCCAAATAACACAACGAAGAAGATATTATATTATAACAAATGTTATATAATTGTTTTAAAACTTCGGCATAGTTGTTGAAGTTTTTTTGTTGATAATTAAAAGCATAAGTTTTCCTCGTAAACTGGGTAAAAACAATAAAACATAAATGAAAATTTCATACTGCAACAAAAACTTCGACATAGTTGCTTAAGTTTTTTAGTTATTATTTAAAAACTGCAGCAAGAGGAGCTGAAGTTTTTCTCACACTGGCTAAATTAATATTTCATACTGCATATAGTTGCTTAGATTTTTTAGTAATAACTTAAAAATATCAGTTGGAGGAGCTGGTGTTTTCCTTCTACACTGGATAAATCAAAAATTCATACTGCATCAAAAAATTTAGGCCTAGGTGCTGAAGTATTTTACTTATTACTTAAAAACTTCATAAGGATGAGCTAAAGTATTCCTCCTCTTCTGGCCTAATTAAAAAATCATATTGCACCAAAAACTTCAGCTCTTACTGGCTGAAGTTTTTTTCCCCTGCATTGATGAATTACCATCATACAAAAACTTCGGCCAAATGTGCTTAAGTTTTCTGTGCAGGATTAATTAATTATGTGATACATCTTTTACCAAAAATATTTCAAAAAAAGATGCCTAAGTGATTTAGTTCATTTATAAACTTCAGCACAAACAACCTAAATATTCTTCTGTTCCCTTTCCTAATAATTTCCAGTAAACATGAATCTATAGGATGAGTTTGATTTGCGTTGTGATAACTTTCAATAACAGTTGGACTACTGATTTCAAATACTTTGACCATGATACAAAACTTGTTCTATTTAATAAGGACATATCATTCAATACTTTCCTGAAGAAAATTAGTGAAGTTGCAAATATTGATTCAACCTGATATGCATTGAAAGTATCGTTTGATATCAAGCTAAATACAAACAAAAGAGTTCTTGTAACTTCAGATGAAGGACTTAGTACGTGTATACGTTTACTTACAACTAATTCAGCCTACAAGAATTGCCATTTCGTCATTGAAAAAATACAACTCACAAGCTCTTGCATATGCGATAGATTCAGAACCTTTTGCTGACTATCAACATGAACTACGACAGCCAATAATGGAAGTAGACAACGGGCAACAACCTTCAAACATTGCAGTTGCTTCAGAAATACACTGCTACGACAAATACCCTCTCCTCTAATAAATTCATACCAGTTTGTCGATGACCAAGAAGAAGAAGAACACCTAATAATGCACATTGACAACCAACACACAGTCCAAATAAGCTTTTTGTTACCTTCTGCAATGATAAGCAATAATGAAGATGCAGTATACATGAAACTTACACCGATAACATTAGATAGAATTGAAGAAATTGCTGAAAGTTCTTGTGTCCTTAGAAATCAGAAAAAGACTAAGGAGAAAGTTGAAAGAATATCCACCATATAAAATACTTAGGCAAGATGCGTTGCCTGAGGAAGTAAGAGTTGGATCTATCTTTGAGAACAAACAAAACATGACTAAATTTTTCTACTGCTTGGAGATAAACCAAAAAGTTTAATTCACTGCTGTTAGATCATGTTCTAAGAGATACGAGCTAAAATGCATCGTGGAAAAATATTGTTGGAATGTACGTGCTACCAGAATAAAAAATTCTACACTGTTAAGGGTGATAAAATATCATATAATCTATGAATGCTGGGTTGATGCAAGAAAATCAGATCAGAAGCATGCTACATAAAATTTTATAAGTGAACAAATTAGAGAACATGTTCAAGACAAAACGATAAAGGTTACACTAGCCTTTGTAGAAAATGAAAGGAAAAAGTAATTTGGAATTGACATTGGTTATCACAAAGCATGGCGTGCCATTCAAAAAGTTGTTGCTTTCACAAGGTGAACACCTGAAGAGAATTACTAGATTCTTCCCTCATACCTACACATGATGGTGGCCAAAAACCCAGGAACGTACACAAGCATAAAAAGAGATGGAAGTTACTATTTTAAAAACTTCACACCTTATGATTTGTTTTTTTATGTTTCAATATACAAATTTGCTTACATGTTCTTTGCTCCTGCGACATTAGTAGCTGGTTGGTCCTACTGTAGACCCGTTATTACAGTAGATACACCATTTTTTGAAGTTAAAATATTGTGGTGTTCTATTTGTTGTTGTATCAAAGGATGCAAACAATCAAATCGTTCCTCTATGTTTTGTAATAGTACATTCAGAAAACAATGAGGCATACATTTGGTTCTTCGGGGAAAGGATAAAAGCAATTCGAGTCCGTCTTGAACTGGTTTTCTTGTCAGATAGAAAGCAATCGTTTGCAAATGGTATTAGAAATTTTTTTCCTTAAGCTTACCATGGTATATGCATGTATCACTTTGAGAGAAATTTAAAGCAAAGACATGTAAAGGCCACGGTAATAAATCTTTTGTAAAGCGCTGCAAGGTCATACAAATGTGAAGATATTAATCAGTTAATGTCCCAACTCAAAAGTATTGACAATAAAACATACAATTACATAATGGAAGAGGCTCCCGAAAGATGGGCTGAATCGTGGTTCCCACGACGGCATTATATGTTTAAAACTAACATGGTAGAATCAATGAATTACGTTTTACTAAAAGGGAGAGAAATGCCTATTTTAAGAATATTAGATTTCATCCAAGAAAATTTGGGAGAGTGGTTTTACGAAAGGAGAAAAAATACAAATGAAACTTTTCATAGAGTATCAATCTGGGCAGAAGAAGATTCAACTAAGAAGATGGACTTGGCTTGAAAAAAGTTTGTGATTATATTTATTAACTTCAGTTTTTTAATCTTTTGCACTGATTTACTGCTTTGATTTAAAAAGTTTCTTACTTTTTCTTTTTGAAGGAAAACTACACTAATATATCTTGTCTCAAATTTTTATTCCTTGTTAGGTGTTCAACCTTGACTCAATATTGTATAGAATAAATAGTGAAGCAATCAAATTCATTGCAGACTTAAAGAAGAGAACTTGTGAGTGCCTGGAATTCCAACTTGATGAATTACCTTGTTCACATGCAATTGCTGCTATTAATAAGAGATATTCTGATTACTGCTCAAATTGGTATTCAAGGGGAACACGGTTGAAAACATATGAAGGACATGTGAATTTAGTGGAAGATCAAAAATCATGAGAAATACCACAAAATGTACAATATGAGATCACAAAACCTCCCGGGTAGACATTTTACAAGGAAGAAGACAAAAGAAGAGGCATATGCCTGCAACTGAATCATCAGTACAATTCAAGTCTACCAAATGCAGTCATTGTAAACAAGTTGGTCATAACAGAACAACTTGCTTGTGTTCTCCAGCACCTCATCCATGTTCTAAGAAACACATTGAAAAGTACTCAAAACTTCAATAATCCTTGGTCTGAATTTAGACTTTCTTTATTATATGACATAATTGAAATGTGATTTTTTTCATAGGAATAAAAAAGATAAGGTCTTGGACAGTTTTATATACTGCTAAGATACGCAATGACTTCTGCGAAAAAAACTTCAGGTTGCAGTATGTGAAATACATATCCTTAAATAAACAAACACACACACACACACATATACGTACAACACACAAAAACAAACGCATGTACAGACAAAAGCTGTAGCATCTATAAGCAACTAAGAAGTATGAAGCAAACATTAACAAAGAGGGTGGCAATTACATTGATATAAAAAGAGGTCAGAACAACACACACATTTGAAATAAAACTTCACCTATCTGGCCTGAAGTTATACAATATTAACCTACAAAACATCAGCTCTAACAATAAAAAAAGGATTACAAACACTAACAATCATCATCACCACCACCATCATCATCATCACCATCGTAGTACTCCTCAATTTCTCTAAATATCTCAACATCATCACTATCGAAGATAACTATAGGATAGTCGGCCAAAAGACCAGTGAATCCAAGAAGATCAATCTTCAACGTGATGAATTCATCACAAAGCTGACTTTGTTCGACGATTACTCTGTCCATAAGAGAAATACGAGTCTTCAGGTTGTTTTGCAGATTGGAATAGTCGTTTCATATGGGAAACTGAAAACTATCATATTGCTGCACAACCTTTTCGAACGAGGTTGAATTATCTCCTCAACTACGTTCCATGTTAAGCCTGTTTTGGAACGATTGATTGGCACAAAGCTTTGGTCTGATTCTTGTAGAAAATCATTCTATCTATGATATGTGCGCTTTGGTTGTATTAGCATGATTTTCAGGTATAGGTTTTGATGAATGACAAACAATGAAGTCAACTGTCAAACAACGATATTATATCACAAACAATCAAGATTGAATGCCGAGAAGCATATCTATGACGAAATTGCATAGTCAAACCAAAGACGAGCTCAAATGTTCAAGACCGAAGACCCAAGGCGTAGGTCGTTAGGTAGAACCAATGTAAGATTAACGTTTAAGTTATCTCGTCTTTTGGCTCAACATTAGGTCATCATAAATATGCATTAAATCATTTTATTAAATCATATTTATCATAAACATATTTCAAATACCTCAAACAAAATGATATTAAAGTTTTCATCTTAACCAAAATGGTTTTTGAAGTAAGTTTTCAATTCTGGAAGAGAATAATCGATTATACACTTGAGCATAATCGATTAAAATGGTGTTTGAAGTTAGTCTTCAATTCTGGAAGAGAATAATTGATTATACACTTGAGCATAATCGATTATATGTATCCGTTGCCGAAGTTTTCAATTCTGCCCCAAAATAATCGATTATGCTGGCTATATAATCGATTATATGTGAGCAGAATCTGCTTCTGATTTTCGGAACGTTGGAAGAATAATCGATTATACAAATCCAATAATCGATTATCCTAGCACAAAATCAGCATAATTTATTGCCAATTAAACAACGGACATAACACTTCTTTCATCTATAAAAAGAGGTCTTTTGAGCTAATTTTAAACACACAACACCTCCCAATATTGATATACATATTGGCATTATTTGAGCATCATTTTAGAGCTTTTGTTGAGCCATTTGAGAGACAACTTTGACTTGTTCATAGAGCTAATATTGTATCTCTTTATCTACTCTTTTGAGAGAGTTCTTGTTGTAAAAGAGAAAGGTGTTTGAGAAGACCATATCTTCTCATTGATTGTCGGGTTTGCTAAGTACCCTCAATCTTAGTGTGTGAAGTCTTGTGGTGCAGTATCCACGAGCAAGGTGAAGTCTTGAGGTGCGGTATCCTCGAGCAAGTTGCAGTCTTGTAGAGTGTACATTTACCAGCAAGTGTAACGGTTTGTTAGGCACCCGTAAGCTTAACGGAGTTAGTGGAATCTCGAGAGAGTCTCTCGGGGACTGGACTAACCACAAGTTGTGGTGAACCAGGATAAATTCGGTGTGTTCTTTCCTCGCTATTTTAATTACCGAATTTATTTTATTCCTGCAATTTTAATTCCGCAATATTTATCAATATTCTCCTGCCGCACTATTAACCCCCCCCCCTCTAGTGACGGGCATAAATCCTAACAATTGGTATCAGAGCCTAACTCTCTGAAAGCCTTAACCGGTTGAGAGCGATATATATTTTTTTTGTTGAGAATGTTGAACGCAGGAATGATGAGGGTCACTCCACCACTATGCCTCCACTATTTGATGGAACAAATTACACATATTGGAAAGAGCGGATGAGAATCTTCATCCAATCAAATAACTTTCGTTTGTGGCAAATCATTTAGAACTGTATGCTGACAAAGAAAGTTGGAGAAGCCATGGTTCCAAAGGAGGAGAATGAATATAATGCCAAGGCCATAAATATGTTATATTGTGCGGTGAATTCAAATGACTATCGGAGGATTTCCTATTGCACAACCGCAAAAGAAATGTGGGATAAACTTGAAGCCGTTTATGAAGGTACGCCTCAAATCCAAAAGCATGTGACATGGGACTCGGACAGCTCATGTGATGAAACGACTGCCCTATGCTTCATGGCCGACGAAGAAGAAGAGGTAAGCACTTCTAATTCTTGCTCTTTTGAAGAAATGCAAAATGCCTATGATGAATTATATGGTGAATTTATTAGAGCTTCCAAAACCATAAAAGAATTGAAGAAAACACTTTCTTTGCAAGAAAAAGATTTTGAGAAAACACTTTCTTTGCAAGAAAAAGATTTTGAGAAAACACTTTCTTTGCAAGAAAAAGATTTTGAGAAAACACTTTCTTTGCAAGAAAAAGATTTTGAGAAAACACTTTCTTTGCAAGAAAAAGATTTTGAAAAACAACCTTCTTTAAAAGAAAAAGATTTTGAAAAATTGACTTGTGATAATGAAAAACTAAAAGAAGAAAATGATCTTTTAGAAAATGACAATACTGTTCTTAAAAATAAAATCAAAATTTTAGAAGAAGAAAATAGATTTTTGGAAAATGACAATGTCGATCTCAAAAATAAAATCAAGGAGATGAATGAAGCCTCTTTAAGTGTTCAAAGATCAAATTGTTCTTCTTGTAGTTCTTTGAAAATAGAGAACATAGAACTTAGAAATACACTAGAAAAATGTAGTGTAAATGATTCTAAAACAAGTGAAGTAATTAAAAAGGATGATAGAAATGAGGTTAAACCACCTAGAAACGACTCTAGGATTTTTGTTAGTAAGTCTAAAACTAATCATTTTAGACACAATTCTAGGAATTTGATTAATGAGTCTAGAATAAATAAATTCAGACCACCTAGAAATGACTCTAGGAATTTCAACGCTTCTAGGAATAACGACTTTAGATCACCTAGAACGCATTTGACTCAACCTAGACATATGCACAACCCTAATGTTATATGTCATTATTGTAACCGGGTAGGACACATTGCACCCGTATGTTTTGCTAAACATAGAATTCATATTTTGATTATAATTGTTATTTGCCTAACCCCCAAGGACCCAAAAGCAGTTGGGTACCGAAAACCTATTTTTAGGTACTATTGCAGGTGTGCTTGAAGACTACAATATTGTAGTAGATGCACCAAGCACGAAACCTTACTGCATCAAGGGGGAACGTCGGTTAGTTATCGTATTTTTGATAAAAACGTAATAGTTGATATGTGCTAACAATTGATATTAATTTTTGATTCATGTTTTGATAAGTGTTATTTTGAATAACAAATTGGTATAATTTATTTTTTTGTTAAATGATTGATTGATTCAAGTTTTGATGAATATTTTTAGTTTAAATAACAGTTGGTATATTTGCGTTATTATGATTGGCATGTTTTTACTAACATTTGGTATTATTTGATATTGATATGATTTTTTTTAACAATTGGTATCGTCAATAGTTTCAATAACAATTGGTCTACTCTTTTTGCTAATGCCAAAAGGGGGAAGAATTTAGGCGATATGCATCGAATAAGGGGGAATGGCTTCAGATTCTAGTATGCTTTAATTAAGGGGGAATATTCAATTAAGGGAGAATTATATTAAATTGTTTCATGATTTGTATGTGGAGATATAGCATGAATTTAGGGGGAATCCAATATGCATATCTCCTGTTGTTTGTCATTATCAAAAATGGTCTGATTCTTATAGAAAATCATTCTGTCTATGATAAGTGCGTTTTGGTTGTATTAGCATGATTTTCAGGTATAGGTTTTGATGAATGACAAACAATGAAGTCAAGTGTCAAACAACGATATTATATGACAAACAATCAAGATTGAATGACGAGAAGCATATTGATGACGAAATTGCATAGTCAAGCCAAAGACGAGCTCAAATGTTCAAGACCGAAGACCCAAGGCTTAGGTCGTTAGGTAGAACCAATGTAAGAGCAACGTTTACGTTATCTCGTCTTTTGGCTCAACATTAGGTCATCATAAATATGCATTAAATAATTTTATTAAATCATATTTATCATAAACATCTTTCAAATACCTCAAACAAAATGATATTAAAGTTTTCATTTTAACCAAAATGGTTTTTGAAGTAAGTTTTCAATTTTGGAAGAGAATAATTGATTATACACTTGAGCATAATCGATTAAAATGGTGTTTGAAGTTAGTCTTCAATTCTGGAAGAGAATAATCGATTATACACTTGAGCATAATCGATTATATGTATCTGTTGCCGAAGTTTTCAGTTCTGCCCCAAAATAATCGATTACGCTGGCTATATAATCGATTATATGTGAGCAGAATCTGCTTCTGATTTTTGGAACGTTGGAAGAATAATCGATTATACAAATCCATTAATCGATTATCCTTGCACAAAAATCAGCATAATTGATTGCCAATTAAGCAACGGACATAACACTTCTTTCACCTATAAAAAGAGGTCTTCTGAGCTAATTTTAAACACACAACACCTCCCAATATTGATATACATATTGACATTATTTGAGCATCATTTTAGAGCTTTTGTTGAGCCATTTGAGAGACAACTTTGAGTTGTTCATAGAGCTAATATTGTATCTCTTTATCTACTCTTTTGAGAGAGTTCTTGTTGTAAAAGAGAAAGGTGTTTGAGAAGACCATATCTTCTCATTGATTGTCGGGTTTGCTAAGTACCCTCAATCTTAGTCTGTGAAGTCTTGTGGTGCGGTATCCACGAGCAAGGTAAAGTCTTGAGGTGCGGTATCCTCGAGCAAGCTGAAGTCTTGTAGAGTGTACATCTACGAGAAAGTGTAACGGTTTGTTAGGTACCCGTAAGCTTAACGGAGTTAGTGGAATCTCGAGAGAGTCTCTCGGGGACTGGACTAACCACAAGTTGTGGTGAACCAGGATAAATTCGGTGTGTTCTTTCCTTGCTATTTTAATTACCGAATTTATTTTATTCCTGCAATTTTAATTCCACAATATCTATCAATATTCTCGTGCCGCACTATTCACCCCCCCTCTAGTGACGGGCATAAATCCTAACAATTCTCTCCTGACCAGCCTTTATTTCATCCCACAAAAGCATACGAATTAGCCATCTCTTTGTTATTGTATCACTCACACTTCAAACTCTGCCACTTCATCATATTTTCATCCATATTAGGCTTCCCACTTCTGCTTGCACCATACATTTTTTCTTTAACAAAAGCTGAAAGACTAAGAATGAATATAAATTTAAAGAAATATGATAGAAGTCTATGAATGACTATGAAATTTTCAAGTGAAGAGATTGTTAATATAGACAAAGAGTTCACATAATCAATTTAATATCTATAAATGTAAAAGTAACTTTCAATTGTTTTTACTATTATACATTCAGAGAAATTGAATGAAACACGATAATTAGGTGGTAAAACCAAGTATGTTGTAAATGCTAAAAGAAATGTAACTTCAACCCCACAGTTTTTTTATAGTAAAAAGAAATGTAACTTAAATGAAAGATTAAGTAGTTAACAAAAGACAAAAAGTACATAGTAAATGCAAAAAAAAAGGATCAACTTAAAAAAAATACCAAAACATGCTAAAATTTTTTGTCTTAAAGCTTTTTCAAGAAATTTCGGCCCAATGTGCTGAAGTTTTTAGTATATTTTCAAAAACTTCAGCACCTCATAAGCTGAAGGTTTTATATTGGATTCAATAGTTTTTGTCTTAAGTTTTTTCAAACAACTTTGGCCTAATCTGCTGAATTTATTTAGTATATTTCCAACAACTTCAGCACTTGATCAGTTGAAGTTTTTTGTTGGATTCAATAGTTTTTATCTTATGCTTTTTCAAACAACTTTGGCCCAAGGTGCTGAAGTTTTTTAGTATATTTCCAAAAACTTAACCACTTATGAAAGCTGAAGTTTTTTTTGTGGATTAAATAGTTTTTGTGTTAAAGCTTTTTCAAAAATCTTCGGCCAAATGTGTTGAAGTTATTTAGTACATTTCAAAAAACTTAAGCATAAACTTCAGCATTTGTTAAGCTAATGCTTTTGTCCTGGACTTGATAGTTTTTTGTAGTAAAGGATTTTCAAATAACTTACGGAGATACTGTTGAAGTTATTTAGTGTATTTACTGATGAACTGAAGTTTTTGTCCTACATTTGACACTTTAGTTATGACAACCAAAAATTCAGATTAAAAATCAAAAGTTATTTACTTCTTGCTCAAGTTTAGCATGTTGAATTTCAACAAAAATATACATAAAATTGATGAAAAAAGACATAAACATATTTGAATCAATCCAAGTCACCTAATTCACTCAGAATAATGTATATTCACAAAATTCAATTTTGTTTTCACTTACATCCTTGGAAAAAAGAAAAAATTAGTTCTTTGTTTACAAGTTATTCTCTATTTAAAAAAGTCACAAAGTGTCTTCATATTCTCCATAATAATGTCCTAGTTGCTCTTCATGGTTTTCATAACCACATCCCATGAACCTTTACTATGTCTTCCACTATAGCATTTTCTTTCAAACACAGGTTGACAAAGTTTAGTGCTATAATTTTTTAGCAGTTATCGTCTTCTTTCATAAAAAACAAGAAAATGTTAGCCAAAGACATGCTTACTGGTGTGCATCTGGAAATTTGTGGGCAACAAAGATTGTGAAGGAGAAGACCAAAATACTTCACATGTGACGGAGACTGGCCACATCAAAAACTCGAGCCCCAGGAAATTTTCTCTTTTTTCTAAAAGTTAGATTTATCAACTAGTAAAAATAGCAAATTGTCCTGGTGCTCTAGTGTTTTATCTGGCCACTCTCCTTCACATATGAAGTATTTCGACTTCTCCTTCACTATCTTTGCTTCCCACCAATTCCCTACTACACCCAACAAGCATGTCTTAGCCAACATTTTCTTGTTTTTCTTTGAATACAAATTTGAAGAAATATGATAGAAGTCTATGGATGACTATGAAATTTTCAAGTGAAGAGATTGTTTATATAGCCAAAGAATATAGCTAATCAATTCAATATCTATATATGCTGAAGAGATTGTTACCCGCTTTTTTCCAGAGAAATTGAATGTAAGAACATAAGTAGTTGGTAAATGCAAAAAAAAAAAAAAAATAAGGCCACAAAAAGTAGTTGATACACGTGATAAATCACAAAGAGAATCTAGAAAATGCAGAAAACTTTTGCCCAATGAGTTGAAGTTGTTCAGTATATTTCTAAAAACTTCAGCACCTGAAAAGCTGAAGTTTGTGTGATGGATTCAATAATTTTTGTCCTAAAGCTTTTTCAAAAAACATCGACCCAATATGCTGAAGTTTTTCATTATATTTAAAAAACCTTCAGCACCTGATAAGATGAAACTTTTGTCCTGGACTGGATAGTTTTTGTTGTATAGAATTTTCCAAAAACTTCAGCCCAATGTGCTGAAGTTTTTTAGTATAATTCTGAAAACATCAACACCTGGTAAGCTGAAGTTTTTGTGATTGATGCAATAGTTTTTGTCTTAAGATTTTTCAAAAAACTTCAGCCAAATGTGATGAAGTTGTTTAGTATATCTCTAAAAGCTTCGATACCTGAAAAGAAGTTTGTGTGATGGATTCAATAGTTTTTGTCCTAAAGCATTTTCAAAAAACTTCGGTCTAATGTGCTGAAGTTTTTTTTGTATATTTCCAAAAACTTCATTACCTGATAAACAAAAGTTATTGTGTTGGATTTAATAGTTTTTGTCTAAAAGCTTTTTCAAGAAATTTCAGCCCAATTTGCTGAAGTTTTTTTAGTATATTTCCAAAAACTTCAGCACCTGATAAGCTGAAGTTTTTGTGTTGATTCATTAGTTTTTATCCTAAAGATTTTTCAAAAAACTTTAGCCCAATGTTTTGAAGTTTTTCAGTATATTTAAAAAAAATATTAACACCTGATAAGCTGAAGTTTTTGTGATGGATTCAATATTTTTTCTCCTAAAGCTTTTTTGAAAAACTTCGGCCTAACGTGCTGAAGTTTTTTAGTATATTTCCAAAAACTTCAGCACGTGATATGCTGAAGTTTTCTTATGATTTGTAAACAAAACATCAGCTTAAAAAGCGGAACTCATACTTAAGTTTTTTCAAATAAAAAATGAATTTAAAATTCATGATAAAAGACACAAACATATTTGTATTACACAAAAGTGAACTAAAAATATAATTAATGTATATTCACAAAATTCCAAATTATGTACAACCAATCCTCTAATAAAAAAATTCACACTTAGTTTCTTCAAAATCTCCATAATCATGTCTTTCTCGTTCTTCTGGGGTTTCATAGCTGCTATCTTTTTCCCACTTTCCATGAGCACAAAGATTGGCAGCCAATTCTCTCTTGAATGACAATGTTTGACTTTGATATAATTAAAGACAACTTCTCTCTTCAACCGTAAATTAATAAACTTAAGAACAAATATACCACAATCAACACTACAAAAAACACATGAAAAAGAAATTAAAGAATAGTTAACACAACGGCAAAATATAATAAACATAAGATGCATGGAAAACCATATGTGAAACATGTACTTATTAGTCTGTTCCGGTGTATTCATCCACATAATATTGAATTTTTCCACAGGACTTTGCCCAAAATATTTATTACGTTCCCCAAAATTCAAGCAATTGAGACAGTGTTGGGTCAACCGAGCATAAATTTTGACATGTTGAATCGCACGATCGTATATTGCACTACCCATGGAATCATACACAGATATAATTTTATCTTCAAAGTCCAAAGTTCTGAAAAAGTAATGGGTGTAAATTTCTGGCCCTCCCTTGGCTTAAGTCAAAATGGAAAGAATACTTTTTTGGCAGATGCCCATGAGATATCACAGGAAAGGTCGAGGCCTTTTACGTAGTTGGCCACCTTTTCATTTGTTGATTCTTACTCATACCAACTAAAGTATGTAAGTGGCTTAATAAACGCTTCTTCTTCTTCTTCTTTTTCTTCTTCTTCTTTTTCAAGCTGTTGTTTGGATATCCTCTGTCTCTTTGATTTACTCTTAAGAAACTCCATTCTTGTTTGCTTCCTTTTGTTAATTATCTTCAAATTTTCTTCTGAAGGATGAATACTATCAAGAATAGTCATATACTGATCGAAAAGTAAATCTGTTACTGCACATCTTGATTTTGAATGATGTGGAAGGTGATAGCAATATTTTTTACACAAGTAATATATGCCCACATCAATATGCTGCAAATGAACAATAACAAATGATAAAATGTAAAATTACCACTATGATGTTTAGAAAAAAACACATTACACAACCACAAGACAGCATGACAAAAACATAAGCATATTCAGTTTGAATTGTTAGGTCAAAATTTTAGCAAATAAGCTAAAAATATTCAACAATTTACTATGAATTAAGCTATATTGAAAAAAATAAGTTGAACTTTTTGGAAATACAATTGAAAACCAATCCAAAAAAAAACAAACTTATAAATTACTTCATCCGCAAGATTAGAGTTAGATCCATAAGCTCAGTAAAGAAGGATTTTGGATTATCAAGTCCAGCTAATCTGAATGTATTGGAATCATATTCACCGGAATGCATCTCCAACAAATCTTTAAATCTTTGAATCCATCCGCTGTATTGATTAACATAATAGAATGGACACCTTCTTCTATTTTTTCTACTTTCTAATCTTGCCCCCTACGCTTTTTTTATAAACTATGTAAGGAGATCTTAACTAAATAGTCTCCATTCGAATCCTTTTCCCCTTTTTATCTAATTTTGTGGTTGCTTGCTATTCCTGCTATTCCATAACAACTAACTACTGTTGTTCAGCACCAGGGGGAAACTACAGCCATCGTCGCAGATGCTTGACCAATTCCCTGCTATTCATGATGTTCTTCTGTCTCTTCACGGACAACAACATCAGCAAAATTACCTTCTAAATCACCCCCTTATGTACTACCAAGTGAAAATGTACATAAATTGAGGTTGGGAATATCACTGGTGTGACACATAAGAGAAGTAGAAATCTTCCTTCTCTTAGGTTTTGGAAAACGTTCGGATGTATCAGATGAGATCTGCAAAAGCAAGAAAAATATAAACATAAATAAAACTGATAAAGAACATATATTAGGAAAAAATATCGTTGTCATCGAATTGCAGAAAATAACTACCTGGTTTAAGTGTTGCGACGCAGATGGTGTTTGCATTCCAACAGATCATGTATCTTCATACAAAAAATAAAAACAACTAATACTGACTAAATTTTATATCATAAAACCAACACACTTCACACTTGTCTGTGACTTAACATGTTTGAATATATGTATTTCTCTTTTTTGATTCATGCACAAGCTCATCAAATTCTTTTTCAGCCGCCTCCAGTCTTTCTGAAAAATCATTCAAAAACATAAAAAAGAAAATAAAATATGTAAAATTTAAAATTGTAAAAAAATACTTCAATCAAATATAATAAATTCAAGATCTATAGAATACCTTGATGTTTGTCTTTCTCTATGGATCCACCAGGCTGCATGCCTTTCTCAATATAAGCATTTCGAGCACCATTCAATTGTGAACCAATGTCGAGGACCATTTCAGTATTCTCTGGAAGGTTTTTCTCAACTCTACTTTCATTCAATTGAGCATCATCAGAGAGTTTTTGAGTTTAACCACAACTAGTTTCAACTTCAACTGCATATTCATAAAAGAGGAGGAATAGATCAACTAGTTTTTCTATATATAAAACATAGAAAAATTTATATCTGCAGTGAAAATATAACTACAGGATAAAAATAGTTAAAACTTCAACTCTAAGAAGGCTGAATTTAGCCAGTCACAAACAAAAACTTCGACAATTTCAAAAAAAAAAACTTCAACTTAGACTTGAAGTTCAACAATTATAAATAAAAAACTTCAGCTCTAGAGTGGAAGTTCGATAGTTATTCAAAAAAAAACTTTAGCTCTATAGTTGAAGTTTTTTCAAAACATTCACCAAAAAACTTCCATAGTTACAAAAAAAAACTTCAGCTCTAGAGTTGAAGTTCAACAGTTATAAATAAAAAACTTCAGCTGTAGAGCTGAAGTTCGACAGTTATTAAAAAAATAGTTGAAGTTTTTACAAAACTGAGTTGATGTTTTTACAAAACATTCACCAAAAAACTTTGACAGTTAAAAAAAACTTCAACTGAAGTTTTTTCAAAACATTCACTAAAAAACTTCGATAGTTACAAAAAAAACTTCAGCTCTAGAGCTGAAGTTCGACAGTTATAAATTAATAATTTCAGCTCTATAGCTGAAGTTTTTACAAAAAAGTCACCAAAGAACATGTTGTAGTTTTTACAATAAAAACAAACACATGAAACAAAACTTCTGCTCCTATCTAAGGTATAATTGAAAATTATAAACATCAGACTTTTTACATGTAGTATCAATTTCATGTGTATCACCATCTACAAGTTCTTTGCAAATGGCTAGTGCTCCTGCATATCGATCGTCTTTCCCAAAATATTCATGAACAGGTGCTTGATCTCCATTGTCTTTTCCAATATCATTTCCCAAAGAGCAACTTGGTGCATGCTTTTAATGAACATGTTCAACAGACGCTTTAATATGCGTAACATTATCATCTACAAATTTACGCAATACATCATGAGAAGTATGTTCTTCAGTCTCAACAATTTGATTATCTATAACTTTCTTGGTTCCAATATTCTCAGTTGATAAATGTGCTTCATCATTTAAATCTCTGCTCAATCTATTAGCACTAGAACGTCGCTCTTCAAATTCTTCTTGAACATGTTCATAACCTTCAAAACCCGATGGATGTTCGTAAAAATCGTTCATCCTGTCATATTCTTGGTGCTTACTCAAATGATTTGTTGACAATTGTCAACAACTTTTCAAACTTCTCATCGAAATATTCCTAGAAAAAAATTACAAACAATGATTAATCTGAATAACATCAGCACAAATAAAAAGACTTCTCTATAAAAAATTAGCGTACCTTCACTTTTACAAAAACCACATCCACAGACGCAGTTCGCTCCTCCCTTTTAAACTTATCAAAAACTTCGTTCACAATCATGATTATTTCTTTTTCAGCATGCCTTTGAACCTCCGTCATTAACCTCTAGAATAGATAACAACAAAAAATTAGATATAGAAGAAAACTTCAGCACAACAAACAGCTGGTACTTTTTACAAAAACAAACCCAAAAAACATCAGATCAAAATTCACAGAGCATATTGTGTCAAGTAATTCATTGTCATCAAAGTTAGATGTAGACGAGATAGAACGACTCTTGGTACGAGATGTTTCGCCAATAAAACGAGGTGGATTCTATTCTTTTGGTTGATTCCGAGTACGTGGTGATTCACGACGACATGAGTTTGATTCGGTTCTGTTTATCGACTCAGAGTAGGTGGTGATTTACCATTTATAGGAGTTCGATTTATTTTTTTTGATGGACTCATGGTATGTGGTAATTCACCAGTTGAAGGAATCGCATTAACTACATTTGAATGAATCCGGCTGCACAATAATTTCCCAATTAAAGGCATTAAATTCAATTCATCTTCTGTACCCTAATGTTGCAATATCTCTGTTTAATTCAAAAACTTATATTACGAGGATAAAAACACTAATACATCAGCATATTAACACAAAGATAAAAAAATAAAAATAACTTACTTCCTGAGTTTTGAACATATAATAAAGTTCGAGAAATTTAGGCTCTCCCAAGCATACATAACGTAACATCCTGGGGACCTGAGGTGTTTTAAGGTACTCATCCTCTCTTATATACTTCTCCCGAACATCGGGGAAGCGCCCATAAAACCAAGCACATAATGAATATGGAAATCAACCAAGTTTATACTCAGTTATATGGAATTTGTTCTGCTTGTCCAATGCATGTTTCAGCGAACTCAAGGATATTAAGCGCAAACCTTATCATCTTCAACAATAGATGCATATTCCTCCGCCACACATAACTCAGTATTTTTCCCAAATAGAATAGACTCTACAACAAGAATTTCCATAAGCTTAACTGCATCATCATCACTCTTGCATACATGAACATGATTCACAACTTTCTTTGGAATTTCATTGTGAGTCATAAAACTTCGAATATCCTTCAAAGTCACACCCTTGGACTTACCAAAATACCGCTTCAGAAGATTGCTCTCTCGATTAATTGGTCTTTCAACATTGTGTACTATGATCTGCAAACCACACATAATGTGAAAATATTCAAGGGTGAAGGAAACATCATGCCCAATAATGTTGAAACTAATGGAGCCTCGATCCATCGTGAATATTCAATAAAGATACATACAATGCACCAACTTCATGTTGCATTGGAAAATTTCCATAGCCATAATGTATCTAAATGTACCATTATTAAGCTTATCCTGTTGAATAAGAGTTAAGAAACTTGTAATTAATTTCTTCAAATCATAGTTCCCCTTCCAGTAAGCCTTAGAGTTAAACCAATCGCCAAACTCATAATATCTTTGTCCTAGTTTTGTAGGTGGAGCAGAGGTGACATAAAGACCTAGGGGTATTAAAGGTAGTTTAGGTGCTTTAGGGGCTTTGCCTATTTTAGCTACATTAGGATCTTTAGGTGCTTTAGGAGCTATCTGTTAAAAAAAAAGTTACAAAAAATACCATCAGGACATTATCAAAAAGATTAGTTAAAACTTAATAGCTAGGAAGGATGAAGTTTGACAGGTATAAAATAAAAACTTCAGCAATAGAGCTGAAGTTCGATTGGTATAAAACAAAAAATTCAGCTACATAGCTGAAGTTCGACATGTATAAAAACAAACTTCAGCTATATAGCTGAAGTTCAACAGGTATAAAAAAAACTTTAGCTCTAGATTCGACAGTTATAAAATAAAAACTTTAGCTATATAACTGAAGTTCGACATGTATAAAAAAAAAAAGACAAGTATATAGAAAACTTCAGCTCTAGATTCGACAGGTATAAAACAAAAACTTCAGCTATACAGCTGAAGTTCGATATGCATAAAAAAACTTCAGCTATATGGAAGGACTTCAACAGGAACAAAACACAAAAATTTCAGTTGTATAAATGGACTTCACCAGTAACAAACACAAAAACGAGAGCTCCTAAAGCAAGACTTCACCAGTTACAAACACAAAAACTTCAGCTCCTAAAGCTAAAGTTCACCAGTTAGCACAAAACATTTAGCAAAAAACATGTTGTAATTTTTACAGAAAACAAAACAAAATTTAAATCCAAAAATAATGGCAAAACATGAAAAAAAAACTTCAGCTTATATCTGAGATATCATTGAACTATAATTATAGAAGAAATTATAGAATTTTCATTAACAACATAAACACTCGTTCATAAAACCTAAAAACACAATCGTAAAAGTAAACTATGAAATTATCAAATTAAACCCTATGAAAATATTTTATCATAAAGTCGTAACAATCAAAATTAAAATAAGAAATTAAATCATATAATAAAATCCAGAAAGTTAATGCAATGTACCTGTGATTAACTCGTAATATGAGAACAACGACGACTAGCAGTTGAAAATCAAAAACATCAAGGAAAACCATTTGATTTCAGAGAGGAACTCCAAAAAACGCGAATAACGGGAGAGAGAGAGAGACAAAGAAGTAGAGGACTAGAGAATACGTGGAGAGAAAGTAGTCTTTTTAATAAGGAAGGGCAAAATGGTCTTTTCAAATGGCTTTTAACAAAAAAATGGGTATGGGTGCAAACAGAAAGACAAAGTGGCTATAGCTTAAAAAGGGGGGCCCAAACAGGGCGGCCCGTGCAATTTTTATAGAAAAGGAGAAGGGAGGTTTGTATTAATTCCATGGGCCCTTAATTGCTTTTCTGCAATCAGCTTGGGGCCTGCTGCTTGGGCTCTATACACTACTCAACATATTTGAGTTAAAGTTGAGAAATTTTTATAAAGTACTATTTTCTAGTGGTAATAAGCTATTTATAGATACCATTTCCTATATTACTGATTGTAGATACGTTTTCTGCTGTTATAAGAAGTATTTAAGCTACTGTATTTATGAATACATTAGCAAAAATAGGCGTGAATCAGGGAAGTCCAGTTAATCACTTGTTGTATTCAAGTGTATTCGGTTGTATTCATGGCATGAAACACGGGATTACAGGTGGACATATTATTGTCTTCGACTATATCCGACTGTATTCACGGCGTAAAACAGGGATTACATTGTTTTTAAATGGAAAGTGAATTAATTAACATAATAGCTCCTAATATAACTGAACAAACTCAATTATAACACACAAAATTTGTATTTCCCTGTACAAAAAAGATTATCAACCATAAAATACCCCAAAACATAGCAATCTTCAGGAATATTATATAATACATCTGAATACATAAATTATATTAATTAAAAAAAATAATACATTCATGCATATAGAAAGACAGTTAATAAAACAAAAAATATAAAATGCAATGGGATATATTAAAATAAATGAAAAAAAATAATAAATACAATGAAATACATAGATTACAGCGAAATACATTGAATTACAATGAAAAAAAGACAATGAATACAATGAAATACATGAAAATACACCATGATACATTGAAAATGCATTGAAATATATTAATAGACAATCAATTTGCTCAGCCCCAAACTCATTGTCTTTGTTAAAGTACAAACCCTAATTTTCGAAGAATCTACCAACAAAGCCTAATTTTTGGCGAATCCACAATTGCTATCGCTTGTTAGTGCTCTCCCTTGGATGATAATATTGAGGTTCTTTGTCTTCTTCTAGTGAAAATTATTTTTTACTACTATAACGGGGGAACATGTTAAGAAAGAGGAATGTATTGGCAATTGATTTGTGAAAAGTAGCCGTAGGGATTTGATGGATGGATGGCATCGTGTTAAGAAAGAGCAATATATTGGCTATTGGTTTGTGAAAACCAGCAGTGGGGATGTGGTGGAAGAATGGCAGAGTCTAGTTCAAGAGCGTCAGCGTTGGAGAATAGCCCAAAATATGGGGGAAGAAAATGACATGTATCAAAATAGATAAGGAAATAATAGTGTAACTGAATAGCATGTTTAGTGGCTTAGGGCAGAAGTTAACTGTCACGACCCAAAATCCACTAAGGGTCGTGGTGACACTAGACACCGTTGTCAGGCAAGCAAACAAAATTACTTGTTGAAGTTCTCCTTTTAACAATCTTGAAAACTGAGCTTTTCCTTTAATTTTTATAAATAAAAAGAAAGATAACCGCTTCGATTCGAATTAAATAATAGAAAATTAATACCAAAAATTTTAAAATTATCCCAGAACCCGGTGTTGCAAATGCATGGGCATCAATTAAGACAATAATAAAATATAATATCCGTCCGGATTACAGTGGACAAAAAGTAATATATTATGCTGGAAATGGACTATACTAGCTGCAGGGCACCTTGAAAAAGGCAACTCACCTAATCCCAGAATCATCCGTGCTGCTACGCCCAATAGGCCATTATTGAGACATGAACCTATACAACAAAAATGCACAGAAGTGTAGTATGAGTATAAAAACAACGTGTACCCAATGAGTATCCCGTCTAATCTCGAAGAAGTAGCCAAGAGAGGTCGACTTAGGCACTTACTAAGGGTCCACTAATGTGATGTCAATAATACTTTAAATTGTGAATTTCTATAAACATGATTTTTAATCCAATAGAAGGAAAGAAGTAAACAATTATTTCTTTTATAGGAGATCTTCAAAATTTCTTTTCCATTATTTATCCAAATATTCTCAATCCATGAAGAGGAAATAACAACTTTAATAAGTTCGAGGCAACAATGCAAGCATGCGCAAATCATGCTGAGGTTGACGGACCGCTCCAACAGAAAATAAATTGTGCACTACCGAGGGTCGAATGGAGCGAACCATAGATGCATCTATTTAATATGCCGAGGCATTTGGCCCACTCCAACAGAAAATAAACGCACACAACCAGTCAATCAAGAAGTCATCATGGAAACATTTTCTAAAGAAAAGACAATTTTCATTTGATAATTTAAGAAAGTAAAGTTTAAATCCTGTTAGAAATTTGTTTACTAATTTAATGTGATTTAAGAAAGTCAAGCTGTCAATAAGTTTAAAATTAATCAAAGCATAGCATGATTTTGGGTCATAACTACTCGGACAATGGCATAATAATAGCTACGCACTGACTCTCGTCACCTCGTGTACGTAGCCCCCACAATTAGGAGCACATAACCGATTATTTCACCTATGGGGACAATTTCCTCTTAGAAGACTAGAAAGGAGACTCACCTTGCTCCGAAGTTCCATAACCGGCATTCCACGCCCTTTGAAAGACTCAAATCGATGCAAAAATGCTCTAAAACTAGCCAACAATTATATAAACCCATTAATATATGTTCAAATACACATTATTGTCCAACTTATAACTATTCCTAACCCCGAAAGAAAAATTGAAAAAATTGCCCTCGAGTTATTGACTGGGTTGCACAGGCGCATGCCTATCCAGATCTGGTGAAGTATTTGAAGCATTATCAGATCCCGAGAAAGTTTTCAAGGATTTGAATCGGGCCAACCGGAAAAACAAACCCACAGCAGAAAATCTAGCCAGCTGAAAATCATGGGAGACCACCAGGAAAACCTAGAAGTACCAATAGTGTTAAAGGCTACTCTCTATGACTGGGCACTGTTGGAAATCATGTATATCTATGATATGTGCGCTTTGGTTGTATGAGCATGATTTTCAGGTATAGGTTTTGAAGAATGACAAACAATGAAGTCAAGTGTCAAACAACGATATAATATGACAATCAATCAAATGGCGAGAAGCATACTGATGACGGAATTGCATGAACGAGCCAAAGAGTTCAAGACCGAAGACCCAAGACGTAGGTCGTTTGGTAGAACCAATGTAAGGACAACGCTTAAGTTATCTTATCCTTTGGCTCAACATTAGGTCATCATAAACATGCATAAAATATTTTATTAAATCATATTTACCATAAACATGCATAAAATATTTTATTAAATCATATTTATCATAAACATGAATCTTTGTGTTAAAACAAAATGTTGTTAAAGGTTATAAACATGTCTTTTAAATCTGGGTCTCAACAATCGATTATTTGAATCCTACAATCGATTGTATTAAGACAGTGTAATCTGAAATTTTTAAAAATAGCAAACAATCGATTGTCTACTTTTAACAATCGATTATTTTGAGACAGTGTGCAACCAAAGTTTTTAAACATCTAAACAATCGATTGTTTTTGTCATACAATCGATTATATTCATAAACAATCGATTGTCATTTTCATACAATCGATTATATTTTGACCGTTCCCGCAGAATCCTAAATTGATTTTTGAACGTTGAATACAATCGATTATTTAGTCCATACAATCGATTGTTTAGCCTAAAATCAGGAATCTGTCTTTTGAATGTTGGTCAAACAATCGATTATCTACTCCAAACAATCGATTGTTTGAGCACAGAATCAGGGATTTTATTTGTCAATTAAGCAACGGTCAGCACCACTTTTTCACCTATAAAAAGAGGTCTTTTGAGCTGATTTTAAACACACAACTCTTCCATACATTGTTATACATATTGATCATTTTCAAGCATCATTTTAGAGCTTTTGTTGAGCCATTTGATAGACAACTTTGTGTTGTTCATAGAGCTTATTGTGTATTTCTTTATCCACTCTATTGAGAGAGTATTTGTTGTAAAAGAGAGTTGTTTGAGAAGAACATATCGTCTCATTTGTCGGGTTTGCTAAGTACCCAAAGTCTTAGTGGTTGAAGTCTTGGGGTGAGGTATCCTCAAGCAAGTGAAGTCTTAAGGTGTGGTATCCTTGAGCAACTGTAACGGTTTGTTAAGCACCCGTAAGCTTGACGAAGATAGTGGAAATCTCGAGAGAGTCTCTCGGGGACTGGACTAGCCACGGGTTGTGGTGAACCAGGATACATCGGTGCGTTCGTTCCTATTTATTTACTTATCGCACTTATTTAATTCCTACAATTTTTAAATTCCGCAAGTTTATGCTATTTTTTATTATAACGCTATTCACCCCCCCCTCTAGCGTTAAGCGTATTTTCTAACAGGCACAACCCACAGCTGAAAATCTAGCCACCGCGATTGTAGTCCCGCAGATACAGGCTGAATCATTACAAATCAGAAACAACATGCTGCATTTGTTGCAAAACAAGGGACTATTTTCGAAGTAATAAATTGAAGATCCTCCGCCGCACTTGAAGAATTTTTTATCTATCTGCATAACCCAAAGGCAGCCCAACGTAACTCAGGAAGCAATCAAGCTGTTGTTGTTTCTATTCTCAGTGACAGGAGCTGCCCAGACCTGGTTAAGTTCACTCCCCATCAATTCCATAACAACTTGGGAGAATTTGATCGGGCAATTTCGTAATAAGTTCAACCCACCCAACAAGACTACTCAACAAATTGATGACATTTTGAGCTTTAAACAGAAACCGATTGAGACACTGCATAATACATGGGAGCAGCTTAAAGGAATGTTAGTTATATGTCCGCACCATGGTATTCCAGATTTGATGTTGGCAAGTGGTTTTAGATGAGGTTGTCAGATAGTGTGAATAATATTGTTGATGCTTTAGCAGGTGGAGCTTTCCTGAGCAAAGCATGGAGAGATGGTAAGATTCTTCTTGACAAGATGGCACATAATTCGGGATGGACAACCAGGAATGCACCTATCACGCCAGTGGTGCACTAAGTGCCTTTTGATCCATCCAATTCTATGTCAGAAAATATGGCTACCTTATTGACACAGATGAGCATACTCACCAAAAAGGTGGAAGAGTTAGGGCAGAAACAGCAGGTACATATTGTTGATACTACTAATTGGGGCTTGTGTATATCTTGTATCAATCAGCTAGCAGGTAATCAATGGAATGTGGGACACGATCATCATCACTACCCTGAAGACATGAACTATGTGTTTAATTATGGAGGCTAGAGACATGGTGGTAAGAATTGGGGTCAATAGAATCAACGGTACAGGCCAGCACAACCACATTTCGACACGGGCAACATGGGAGGTATGAGACCCCCCAACAATATGGCACCTTACCCAAGACCACAAGGATACAATAATTAGAATCAGCAGCAGGGGTATCACCCTCCTCAGCAACAGCATGGTAGAAGATAGAAGATGGTTTTCTAGACTTGAAGCAATGATGCAGTAGGTTATGAGTCTAATGCAAACATTAATGACAGAGTAGATGCACATGATGCGGCAATCAATAATATTTTAGGTGCAGGTGGGCAAAAATTTGATGTCTCTGAAAAATCGCCCTCAAGGGACACTACCTCAAAAACCCAGATAAATCCTAAAGATTAGGGCCCGAAATAGTTGATGGTGGTGAGCCTACGTAATGATAGAGATTTACATGTAGAGCAAGAAAGGGCTAGAGAAGCTAGACAGGCTAAGACACGCATACCAGTGCCCATCGAGCTCGATGAATCAACGAACCTGACAGAGCTGATAGTCCAGCCTGCTCAAGAAGAAAAAACATTCAGAATGAGGCCGAGAAATAATGTGAAATGATCCAAGAGCTAGTAGTTGATGTAGCAGCTGATAAAGATCAATCCAACTGATTGGGAAAAAGAGACCTCCTGCACCCTTCCCTCAGAGGCACAAAAAAGAGGAGCAATACAAGAAGTTTTTTGACATGTTAAAGAAAATTCAGGTAAATATAACATTGATTGAAGGTTTGAAGGAGATGCATGGTGTCACACCTCCTTTCGGCTACCCACAACCCGGCGAAGGGCGTAGATAAGGGAGTTTTTCAATTTAATGCACAATCGAAATAGGATTCAATTATTTAAGAGAATTTCAGAGTCGCCACTTGGGAGATTTATATTGTCCCAAGTCACCAATTAGAACCCCGAATCGGGGAAAGAATGACTCTATTTAACAGTCCGCGAACTAGAAATCCGAGTATGGAATTTTGTTAACCCGGGAGAAGGTGTTAGGCATTCCCAAGTTCCGCGGTTCTAGAACAGTCGTTTAACTGTTATATTTGTCTCAAATTATCTGATTTTATACATGTTTTAACTTATGTGCTTCTTAAATTATTAACCACTTTTATTATTATTTTAAAAGAGAATTGCAACGCCGTTGAAACATGTCTCAACCACGTCACATAACTGCACCCGTAGTTTCGACACATTCCAACTTCATTGAGATTTGGATTTGGGTCGTATAAATGTGCACCCAAATTTAAGAAAGTAATATTACTAATGACATGTCCTAAAATAATTATGTGTTTTCAGCTTTGCGACGGCCACCGAAATTTCACAAAATGGCACGCCTCGTAATCTAAGGATAAACAAGAACAATTTAAACGAGGGACTTGCATTTGAGTTTTTTGTTCGCCACGACACACCTCCATTTATTCAATTCCAAGATAACATAATTAAATAGGTTCATGCCAATATAATCAATCCAATATCCCTTTTGATATTATTAACACATTTTGAATATTGATTCAAATGAATTCAAACAAGCTAATTCATTCTATTGAAATTGTAGGATAAACAATAAGACAAACTATTTCTCAGCTTTCCTGTGATCCAGGGAATGCTGGCTTTCTAATAGCTTTACAACAACTAAATCAACAAGATTCTTTTCCTTTATACTCAAATTTGAATATGCCAATGAAAGTTCGATAACTGGTGACAAATCAGCTCAAATAGAGCGGAAATCCAGCGTGTTCATTAGTGAGCATTTGTGCACATTATTACACGAACATTTCAGTAACTTCCTATTGAATCATGTAAACGCATTTAGCGAAGCAACAACAACGGTAAAACACAAACCTAAAAGGATCCATATTCAATCCGGAATAACAAGAGTCCTCCTTGAACCAACAGTAAATGGATCAAAAACCAAGTTCTAATCCAAATAGCTGAGGCGATAACATATAAAGCGAACAAACCAACTAATTAAAACAACTTCCGTTTTACTTGTATTCACAAATAATTAAAGACTACATTAAGAGGAAAGAAGAACTGAACCTTCGGTGGTCTTTAGTTAACGAAGATTACAGCAAATTCACGGATGAAAGAAAATACACTCTTATTCATTCAAGCAGCAAGGTTGTTTTCCATAACTAATGTTTCCTCAATACAGGCAGTAAGTCATTTTATCACTAACATCTACATCGAAAAGTGAGTTAGGACAACTTCAAACTCAACTCAATTGAAATTCAACCAAGAAAACCAATCAAACATACGGTATATTCATGTGAGGCTCGATGGATTCGAAAACTAACTCAGTCATCACAAAAATCACATCACATTGCAATCCCAAATCTCCAAGTTCGAAGTCACAGACCTTAGGTATGAAAGTAATACAGAGTACAGGTAACAAAAATCAAACAAAATTAAATAATATGGGAAAAATAGATTATGAATCTGAAAATCAAGATTCCAATTTAGCGGAAGTGTTCATCAATTACACAAGCAGCATAAGCCAGCAAAAGATTAGCTCAGGCGGAAGCGAACAGATTTGGAAACAAACAGAGAACGATGAGTGGAACTTCGATGACGACCTCAACAACTCGATGACTGGAAAACTCTCATGTATTGTCACTGTTTCTACTGTATTCTCAGTCAGTTGTACGTGTGTGCGTGTTTACCAGTTCTGTCGTGAATGGAAAAAATGGAAGAAACAGTAGGGGTCATTTAGGACCGTCGAACGTTACAGAACCAGGGGGTTTGGAGAAGACGGGATCGTATATATGTGTGTGACGGAGAAGATGATTGAGAGAGACGGGATCGTATTCTTCTTTTGTGTATCAGTGTGTGTTGTATGTATTGTATTGTGTAGGTGTGCCTTTTTTGTGAAGCAGCCGCCAGCCCTTTTCCTCAATTTAGGCATGTCCCTCATGTATTGTGTGTTAGGTATTTTAGGTTAGGAAGTGGATTTGGGTAGTGGGTTGTGTCGGGTCGGGTCTACCCTGTCTGGGGTTGGGTAGGGGCTAATTTTGGTTGGGTTTTTAAAAAAATGTATTGGGCTTGAATATTAATAAGATTTGGCCCAAAAATATGATTCCACTCTTTTGTCTTCATATTTTCTAATTTCTTTTACATTAAAACTAAAAATAACACCTAAATTAATTCCTAGTCAAATTATTTCAAATTAAACTAATTACTACAACTAATACTTATTGCAACTAATTAAAACCAATTTAAAGGGAAAACTACCGAAATTCAAAGACTAAATTGAAATGCAAAAATTTATCATTTTCATGATTCTTTTTCTTAAAACACAATTAACTCAATGTGATTAATTCCTAAATGCAAATTGAACCTAAGATGGCATAAAATTAAAATGTGGCACTTTTTATGGCTTTTCTGTGATTTTAAAAATAATAAAAATTTATGAAGTGCAACTAAATAAAGAAAAATTCCTAAAACTAATAAAAAAAATATTTTGGTCTATTATTAGGAGTTATTTTCATGTAGGGAAAAAATCACGTGCTCACAGCTGCCCCTTAAAAACGAAGAGTCTTCGTGCAAAGATAAGCAAGCAAATACGAGCGATTTTTGCACATTTGAATACTCCATGGGAAGCATTTTGAAAAGATTTGACAGCACCCTTGTTCAGAGGTTGCTTACATATCCTAGGGAAAAGAGGAATGAGGTTAGTGTAGTACAGGAGTGAGCGAGATGAAGGAGTATGCCGAGACGAAGATCCGGTCGAGGTGCCGTTCCACCGAGGTTTCTGTCCGAGGTCCTATTATTACATCAAAATCAAAATAATGAAGTTACAAGACTCCTATCTATAAGTCTTCTGAAGCTTGAACTTGAGTCGTGAGTGGTTCTTCATTCCGACTTTAGATTTTAACCTTGATACTTGTTATATGCAGGCACTAGCTCGTTATTCTTCAGCTTTTCTTAATTGGGATCAGACATGTATCGCTTGCGAGCTCAACTATGCCTTGAGAAATTCACATGTTTCATCTGCTTTTATTTGGATTAACTTCCTGCTTTCCTTCCTTTTCTTCTTCTTTTTTTTACTGTGACTAACTTTTGTTGATTACATTGGACTGTTGACTTACATTCTTACCACATGCTTCTCTTGTTACTGACTTGAATTGTAAATAGAGATGTTTTCCTTTTCTCTAGGTGGATGCCTGATTGCTGAACTCGAATTGTATTCCCTTGTTCTCCAGGTGGGTGCCTGATTATCAAAACATAACACTTGAAAAATATTCCCTTGTTCTACAGGTGGGTGCCTGATTACAAAACATGAAATTTTTAAATATATTCCCTTATTCTCCAGGTGGCCGCCTAATTAAAAATTTTGAAAAATATTTCCTTATTTTTCAGGTGGGCGCCTGATTGTCAAAACTTTGAAATTTGAAAAATATTCTCTTATTCTACAGGTGGGCGCCTGATTACAAATTTTGAAAAATATTTTCTTGTTCTTCAGGTGGGCGCCTGATTGTCGAAAACTTTGAAGTTTGACAAATATTCCCTTATGCTACAGGTAGGCGCTTACTAATTTTGAAAAGTATTCCCCTGTTCTTCAGGCGGGCACCTGATTGTCGAAAACTTGTAAATTTGAAAAATATTCCCTTATTCTAAAGGCGGGCGCCTACTTACAAATTTTGAAAAATATTCTCTTATTCTTCAGGTGGGCGCCTGACTGCCAGAACTTAAAATTTTGAAAATATTCCCTTACTTTACAGGTGGGCGCCTGATTACCAAAACAATGAAATTTTGAAAAATATTGGATTTCCGTAAGAACTGTGAAGGATTCAATTTTGTTCGTGCTCATCCTGAACATTTATTAAATTGATTTAAAGACTTGTTTTAACCTACAAAGGAAAACGACATCATCATGTTTCAAAAATTTCTCAATTATCGAAATAAGACTTTGGCTTTGCAGATACGGACTATTGGCACCTCGGGGAAGAAGATTTCAAGGCTGTGCCCGCTAACCGTTAAAAGTGACTCAAGGTGGCTGTTCTTGCAAAAACAGCCTTCCGGCATCACCTAACTTATTTGTGTCTAAAATCAAAATTTTGTTATTATTGGTTATTTTGCAACAGAGAAGTTGGACCCAATGGGGGTTGCCTATGTATCTCACATCCGGTGAGAATCAAACTGGCATAGTTCAAGCAAATTTGTGAAAACTAGAGCAAAACTTTCTGCCCTTTATTTTCTCTCTCTTTATTTCTTGGCAGAGTTTCGGTACTATCCAGATATTGATTTTCTTTAAAACGAGTGGTTACTCGCACTTACTTATTAATACTTCTCTTTATTCCAACTTTGAGCCGGTCAACATGCAGACCGAGCAAATAAATGCACAAGTAGCACGTAAGATCGTCAGGATGGTCTTTTTCATTGGGTACACTTGTCCAAGACGATTCTAACCCCTGTTTTGAGTCCCCTAAGTCAAATGCACATGATGCAAACAAATGTTCCTAGTAGGGATCCGGCATGAGGTTTTGTAATACTAAGTTTAAGCCCTGGGTTTATTGTTCTAGACATGGCTTACCTGAGAAGACAACCTGGGCCGAAGGGGCCAGCGTACCGGGGATACATAAGCTTCGTCGGCTTAGTAGCTTGTCTGAACCTCGTTCTAAATTGGGATAAGACTCTAAACAGAAGAGAAGTCACACGAAGTGCACACGTCTCCATGATTTAGAAGACTTAGAGAGAGGAAGGGTTTCATAGCAGTTTTATACATACAGTTCAACAAATTTCAATGCGGTAAAATATATAGCACATATAACATGTAGGGAAATCAGAAAACCAAATATAACAGTTAGTAAAGCTCGAATTCTTGAACCCTGAACCAGGGATTCTGGGTTTGATCCCCAACAGAGTCACCAGAGCTGTCACACCTCATTTTTGACACTACACCCCGCGAAGGGCGTAGATAAGGGAGTTATTTCCAATTTAAGGACAATCGAAACGGGATCTAATTATTTAGAGATTTCAGAGTCGCCACTTGGAATAATTTATGGTGTCCCAAGTCACCAATTTAAATCTCGAATCAAGGAAGATTTGACTCTGTTTAACAGTCAGCGAACTAGAAACCCGGGTAAGGAATTATGTTAACCCGGGAGAAGGTGTTAGGCACTCCCGAGTTCTGTGGTTCTAGCACAGTCGCTTAAATTTTGATATAAATGGCTAAAATATGATTTTTGTACATGCTATCCTATAATGCATTTTAAAAGATTATTTACTGCTTTTTATTAATAAAATTTAAGAAGGTGAACGTCGTTTGAAAAAAAATATAATTTTGGATCACGTCACATGAAATGCACCCGGATCCTCGACACATTTTATTCAAACTTTTTGGGATTTGGATTTGGGTCGCATGAAATGCACACCCGTATTTAGGAAGGTAAAATCATTAAATGTGCGCCTAATGCGACTAACGTGATATTAACTTTGCGGTAGGCCGTGAAAATTCGTTAAACGGCGTATCCCGAATTCTAAGTATTTTAATATAAACAATTTAAGAGGGGCGACGCACTTTATGCGTTTTATTTGGCGCGACTCGCCTCATCTTATTATTTAAAGGCCAACCTGGAGCAAACTAAATTTGGGCCTAGTTAATTAATATTATTAAATTTGGGCCTCAAGTTCAAGTTCGGATTCAAACAAAAGGGAAGAACCTCTTAATTTGAACCCGCTACCTAACTCGAAAGCCTAAATTTATATTACGTTAAACTATGAATTAAAGCCTTCAAGTCAAATCCAAAATAAGGAATTTTAGTAGAGTTTGGATGAAGGTTTATCAAATCATGGGCCTGCTCATGGGCCCAATCAAAAGTGAATTGGACTTGAGGAGTTTGCGTAGACTTCCATCTTGGACATGTCCGTTGAAACCCAATGTGATAAGGGCAAGTACTCAAATACTCTGGTCCAAATCAACTTATGTAAACGAACTCAACTCAATGGATGTTCGTAATTCAGATCCGTTTCAGCTAAGTATCTATGACATTTGACTTTAATGTAGTAGGCGTGAATGACAAATAACTTAATTTTCAGATATAGACTTGTAAGCTTCATATTCGAATGCACAAGCCCATGACAGCCTCTAATCGCAATTCCAGTTGAAAACACGGCTTAACACTCGAACTATTTATGCATACTTTCCTGATTTCTATACTATGATCCTAGATGATTATCTTTAAAGAACTTGAGTAAATCAATTCATCACTTCAATTCATATAACAATTAAACGAGTCGAAAATTCATCAAAAAGCATGTGAAACAGCTCCCGATCTGATTTTCACACTTATGAACATGTAGTTTAAGCCAAATTCAGTTTTAAACCAGTAAATTAACAAGTATAAATTCATACTACTGCTGGCATTTGTTAAATGCTCACAGCTATTCAAGTGTTGAATTATTAACTACAAGTGAATATCTAAAATCAATTTCTACATTTATGATGTTGCTTATATCGATAATTAACTATTCACAAAATACAATCATACTAAGCTAGTGACTATCAACAGTCCAATACAAATTAATAGTCCAAACTGTCAAGTCTTAATTAATTACAATGAAATATACTAAAATATCAAAAGTAGCAAAATCTGTAATAAAACATGCTTCATTTTCATTCCAGTTTTCAACTTGCAATATACATTGTGATAAACTTAGAAGTGTACCTGGGATTGCAATGAAACAAAGGAGAGGAAGGAAGTTAGCAATAGTTCAAACAGCAAATCACAGCAGCAAATCAACAGACCCGCTATCAATTCCAACCAATAAATCACCCAAAACAGCTTGAACTCATTCTATATAACTCAAACTTGACTCAGGCACCCTAGGAACTCAAAATAATAGCTGAACCTCAAGTAACCCTAAGAGAGAGCTTCAATGTAACATTATCTTTTGAGTTTTATAGTTGTATTTTTCTTTTGTTTTTGGTTTTTTGGAAAGAATTAAGATCTAAGAAATGTTGGAACTCTAATAGTTCAGGTTTTGATTTTTCTGGATTTGAAATCCAAACTACAAAGGCTAAAAACTTTCTGGGAACTTTTTGGGGAGGGATTTTGATGCTGAAAACTTTCTTTGGAATTTTCCAGGTGTTCCCCATTTTTTTGAATAAATGTCAATTCATGCCTTTTATGGGCAAACTTGAGGATTCTCTCAGACTTTTAGCTTTACACCCCTAGTCCCTCTTTTATTTTTCAGTTTTATTCACTAAACCTTCTGAAATTAGAATTAAGGCTTATTTTATAAGGTCCTAGAAGATTCTAGTTTAAACTATGGCATTCCTATCCAAACCTAATTACCCAAACTACACCTGAACTTGTTTTGAAATCACCAACCTAGTACTAAACTAAACCTCGCCCTCTTTTACCTTTATTAAAGACTATCAGCTATAACCAAACAATCCACTTGACTAGTGTTAAACAATCAAGGCTAAAATCAAATGTTTACAACCTAAAATCAAACTGGGCAAATTAACTAAATCAAATTGCAGTAAACAATTAGGGATCGATTAACTGAATTAAACACAAAATCAAACCCATTAGAACATACTTAAATCGCATATGAAGACTTAGAACAATATCAATTAACCTGAAGAACATTAAACAAAATAGCAAAAATTTAAACTACACCCTGAACATGCTTAACCCTAAATTTAAAGAACTCAATCACAACTAAACTAACAAATGAATAAATTATTACTATTGATTAAAAGAGAATTAACAAATAATAAACAGACCAACACACTCAAACACTGATTAAGACGAATTGATAAAAATAAAAATCAAACCCTAAATTGATTAATCAGGAAGAAGTGACCATCGTGAAGAAGCAACTAATTTGAAAAATGAAGAGAAACAAAGAAAACTTACTCAGTGGAATCCTAAGGTTATGCCGCTTCTTGGATTTGAAATTCGAGAACATGCAGGAGGATTCAACAGGAAATAGCCAAGGATTTGAGAATATGGGCATGACGAGAGTGCATGGTGTTAATTTGGGGCCATTTGGTGGTGACGCAGTCGTGGGTGGCGGAGGCGGCATCCAAAGATTTGAAGATTCAAGGAGAAGTGCGGGGATTCGAGACATGGGAGTTTGGGGTTTGGAAAGAGGAGATTACAGGGAACACGAGGTGTAAATTTAAAGGTCATCAGAGACTTGCCGCCGGCGGTGGCTATTTTCGACCGGCAGCAAATGGTAGAGGCGAGTGGCGTTAGGGTTTCTGGGTTTGGGTGTTAGAGACAGCGGCTTGGGGACGGTAGGGAGAGGTTTGGACATATATATATCAACTAAGCCCATACTCTCCATCCGTTAGATCAAGTTACCTCGACGGGTGGGATTTTTTCTTAATAAACGACGTCGTTTCAGAGGGGTGGGGACTGAACCGGCTAGTTTTATGGGTTTGAGCCAACTGAAACGGGTTGTGGGGTGTTTGGTTCTGGACCAGGGCGAGATTGGGCTGGAAAATTGCCCAAAAATTGGGTGTTTAAAAGACTAACCCAATTCTTCATAATTTCTTCTTATTTTATTTGTTTTCTTTTCTTTTCTTCATTTTTTTTGTTTTTATTAATATTTTTCTGATTTTTATTAAATGCAAAATTTAAAGACAAAGACCCAAATTGACTCTAAAATTATACTACTTAACTTCAAAATACATTATCTCCTAGTTTAAATGCAACCTAAGACAAATTGAAAGTATAAATGCAAAAGAATCATTTTTGTTGTTTTCTTCTTTGTAAAGTAACTTAATTATATTTTTTATATTTTTATTTATTAAAATGCACAAATAAAATGCAAACAATTAACATAAAATGTCACAAAAATCCACCAAACTGCAAAATAATGAACGAAATCATTTTGTTTGAATTTCTGGGAGTAATTCATGTAGGCAAAAATTACGTGCTCATACTAACTACCCGGACAATGGCATAATAGTAGCTACACACGGACTCTCGTCACCTCGTGCGTACGTAGCCCTCACAATTAGTAGCACATAACCAATTATTTTACGTATGGGGACAATTCCCTCTTCAAGGTTAGAAAGAAGACTCACCTCGCTCCGAATATCCATAACCGGCATTCCACGTCCTTCTGAAGACTCGAATCGATACACAACGCTCCAAAACTAGCCAATGATTATGTAAATATATGCTAAGGTATTCATTATAATCCATTTATAACAATTCCTAACCCCGATCCAAAAGTTGACAAAAATGCTCTCGGGCCCACGTGCCCGAAATTCAAAAGTTTTCGAAAATAAATTTTACTCATAGCCACATAAACTCATATATATGATTTTCTCTAAATTCCATACCCAGAATCATGGCCAAAATTCAGGAATACTAGTTTTTCCGATTTTCCCTCAAACCCCAAATTTTCTACAATTTTCCATGTCTAAATCCATATATATGCCTTGTATATACTCAAAACTAGTAGATATCACTTACCTCCTGCTTGGTGATGAAAATGGCACTCTAAAGTTGCTCCAAAATCAGCTTCCATGGAAGAAATGAAGTGAAAATGAGCCAAACTTTGATTTTTAATAGAACCTCACTGTCTCCAGCAGTTTCCGCATCTGCGGTTATGACAGCAACCAACATTTTTTCCCAACATGAAAATAAGCATAATTCCCTCATACGATGTCTAAATTCGACGATTCTTTTTGCTATGGCTCCATAATTACGATACGGATCTGATGGTTCAACAAAAACTTAAATTGGAGCTCAATTGCTTAAAATGGTACCCCTTTATTACCAAAGAAACGGCGTTGAAACCATCAAATAAGAGCGCGATACAACCTGAAAAACACCCGAGGCTCCCCGGGATCCCGTCCAATCACACCAACCCACTCCATAACATAACACGGACCTGCTCAAGGCCTCAAATCATACCAAACAATGTTAAAATTATGAATCAACCTCCAATTCCAACTTTATGAACTTCAAACTTCTACTTTCGATGCCGAAACCTATCAAATCACGTCTGATTGACTTCAATCTTTGCACACAACTCATATTTGACATTGCAGACCTACTCCAACTTCCGAAATCGGAATCCGAACCCAATATAAAAAAGTTCACTTACGGTCAAACTTCTCAAAAACCTTCAATTTTCTATCTTTAGCCAAATGATTCCAAAATGATCCACGTACCTTCGTGTTCACTTTCGATCGCGCTCCCAACTACAAAATCAACATACAGATCTATTCAGAGACTCAGAATCCCAAACGGACATTGATAACATTGAAATGCACTTCAAGCCAAACTTATGAAATTTCTTCCAAAATGCCAACTTCTACATTACGCGCCAAAACTTTTCCGGTCATCCAAGACCCTATCTCGGCATACGCCCAAGTCCAAAATCATCATACAAACCTGCTGGAACCTTCAGATCCTGATTCCGAGATTGTTTGCTCTAAAATCCAATCTTAGTTAATCCATTCAACTTAAAGCTTCCGAAATGAGAGCTCTTTTCCCAAATCTACCTTAAACTTCCTGAAATTCAATTCCGACCACATGTACAAGTCATAATATCTGAAATGAAGTTTCCCATGGCCTCAGACTACAGAACGATGCGCTAGGGCTCAAAATGATCATTCGGGTCATTACACAAAATACCACTTAATCCATTTCTTTACCGCAGTAAAAGGTAACTATTTATCAAAAGAACAGGTGTCGTCTATACTGCTTATAGAGTTCGGAGAAACTCTAAAGGGCAGAGCACTAACATGGTATTCCCAACTACCAACGCGGTCGATATAAACGTTCGAATAGACGGCACATAAGTTCATTATCGCTCATGCGGGAGCAAAAAAGACAGAGGCCTGGATCAATGACATCTTGTCCATTAAGCAAACAACGGGCGAGAGGGACTTCGAGACTTCTTAGCCCAATTTAATAGGGCAAGGATGAGCTTACCGAACGTGTCAGAAGAAATGGTAGTAGCAGCCTTTCAAAATGGGCTATGCAGAAACGGGTCAAAAGCAACCAAAAAACTACTGAGCAGACTTATGAAATACCCCCTACCACGTGGAAAAATATCCATAATGCCTATTGCGCCGAAGTAATGGCAGACGAGGATGACATGAATGGCCCCCTCCAGTGAGAAACATCGGTCCAGATTGAGACAATGAGAGATCGCCACAATGGTAGTCGAAGGGATCAACAACCTCATTTTAATCGGGAAAGGCACCAGCCCTATATCTGAACACCCAATCCACTTCCTCCACGACATACAGATGTCGTACCTCAACACGCCCCCCCTCCCCCTCCCCCCGAAACAAAGGAGGTATGCCTCCACTGTTATCTTCTCATACCTTTTGTGTTTCTCCTTCAGAAATAGTGTACGCATTAGAAAAGCTCGGCACAAAGGTGCAGTATTCACAAAAAATGAAGAAAGATCCAAGCACCAGGAGGTTGAACGTTCTGTTTGAATTCCACCAGCAAGAGGACACAAGATTGAAGATTGCATAGGTCAGTAACAAGAAATGGTAAGAATGTTAAATCAGGGATACCTGAAAGAACTACTAAGCGACCGAGGAAGGGCCGACTTCGCTCGTGGACGTGATCAACCCCAGGGGCCTCCAAAATCACCATTACCAACTCGTACCATACAAATGATTATTGGTGGCAGAGGCGACATAATAATAAACTATGTGAAATTCACCACCATGCATAAACTCAAATGGATGGTTGCCCATGAACGATACGACTACCTCAAAGATAGTATCATCTTCGATAAGTTGGATACCAGCGGTTTGTCTTGCCCTCACTATGATGACTTGGTTATAACAATATACATTGCGGATATTGATGTAAAAAGAATAATGGTGGATGAGGAAGCAGCACATGTATTATTCACCCACGAGTTCTCATGCAGATGAGGCTCAAGGATAAAATAATACCATGTTACATAACACTAATGGGTTTTAATAATGTAGTAGAGTAAACCTCTAGGTAAATCGTGTAGCCCGTTCTGGCAGGAGGAGTCACATTGGAAATGACATTCCACGCTACGAACCAAGAAACAACCTACAACACCATCATAGGAAGACCATGGAAACATGCCATGCGCGCCATCCCGTTGAGCTTCTATCAAGTAATCAAATTTCCAACCCATGGGGGATATTCAGCATCTGAAGCGAGCCATGCACTGCCCAAGAATGCTATCGGATAGACCAAGACTGCACACACACCAAAAAACTAAAATATGCAAGTGTAGAGGCATAACAATCAGCTATGTTGGGAAACAAACCCGACGCACAAGTTGAAACCATCAAAGGCCCGGACGTCGTAGAAGCTTGCAAAACAACCACAGAAGATCTTGATCCTGTTCAACTGGACCATATCGATGGCACAAGAAAGGCCTATGTCAGGACAATCTCTCAAAACCAGGTAAATATCGTGAGTCTTAACTAACAATGTTGATTTGTTTCCCTTTTCCCACTCAGATATTCCAAGAATCCCGAGGGATATATCCACACACATGTTGAAGGTAAAGTGGGTCGCTCTTTACCTTCTGGTAAGGCAAATCAGGAGAAAGTTCAATGCTACCATCAATGAGGTGGTCAACAAAGAAGTTGACAAATTACTCGCCAACGGTCCCATCAAGAAATCGAAATACCCTCAATGGGTTGCCAATGTGGTCATGGTAAAAAAGAAGAACGGGAAATGGCAGATGTGCGTTGACTTCACTGACCTAAAGAAAGCATGCCCGAAAGATTCCTTCCCGCTATCGCATGTCGATCAGCTCATCTACGCAACAGTAGAACATGAATTACTGAGCTTTTCAGCGCCTACTCCGGTTACAACCAAATCCTAAAGACTGAAGAAGATTAAGAAAAGACCACTTTTATCACTCACCGAGGAACATACCGCTACAAAGTAATGCCATTCGTACTCAAGAATGCAGGAGCGACGTAAAGGTTAGTCACCAAGATGTCCAAATAACAACTCGGTAAGACCATTGAGGTTTACATCGACGATATGCTAGTAAAATCGACAAAGAAAGAGGATCACATTAGCCATCTGAAGGAGGCCTTCGACATATTGAGGCGGTATCGGACAAAGCCAAATGCCGAAAAAATATGCCTTCGGTGTAACTTCAAGAAAGTTCCTTGGTTTCCTAGTATCAAAAGGGGGTATCGAGGTCAACTCGGACCAGATCAGAGCCATCGAAGGAATACCGGAGGTACTGACCAGCAAAAAGCAGGTGCAGAAATTAACAGGGCGAATAGCCGCCCTGTCGATGTTCATCTCACAATCATCAAATAGATGAAACAAATTCTTCAATGTGCTAAAGAAAGACCACGGACTGAAATGGAATGTAGAATGCATCGACGCCCTTAGAAAATTTAAAACGTATCTATCTTCGCCACCCCTACTCGTCAAGGCAGACCCAGGTAAATGTCTACTTGTGTATCTAGCGGTCTCCAACGTCGCCGTAAGCGCCGTCTTGGTCCGCAAAAATGAAGGTACGAAATATCCGATTTACTATATCAACAAAACCTTAATCGATGCCAAAATGAGGTACCCTCACCTTGAAAAACTATCTTTGGCATTAGTCGTAGCTTCACGAAAGCTTTGACCATATTTTTCAGTGTCACCCCATAAAAGTGGTGACAACCTTCCCCCTAAGGGGTATCTTACAAAAACCCTAATTATCGGTAGGTTGGCCAAATGGGCCATAGAATTAAGCAAGCACGACATAACATACCACTACGAACTGCCATTAAGTCGCAGGTGCTCGCTGATTTCAGCGCAAAAATAGTGCCGGAAGTAGAGCAGGAAGCGCTCCGCGTGTCTACGCATACAAACCTTTGGGTCCTCTACACCGATAATGCTTATAATGTCTGGGGATAGGGACTGGAACTCGTCCTCAAAAATCATTCGGGCGAAATAATTTGCCAGTCCATATGATGCCTCGACATGACTAACAACGAGGCCGAGTATGAAGCTGTGATCGCAGGATTAAAATTAGCCCTCAAATACGATGTCTAATGACTCGTCCTCTATTGCGACTCTCAACTCATGGTAAACCAAGTCACTGGGACTTTCCAAATTAGAGAATAGAGACTACAAAAGTACTAGTCATAAATTCACAAACTGCTGCCAGAATTCGATGAATACCGCCTCGACCAAATACCTAGGGCGCAGAATATCGAAGTAGACAGCCTTGCCAAGTTAGCGACGACCACCAAAAATATCAACAAGGAAAACTTGGTCACCCTTCTCTATTCCGCATAGATCACGTCGATGTACATTCTGTAAGCCTAACTTGGGATTGGGGAAACGTCTCATAACATATTTGTAGAACGAAACGTTCCCACAACATAAGAAAGAAGCCTAAAAGCTTTGGATACAGGCAGCCAGATATAACCTTATAAACAGCGATCTCTACAATAGAACATTCGGCGAAACCCTCGCCAAGTGCGTTGGGCCAAACCAAACAACACGAGTACTGGAAGAAGTGCACAAAGGGAACAGTGGCACCCACACTGGAAACCGTGCCCTCGTCCTCTACGTCATGCGTGTCAAATACTACTGGCCCACCATGAAAAAAAAAAGTCACGAACTACGTCAGGAAATATGAACAGTGTCAGAACTCATAAGTACGCCCCTATGATACATCAAGCAGGGGAACTCCTTTTTTCCGTCAACTCACCATGGCCATCCATAAAATGGGGGATGGATATAGTCGGACCCCTCCCCGCCAGACGAGGTAAAGTACGCTTCCTTTTAGTTTTAATTAACTATTTTTTTAAATGGGTGGAAGCAGGTGCATAAACACAAATATTCGAGCAAGAGGTCATCGCATTTATATGGAAAAACATAATATGCCATTTTAGTATCCCAAAATAAATCAGTTGCGACAATGGACCACAGTTTGTCAGAAAGAAAATGATCGAGTTCCTTGATAAATGGCACATCAAACGAATACTCTTCACACCGTATCATCCCGCTGGTAATGGTCAAGACAAATTCTCCAATAAAGTAATACTGAATATATTGAAAAGAAGCTTGAGGGCGCTAAGGGATTATGGCTCGAACTATTGCTGGAAGTATTGTGGGCATAATGCACAACACCAAAAATCAGTACAGGTGAGACAGCATATTCACTAGTCTGCGGGACAAATACAGTTATACCCGTCGAGGTTGGAGAGCCTAGTTTGAGATAATTCAACAAGAGTGGATCAAGCAATGACAAAAGCAGGCTAAAAGATCTGGATAAAGTCCAAGAACGGAGAGACATGGCCCACATAAGAATGATAGCCCAGACAACAAGTCGAAAGGTACCACAACAAGAAGGCAAAGTGCGACCACTCAAAGTCGGAGATTATGTCCTCAAGACCAAAACACAAAAAGTGAAAAACTCTAATGAGGGAAAACTGGGAATGAACTGGGATGGAACATACAAAATCACAGCCGCAGCAAACAAAGGAGAATTCGAGCAGAAAACAATGGAGGGAAAATTACTCCAAAACTACTGGAATGTTGCCCATCTTAAATACTTCCACTTCTGAAAGAAGATGCTACCTAAGTCGAACTCTTTTTCCCTCATATGGGTTTGTCCCAATCAATTTTTCCCGGTGAGGTTTTTAATGAGGCGACAAGAGAGACGTCTCAAGGTTCGGAGTATTTTTCATTACCCTGCCCATCGGTATGATCTCCAGGGCAAAGTACTGAAGGGACTGGATATAGATACTCAAATCTCCATTGTATGTACAAAGTCGACATGTGGTTCTTACAAGAAGATAATCAAATCTCCTCTATATGTACAAAGTCGATATGGTGGTTCTTAGAAAAAGATAATCAAATATCCATTGTATGTACAAAGTCGACATGCGGTTCTTACAAGAATATAATCAAATCTCTATTACACGAATAAAGTCTACACGTGTTTTCTTGCGGGAACACAATCAAACCTCCCACGACAAATAGCTAAAGTCATCAACAAAACATGAGTTCAACCTCGTTCGGATTACGATGGGATACTACTTCGATGGCAGATCGAAGCAACATGCCAATGGCTAAGGCCAAAACATGAGTTTAACCTCGTTCGAACTATGACGGGATACTACTTTGACGACCATTCAAAGCAACATCTTGTCGTCTTGTCGTGCCCCCCTTTTTTGCGAAATCGGGTTTATGACATTCAGGAAGACAACTCTTTCCCTTTTGAGAATTGGGTTTTCAGAATTGAAGAGTCGCCACATAATGATTATAGTGCATTAGGACACTGAGAAGAGTTCAATTTAGATGACCGGACATTGGGTAAAGGCTTGAAATTATCCTAAATGTTAGGTGTTAGGCACCCCTCAAGATCCACTAGGGTGGTTCCTAGCCAAGCTATTGTTGTGACTTAAATGAAAATAACACATAAACAAGTAAGAGTTCCATATAAGAAGGGATTTTCATGTTATGGTCGCAAGTAAATAAGATCAGCGAGAACTAAAGAGAGTTGATTTTTTATTTCTTAGAAGAAACGGTTTTAAAAGAGTTAAAAGAAAAAAGAACAAAGGGAAGGGGTACTAGGTTTATTATTAATATGGATCACGTCAATGCAATACCCGATAATCAATCCTTAGAGAGGGGCTACACGTCGTATTAACGCACTAGTCATCATATCCATATCTACAATTTCCCAACCCTTTATTACATGCTATTAACCGTCCCAATCTTATCAGTTCGGAGGTGTTAAGACTACTAATCCTAACAGGGAGGGAGTGTCGGGCTTGTTTGTGGTTTCAAAAGGTAAAAATACTAAGGTGACAAACAGAACACATATAGCAGGTTTGGGGAAGCATATGAACAAATAAAAGGCTCAGACAAACCTCCTTTAAACCAAGAAAGCACATGGTTTAGCATGTCTTGCACGTACTGTTTAAGGTCTAATTAAAACTTAAAGATTTGAGGCAGACTAATTTATTACATTGTTCAGATAAGAAGCCTCAATTAGGCCTAACTGCTGGTTGTAACATATAAAATCCTGATTTCAATTTATAAGTTATCCTATGGCCTTCCTGAGTGTTAGAGGAAAACCTATAGGAATGATATCTAGTGATCCTAGAAGTAAATTGACTACAGACTGCTTTAGAAAAGTTTCCAGTTAAAAGCGAGTTTTAGAAGAGCATAAGTTCTGCCATTGGTGATATATTATTACTGCTAGTTTTTAGACTTATGAGCGAGTGAAGTGATTCAGATTTGATTAACTAATATAGGCATTCTTTTTATGCATTTGTCGACTTCAAAACACATTCATAATGTAGTAAATATGAAGAAAATCCTATAGGCATGACATTTACATGCTGGTTTTTGTATGATCATGAAATTTGATTGCATTTTTGTTATCAAGACCTATAAACACGTTTGCCTAGTGAGAAGTCGATATGCAAGAATCAGAAAGGACCTATAGGCACATTCTCTACACGTGAGATTGCAAAAATCCTACAAAAGATGATATCTGGATGTTGTATATGAAAGTGATATCTGATTACATTTTTGGTTATTAAGACCTACTAACAGGTTTGCCTAATGAGAAGTGGATATGCAAGATTCAGAAAATCCTGTAGGCATATTCTCTACATGTGAGTGTGCACAAATCCTATCTACATGTGAGAATGTAGAAATCCTATAGACATGGTATCTATATATGAGAGTGCAAAAATAGAAATCCGTATAGTCAGGTTATCTACATATGAGAATGTAGACATCAGAAAAGTCCTATAGGCAAGTTGTCTACATGTGAGAATGTAGAAATCATAAAAAGTCCTATAGGCAGGGTATCTACCCTCTTTAGCATATATAATTTCCATTCCCGTTTCACTAGCCATCCTCAAGAGTTTTTATTACATAGTTATTACAACCCAAAAAAGAAAGTAAAGTACAAAAATTACATCAGAAGCTACAAGTATAACCACGGAAAGCCTGATTCGGACTTCCTGTCTAAAGCATGATGTAACCAACTCCAAGAGATCAGATTTCGAAGCCTTCTCCCATTTGTGGTGTATCAAAGTTCCTCAAGAGTCTCATATGAACTCCGGGCAGTGCTTACACCTCAAGTACATTACCAGATCAAGACATACTGCAGTGTGGCAAGGCCAACACTCAAGTGTCCAAGTTCAGAGGGAACTCAAGGTCCCAAAGCAAGGCTCACAAGAGACGGCCAGAACTTAGGAACTAAGAGGGGGTGCAAGTGTAGAAGTGAAATTCTGGAAAGGGAAAAGAAAGAGGAAACAGTTCACATTAATCACATAGGGGATAAGGAATTGGGGAGTTTTGCAAAAGAAAAAGAGAGGCAGGCTAATGGGCATACCCAGCAATAGAATGTGCTGGCACACCCTCCAGCCGGTTTATATGGAGGTCAAGACCCCATTAGTTCAAACTTAATTCATGGGCAAAAACTCATATTGGCATGCCTTAAGTCATAACTTAAAACACATAGGAGTAATAGGGTAGGGGTGCAAGGATTCATAACATAAATAGGTAGGAAGATATGAGTAATACTTAATTTAAATGTGGAATAGTAAAGTAGATATGGATAAAAGTTGCAAATAAACACATTGTGATGATACTAAAAATAAATTAGGATATACAAGTTTCAAAGAAACAAATAGAGAAAATGCAATAGTCTTGCAAAAGACACAATGCAGACAAGAAAGAGAGTTTTATTATGTGTAAGTAAGAGTTCAGAAGAGATTATGAATTTTGAAGTGAATGATTGTTAAATTGTTCCATTTGTGAAAAAGGGTCGTCTATTTATTGTGTAAAAATCAGGCAGAAATAAGGTAAGAAAATAGTTAAAGAACTGATTGTTAATCAGTTACACAAGACTCCCTTTAATTAAGGGATTTATATTCAAACGGGTAAAAATCAATTAAGGGAAGAAATCGAATAAATACTTTGTGCACAACATGCAATTAAGGGTACATACATAAAAGGGTTATTTAAGGACAAGGTTTTGAAGTACACGGTTTGTACAAATAAGGTAAGAAAATCAATTAACAGCAGTACATTACAAGGTCTGGGATTTGTATGAATGAACCGAGTCAAAAAATGGGAAAGATTTTTAACTTTAAGGGAAATCAACAAACAATGGAAAGGGAATCGATTAAACCTATTTAGAAGGGATTCCGAATTAATCACAAGTTTGAAAACCACGTTGAAGAGAAGTTCATCATATATAAGGAGCATACGAACATGTTAAGCATGAAAGAAAATTGTCATCTCTAGTGTAGAAGAGTTTAGTAAAAATCCAAAATCATATGCAAACACGGATGTCCAAATCGAGGTTGGTCTGAAAGAGTTAGGGGTCCAAAAATAACACACTAATTCAAGCAAATCACAAAGAAAATGATAAGAGGGCAAGCAATTGAATCAAAACATGTTTAGAGGTTTCAGAACTTATGAAAAATATGATAGCAAAGTAGCATGCAAACACAATAGAAAGGTTCAAAGCAAACAGAGTGAAAGAAAATAATTCAAAGCAGAACGAGGAAAGACTGATAAGAACAGTAGAAGAAATATGCTTAAGAAGGTCTTTCTAGAAGAAACTCAAACAAGGTTTAGTAGAAGCAGAATAGCAAATACTTAAGAACACAGTAGAAAAATATAGTAGGTGAAATATACTAGAACATGGTAAAAGAAAATACCAGAAGAATAGTAGAAAAACATACGTGAACAAAGTGTAGAAAAACATAGTAGAAGAATACACAAGAATATGGTAGAAGGAAATACTAGAAAATAGTAGAAAAACATACACGAACATAGTGTAGGAAAAAACAGCAAGAGAAACATATAAGAACATGGTAGAAGATAAATACAGTAGAAAAGTACACGAGACCATAGTGTAGGAAAACACAATAAGAGAAGCATATAAGAGCATGATACAAGAACACAGTAGAGGCAAATACACGCGAGACAAAGAAAATCATAAAACACTTTTGAACACTTTCAGAGACACCCTAGATCGAAAAAAAATAAGATTTTTGAAAGTAGTTTTTGAAAGAAAAGTTAGGAAAATTGTTTGAAAACTCAAAGAAAGCATAGATATACAAAGAATCAAAAGAAATCAAAGAAAACCTCAAAGTTTTAGGGTTTCATAAGAACCCTAAAAAAGAGAAAGGCTTTGAAAGGTCGCCGATCGGAGTCGAAGAGGTCAGAACCAGGCTCAAACAACCATGGTATGCCTGAGCAAGGCAGGAGATGACCGTGGAACTTACTTTGAGTTGACAGAGGTCTGAGCATGAACCTTCAAGGTCAGACCTTGAATCTTCAGAGACCATGTGTGTTGGAACAAGAGGGGCCATAGGATGTGGATATAGGGCTCTTACAGCCTTAGAAGCCATAGATTCAATGGATTTCAGGCGGAGATGTTAGGAGGCGGCTAGGGTTCGGAGAATGTTCGAGAGGGTTTGAAGGAGTGGAGGGATTGAAAGGCAGTGTCTAGGTGAGAATGAATTAGGGTTGGGGGATTTTGTAAATTATAAAAGGAAATGAGGGATCGTGGCCATTGATCATTTTGATCAACGGTCTAGATTTATTGGGTAGCCAAGTGGGTTGGACTAAATTGGGTCAGGGGCGGGTAAATTAGGAATTGGTCCAGTCAATTCGATATTGAAATTGGGTAATTTAGGGGCTGATTTAGGCTAAATTTGAAATAGTTAGAGCTAGTATTTAAATAACCACTTTTTTCTTTTTCATTTTATAAAAATAGTAAAATGATTTTTGAAAATATGTTAAAGGTACTAGATTAATTTATAATATATAAATATCAAACTAAAAATACTAATATCCTTTTTGCAGTTATAAACGCAATCAAATCTTAAAATAGGCTAACATTGAAATTATGTGCACTTTAGCGTTAAAATACTAAATAAATTTCTAAAAAATATGCAAAAATTACCTTAGCTATATTTTGGTATAAATATGAAAATAAAATAAATAAATAAATCACCAAAATGATAATTTGAGAAATGATTATTGATTTTTTATTGATAAAATAAGGCAATAAATTTATTTTAAAATGTTCTAAAAAATTAGAAAATAATAAAACATTTGGACATACTCATATATGCATACATATGCTAGTATAAAAGTATATAGCATGTAAAAATATACAGAGAAAAATTAGGTATCAACAACCGCCCCTCTTTACCCGAGAAGGATGAAAGAGTTGTCGGGTAAAGATATGATGGCCAATTTTGACCGAGCAAAATGATTTGAAAAGGTTGGCCATGCTTTGGTTCCTAAGCTGCCTACATATCCCTGTTCTCACAGGAATCAGACCATATGTAGTTCGGGATCCATCGGCGAAGTATGCAGATGAAGATTTTTTCAAGAACGGACGCAATGTTTAGGTTGGACTAGATAATTAAAGCCTAATAGGGCTGCGGGAACTACAACAGAATCGCTCCTGCTAAGACGGTCGGTGCTTACCGGTTTACTTGCAAATAAACAATACAAGCATATATTTTGCGGAAAATTAAACGTGATGCAAGTTCCCGTTGGACCATGAATACCGTCTTTGGGCGGTTAGGATGACGTCCTGGGCCATGAAGCATATGATAAAGGATTTGTAGGCCATGAAATGATGCTCTCGGGCTATGAGAATGATGCCTCTGAACTATGACGCCTTTGAATAATGATATGCAAAAAATAACAGGGGTCCTCAGGCCATGACATGGCGTTCTCGGGCAATGAAAATGGTGCCTCCGAACAATGACGCCTTTGGATAGTTTGGCGATCTTTCAGCCCATACTACGCAGAAGGTGGGGATCTTTCAGCCTATGCAAAGTGCAAAATAAAGTGGTGATATTTCAGCTATGCAAGAATAAAAATAAAGTGGCAATATTTCAGCCATGCAAGTGCAAAATAAAGTGGTGATATTCCAGTCATGCAAGTGTATAAATAAAGTGGCGATCTTTCAGCCCTGCAAGTATAAAAATAAAGTGGTGATATTTCAACCGATGCAAATGTAAACTAAAGTGGCGGTATTTCAGCCATGCAGGATGTAAATAAAATAGCGATCTTTTAGCCATGCAAGATGGAGGTAGAGCTTAACCTCGGAAGGTAGGATAGTAGCCTCATGCAATATAAAAATGTAGATGGAGACAGAGCTTATTCTCGGAAGGCAGAATTGTAGCCATATGCAATGTAGAAAATGCAGATGGAGACAGAGCTTAGTCTTGAAAGGTAGGATGGTAGCCTTATGCAATGCAGAAATGCAGGTGGAGGCAGAGCTTAACCTTAAAAAGCAGAATTGTAGCCTTATGTAATGCAGAAAATGCAGATGGAGATAGAGCTTAGTCTCGAAAAGCAGGATGGTAGCCTTATGCAATGCAGAAATGCAGGTAGAGGTTGAGCTTAACCTTGGAAGGCAGAATGGTAGTCTTATGCAATGCAGAAATGTAGGTGGAGGTAGAGCTTAACCTCGAAAGGCATAATGGTAGCTTTATGCAATGCAGAAACGCAGATAGAGGTGGAGCTTAACCTCGGAAGGCAGAATGGTAGCCTTATGCAAGAGATAAAAGGCGAATAGTAATAAAATTTCCTTAGCTAATAGCCGATAGTTGATTGCGATATTGTGGCTACCGGGGATACTTTGTGCGGATAGAAACTATGAATAGGTGTGACGGTTCTGAGAGTTGTATTTCTCAACAATACGAGTGTATAATATATTTGATGATTTTGCGACTTAAGTACCTACATCCAAAGAAAAATTGTGAGTATTGTAAAAGGGGAAAGGTTTGTTCGTATCCCCAGCGACTTTGCTTGTCCTATTTGGCACTGCTTGGGTGATATTGTGCATGTCATTGGGGTAGCATTGCTAAATAATGTAATTTTTGGTAGCATACATGCATGTTTTAGTAAAATATTACATAAATAGATAATCGAGAATAGTTTTCTTCAGATGAACCGATGACTGCGACGTAGTTCAAGACATTGCAACTCCTCTGGCTCCAAAATTTTGAGGGCCCTCCTCAAAATTCTGCCCCTGTTTACTTGGCTGCTGCTTCTGACAGTTGCCTGCGATGATCGGCTGAAATTACTTCAGAATTTTTAGTGTCCTCCTCAAAATTCTGCCCCAGTTTCCAATTGCTGGGGAAAATGGAAATTTTATTGAATTATGGCCAAACCTATAAGGTTGTCTACGTATCCCTCTTAAATGGAAATCAGGTCAGACGTAGTTCAAATTACATCGTATAGGAAAGCATAAGATTACATGTAGTAACGCTTGACTACATCTGAATTGATTGGTTTTGGCCAAACATCTCCGTCCAATTCTGCAAGTATAAGGGCTCCTCCTATTAGAACCTGGTGAACCATGTATGGACCTTGCCAATTGGGAGAGAATTTCCTTTTGGCTTCATCTTGATGCGGGAAGATTTTCTTTAAAACCAACTACCCCAATATGAACCGTCTTGGCTTGACTCTCTTGTTGAAAGCTCTGTACATTCTGTTATGATAAAGCTGACCATGGAAATTGCATTCAATCTCTTTCCATGTATAAGAGCTAGCCGCTCGTAACGACTCTTTACCCTCTTTACGTCATCGATCTCGGCTTCTTGTATGATCCTCAGGGAAAAGATTTCTACTTCGGGGGGGAATGACGGCTTCTGTACCATAAACCAACATATTGGGAGTTGCCCTAGTTGATGTACCGATTGTTGTGTGGTACCCTAGTAAAGTAAATGATAGCTTTTCATGCCACTGCATATGTTTCTCTATCATTTCCTTAGTATCTTCTTGATATTCTTGTTGCCATCCTCTACAGCTCCTTCATATGAGGTTTGTAGGTTGTATAATTCTTGTGTTTGATCTTGAAGGTTTCACACATGGTCTTCATCAAGTTACTGTTGAGGTTGGAACCATTATCAGTGATGGTTGATTCGGGAATCCCGAATTGATAAACAATACGGTCGCGGACAAAGTCTACCACGACTATCTTAGTTGCTGCTCTGTGAGATACTGCTTCGACTCATTTGGTAAAATAATCAATTACCACTAGGATAAATCTGTGCCCGTTGGAAGTGGCAGGTTCGATCGGTCCAATAACATCCATTCCCCAAGCGGCAAACGGTCATGGTGAGCTTGTTACGTTATGCTCATTTGGAGAAACCTTTATCAAGTCAACATGTACCTGACAGCGGTGGTATTTTTGGACATACCAGATACAGTCTCTCTCAGTAGTCATTTAAAAGTAACCAGCTCGGAGGAACTTCTTTGTTAAGACAAAACCGTTTATATGTGGACCACAAGTCCCAGCATGGATTTCTTCTAGCGGTTTAGATGCTGCCTTTACGTCGACACACCTTAGTAACCCCAAATTAGGAGTCTTTGTATACAGGATCCTCTGCTGTTAAAAGAAATTATTGGCCAACTTTCAAAAAGTGCGCTTTTGACTAGCGTTTGCAAGCTCTAGGTATTCACCTTTTGCTAGATATTCCTTGATGTCATGAAATGAAGGCTTTCCATCTGCTTCTTCTTCAATATGAGCACAGTATGCTGGCTGATTATGGATCTTTACTGGAATAGGATCAATGAATTTTGTATCTGGATGTTGTGTCATGGATGATAGGGTAGCCAATGCATTGGCGAACTCATTCTGGACTCTGGGAACATGCTGGAACTCTGTCTTTGTGAACCTCTTTCTCAACTATTGCACATGGTGCAGATAAGGGAGTATCTTGGAGTTCTTAGTCGTCCATTCTTCTCAGACCTGATGTTTAAGCAAGTATAAATCCCCAATTACAAGCAACTCTTAGATGTTCATGTCAATGGCCATCTTGAGCCTTAATATGCAGGCTTCGTACTCAGCTATATTGTTGGTGCACGAAAACCTGAGTTTGGCAAACACCTGATAATGTTTACCGGTTTCTGATACTTAGACTGCCCCTATGCCAACTCCTTTGAAATTTGTTGCTTCGTCAAAAAACATTCTCCAACCGCAGGACTCTACAATATCTTCTCCTATGAATGATACCTCTTCATCTAGAAAATACATTTTTAGGGGTTTGTATTCTCCGTCCACGTGATTTTGGTAAGGTGATCTGCTAATTCATGTCCCTTGATTTCTTTTTGAGTCACGTAGACAATGTCGAATTCACTCAACAAGATTCGCCACTTGGCGAGCTTGCCAGTGGCATGGGCGTTTGAAAGATGTATTTCAAGGGATCCATCCTTGATATGAGATAGGTACTGTAGGCACAGAAGTAGTGTCTCTGCTTCTGAGCCGCCCAAGTTAGAGCATAACATGTGTGTTATAATAGAGAATACCAGGCCTTAAATGGAGTGAACTTTTTGTTGAGGTAGTAAATGGCCTGTTCTTTCCTTCCCGTCCCATCACGCTGCCTCAGGACACAACCGAAGGCACCATCTAACACTTGCGATATAGAGTAACAGAGGTCTCCCTGGTTTAGGCGGGACTAAAGCTGGTGGTGTTGACAAATATTCCTTGATCCTGTCAAAAGCTCTCTGGCATTCATGGGTCCACTTGGTGGCGGCATCCTTCTTCAACATCTTGAAGATCGGCTCACAGATAACTATAGATTGTGCTAAGAACCGACAGATGTAGTTAAGTCTCCCCAAGAAACTCATTACGTCCTTCTTACTCCTTGGTGGTGGAAATTCATGAATGGCTTTGATCTTCGATGGATCCAGTTCTATTCCTCGGCGACTCACAATTAACCCAAGTAATTTTCTAGATGGAACCCCGAATGCACATTTTGTGGGATTCAGTTTCAAGTTGCAACTTCTCAGTCTATTGAATAACTTCCTCAGATCTTCCATGTGATCATTGGCTTTCTTGGACTTGATGATGACATCATCTACATATACCTCGATCTCCGTATGTATCATATCATGGAAAATAATAGACATGGCCCTGATGTATGTGGCCTCTACATTCTTTAACACAAATGACACCATCTTGTAGCAGTACATTCCCTATGGCATAATGAAAGTTGTTTTCTCAGCATCTTTTCTATCGATCCAGATCTGATGATAATCAGCAAAACAATCCACGTATGATTGCAAATCATCCTTGGGTCAATTGTCAATCAAGATATGCATGTTTGGTAAGGGGAAGTCATCTTTTGGACTAGCCCGATTGAGATCCGGGTAGTCAACACAGACTCTAACCTTCCTGTCTTTCTTTGATACTGGCACAATGTTGGCTAGTCATGTTGGACATTCTACTACCCTGAGAACCTTAGCTTTGACCTGTTTAGTGACTTCTTCCTTGATTTTCAAACTTATATCTAGCTTGAACTTTTTCAGCTTCTGTGTCACTGGTGGACTGGTTAGATCAGTTGGCAATTTGTGAGCCACAATAGATGTACTCATACAAGTCATTTCATCATACGACCAGGCGAATATGTCCTCATAGTCTATTAGAAACTATGTGTAACCTTCTTTTCTGATAGTGACAAATGAACGCTGATTCGTGTTTTTTTTTACATTTTCTACGTCTCTCGGGATAACAGTCTCAGCTTTGTCCAGGTTGGACTTTGGACTGTTTTAAAAATTATCAACTTTCTTAACAATCTCTTCGGGTATATCATCTTCCTATGAATCTATGTCCACTTATTACGTTGTCTAGTTGCACGTCACAGTCATTGGTTCATCAAGATAAGTAATAGTAATGCTTTCTCCAGAGATCGTCGGACCCAGCTTCAGTGATGGTCGGCCGATTAGAGGCCTCCTTGCTTGACTCGCCCAAATGCTCTAGGGTATAAACCCTGGCAATTATTACCATACCATGTGCAGCAACGACTTCCCCCAACTTGACCTTCTCTTTTCTTCTGGCCTCAGTGGTGTAATCCCAAGGTACGGCCTTTGTGTGAAATGGTGTTACTGCCGATATTTCCACCGGAATTGGCATGGCTATTTTCACTTTAAACGGAGTTGGCACCTTAGGCAGTAAGACTGCAACTTCAACGGGTGTAGGTATGTTTACTGGTGACATAAACTCAACCTCAATCGGTGCCGGCATCTTTATAGAGGACGGCGCTTTGAAATCAAGTGGCATGAACATGTTTTCCTCGGCATTCCTAGAAGGCTGAATTTGGACCACAATCAGATTAAGGGTGACTACTGGCTTCTTTGGATCGTCGTCTTCTGTGATTAAACCGGTTGATCCCTTTGGATCCCAGTCATCCTCTATCTCGATCATGTGAACACCTCCGCCCTTATGGTCTGGTAGAGGGTTATGTCGAACATTCGAGGTAGGCTCCTTTGCCACAACAATCTTATTTTCAATCAAGGTCTGTATCTTATCCTTCAGAGAGCGACATTCATCAATGGTATTTCCTTTCATGCCGGAGTGGTATGCACAAGATTTGGTAAGATTGACCTACTGAGAAGGTTTTCAGGGGTTATGTCAGGGATAGAGGTGACATAACCAGCAGTTTTGAGTCTTTTGTACACCTGGTTAATTTGTTCACCAATGGCGGCATACTGTTTGGGAGGTCTGCGGTCGAAATTTGGTTGAGGTCTAAGGAAGTTTTGACGTGGGGGAGGTGATTGATAGTGAGATGTTTGCGTGTCGTATGCTTGGTAAACATGTGTTGGTTAGGAGTATTTGGGTGAAGTGGGCTAATATGCAGGAGGTGGAAATAACTGATAAGTGGGTGGTGGAGTATAGTAAGAAGGTGAGGCTGCCTGGTAATTTGGAGTAGGCTAATATGTGATTGGAGGTATTGGGTATATTTGGTATTTGATAGGGAACTTTGTTCTCTGTGCAACAATTACAGCACCTACGTCTCTTTTCTTGGACGCACCACCAAACTGTAAAGCCTTATTGGTAGCTTGCAAGGCTTTAAAATTTGAAACAATACCACTCTTGATACTTCCTCGATCCTTTCTCCTAGCTTGATGATATCAAAAAATTTGTGATTCTCTATTACTATCAACCTCTCATAGTACTGTGGGTCCTAAGCTCGGACAAAAAATTTCTTCATTTGTTCTTCCTCTAAGGAAGGTTTGACCTTAGCAGCTTCTGCTCACAAATGAGTAGCGTACTCGCGTGATGTTTCCCTGGGCTTCTTCTTCTTCAGGTTCTGAACACATCTGGTGTATTTTCTGTGTTGAATCTAAACCTGTTTATAAAGTCGGACGCCATACTCGCCCAGTTCAAGCATTTCTTCGGATATTTGCTGATGTAATAAGATAAGGAGTCTCCTTTCAAGCTCTTCATGAAAAGCATCATGCAGATTTTTTCCCACTCTGACCAGCTTATCACAGTATGTTCTCAAATGGACCCTTGGATCCCCTGTGCCATCAAACATCTCGAACTTGGGAGGTTTGTACCCCTCGAATAGTTTGACATCGGGGTGTATGCAAAGATCTTCATAATTTAGGCCATCAATTCCCTTTATTCCTTCAACGCCTTGAATTCTTCTAGTCAACCTTTTAAGTTCTTCGACCAGATATCTGATGAGCACGTCCTTGTCACTGGACTCGGGTGTGCTTGAGATGGGCTGCATGGACTGTGGCACAGTCTCCACATAGATGGGCGGTATTGTGTTGGGAGTGGAAATGGTCATTTGTGGAGTTTTGGTGTTCTAGGATGACCAGTAGGGTGTTATTTGAGGTACGACAGTTATTGTAGTGGTGGTGAGGAGCGGGATGGTTTTGTTGCTTTGGGATGTTTTGTAGAGGTACAAGATTCTGAGTATTTGGGAAATTAACGTCCGGAGTGGTGAGGGAAAATGACAAACTTGCCAAATTTCGGACTTGATCAAGTTCTTCCTGAAATTTCAATAGCTTTTGTTCTAGTTGGGATGCATTTTCCTTATTAACCAGAGTACCATAAGTGACCTCTACCCGTTTAGTTGAGTTGTTCAAGTCTTCTATCTTTCCTTTGTTTATATGTCTAACATGACTAGGAGGATGAGTAGGTAGAGGGCCTGTGAATCTCGTAAAATATGATAATGTTGCCAGAATTCACGAACTAACCTTTAGGGAGGGGAATAAACAAAAAAGTAAAAATAAAAAGGTAGCAAGTTAGTGAGGATCATTAGAAAAATGTTTCAATATTCAAACACGTAGTGCTGAAATATAAAGTGTGTCCTAATTTTGAAGGCCTCGTTATGCCCGAGGTAGGCCTAGCAACAAGTTGATTTGGAGTACTTAGAATGCTCAATGCCTCATTTTATTGATAAAAGGTAGAAGAATCCCAAAGCGACACTAAAATAGCAAGAAATTAAATATGGTCATTGGCCTTATTACATCTTATAAACTGGAAATGGAAATTCCTATCTATTTGGTCCCAGAGGGACCTTCCCCAGACTTGACATCATTGGCTCCATCGAATAGCTTCCCTAGCTCGTACAGTCCTAGCAGCAAATAAGCTCCAGCCAGGTGTCTACCTTCATTTCCTTCAGTAGTCCGGCAGTCCTCAACCCTCTTCAGAAACTTCTTTTCTAGCTCTACTATATCTCGCTCCAAATAGACCAAATGTTTGTTGGCGTTGACGGCCATATCCTTCCATTTTTCAATTAGTTTTTATTGGCTTCTTGTATCTCACGGTGCTCGCTTTCGCATTCATAGATTCTCTTGCGTATATGGTTGTCCTTGACCTATGCTTTGTTCTTTTCATCTATGATCCGGTTACCTCGAATAAACCAGGGTTGACCCAGACCATTATGATTATCCTCCAACTAACCTGAATAATAGGGACACAACCCGCATGGTATCTGTTTGGTTCAATGGTGTCCCTTCCCATGACAATTTTGCAATGCCACATATGCTGAGCCTGGCACCTATAAGAGCTATCGTCAATCTGGAAGTCAGCCCGAAAGTGACTCGTCTTATCAACCCTCGGTATAACCTGCTTCTTACCCGCTTGTCTCATAACCCGAAGAGGTGCGTATAGGTACGTTCCTCTTAAGTCGATCAGTATTATGAAAGGTGCGTCCCTGGATCGGACGATGAACTCCTCGGTTGGGAACCACTCGAACATCCATTGTGCTTATTCCTCAGTTAGATTTTTGAAGAGTTCGACCCATTCTCTAGCATTCTCCGATTGAGCGAACATGTTGGGCATGTAATTCATTCGCTTTGGGTGATGGAAAGCGATATGATCATCCTAGTCTCTTCGATGGATTACCTGGTGGTACTCACCCTTTTAGGGATGTTCCATAAGCCAAAGTTGAGGTTGAAAATTACAACTTCGAAGTGTTTGACTCCTTTTTGGCACCTTTATAGGGATCGCTATATATTTGTGATAATCATTGGTACGAGACTGAATGGTTGACCGTCAATTCCTTCCATTAGAGTTTTGGTGACCATAGCTAACCTAGTATGAATACATGCTTTCTTTGTTGGAAACACTATCATCTCCAGGAAATAGAACATGAAGACAAAGACCCTTCGGTAAATATGCCCCAATGATGTAAGGGTGAACTCATCAGGATAAGTACGGTAAGATTTGTTGTGACCGTACCTCTCATACAAATAGTCAAAGGGAATGTACGACACTTTCAAACATTTCAAGTCCGGATTCTTCTTTAGACCCATCATTTTGAGAAAACCTCTACCCTTGCGGTTTTCCGACATTAATAAATCCGGAGTTTCCCATGGTATACCAGCCAATCATCTTATTTCCTCGAGCAGGGGTGTTTTCTCGATATCTTCAAAATGGAACACAGACCTATCACAATCCCATAATAGAGTAGCAGCTTCTATGATCTTGTAGTTGGATTGAATTTCTAAGAGGGGGGGGTAGGTTCCCCAAGTATTTCCGGATGAGAGTCAGATCACTGGTGTGAAAATCCTTCCACTACCTTAGCAGTTTGGGGTGGATGTTGGTGACCATGCCGAATCTAGGGACTTCGTGCCTCATGTTTCTGCAAAACAAAGGGTTAGGCCCTTACCCCCACCAGACTCGACAATTAAATATTTATAACTGGCACAGAAGTATTTAGTTCTCCAAATAAATGCACAGAACGTGGTAGTGTCCGTTTAGGTTTAGGAAAACCTAGTGGACTTTGGACAAGGCTATCTTAAAGAGTCATTATGCTGACAACATAACTGACTCGGCTAGGTTTGACCATGATGCATGCACAGTTAAATAGCATAAGGTTTCTATAGGGTATTAGACTGGTACCCTTGAGCGAAAACTCAAGAGGGAAAAGCGTGGACTTTGACTACACTTTTGATCGACTAGTTTTACAGCAAATATGTCTTTGCCGGATTTAGGGGTGATAATATCGGAAGAGCACAACCACTCATTATAAGCATTGCTCTGGTATGTTGTTTAGCACGAGTGGAATGTGATGTTGAAAACATGCAGTTGAAATAATTAAAACAAGTTGCCACGTATTTGCATGTTCATAATAATAATTATAATAATTTAAAACAATAATATCAGAATGCAGTAAAGGAAAGCAGTAAAAGAAACAAAGACAAGTCAGTTTCATAGTAGAAGAGGGAATTAAATGCTTAAAGAGATTAAACAAGTAATGGCATATAAGAAATGCAAATTCATACTAATAGCTTGAAATGGTAAAAGCCTTAAAAGATATCCCTAACAGAGTCGCCATGCTGTCCCATCCCTCTTTTTCTTGCGAAATCGGGTTTATGACATTCGGAAAGACAGCACATTTCCTTTTGGAAATTGGATTTTTGGAATTGAAGAGTCGCCACCTAATGATTATAGTACATTAGGACACTAAGAAGAGTTCAATTTGGATGACCAGAGATTGGGTAAGGGCTTGAAATTATCCCAAGAGGAAGGTGTTAGGCACCTCTCGAAATCCACTACTATGGTTCCCTGCCAAGCTATTATTGTGCCTTAAATGCAAATAACACATAGACAAGTAAGAGTTCCATATAAGAGGGGATTTTCATGTAATGGTCACAAGTAAGTAAAATCAGCGAGAACTAAAGAGAGTTGATTTTTTCTTTCTTAGAAGAACTGGTTTTAAAAGAGTTAAAAGAAAAAAGAACAAAGGGAAGGAGTCCTAAGTTTATTAATAATATGGATCACGTCAATGCAATACCCGGTAATCACTCCTCATAGAGGAGCTATACGTAGTATTAACGCACCGACCATCATATCCATATCTACCATTTCCCAACTCGTTCAAGGTATTAGAGCGCGGAATGGTCTCGTTTACTTATTGCATGCTATTACCCTCCCCAATCCTCTCAGTCCGGAGGTGTTAAGACAACTAATCCTAATAGGGAGGGAGTGTCAGGCTTATTTGTGGTTTCACAAGGTAAAAATGCTAAGGCGAAAAACAAAACGAATATAACAGGTTTGGGGAAGCATATGAACGAATAAAAGGCTCAGACAACCCTCCTTAAACCAAGAAAGCACATAGTTTAGCATGTCTTGCATGTACTGTTTAAGATCTAATTAAAACTTAATGATTTGAGGCAGACTAATTTATTACATAGTTCAGATAAGAAGCCTCAATCAGGCCTGCATGTTGGTTGTAACATATAAAGTCCGATTTTAATTTATAAGTTATCCTATGGCTTGCCTAAGTATTAGATGAAAACCAATAGGCATGATATCTACTGATTCCAGAAGTAAATTGATTGCAGACTGCTTTAAGAAAAGTTGCCAGCTAAAGCGAGTTTTAGAAGAGAACAAGTTCTGCCATTGGTGATATATTATCACTTCTAGTTTTAGACTTATGAGCAAGTGAAGTGATTCAGATTTGATTTACTAATATATGCATTCTTTCTATGCGTTTGTCGACTTAATAACACATTCATAAATGTAGTAAAAATACAGAAAATCCTAGAGGCATGACATTTACATGTTGGGTTTTATATGATAATGACATCTGAATGCATTTTGGTTATCATAACCTATAAACGCGTTTTCCTAGTGAGAAATCGTGCAAGAATCAGAAAGGACCAATAGGCATATTATCGACATGTGGAATACAAAAATTCTACAAAACATGATATCTAGATGTTGTATATCAACGTGATATCTGATTACATTTTTGGTTATTAAGCCCTATAAACAGGTTTGCCTAATGAGAAGCGGTGATATGCAAGATTCAGAAAATCCTATAGGCATATTCTCTACATGTGAGAGTGCAGAAATCCTATCTACATGTAAGAATGTAGAAGTCATATAGACATGGAATCTATATATAATAGTGCAGAAATCAGAAATCCCAATAGGCAGGTTATCTATATGTGAGAATGTAGAAATCAGAAAAGTCCTATAGGCAAGGTGTCTACAGGTGAGAATGTAGAAATCAGAAAAAGTCCTATAGGAAGGGTATCAACCCTCTTTGGCATATATAATTCCCCCTCCCTTTTCAATAGCCATCCCCAAGAATTTTTATTATAGTTATTACAACATAGAAAAGAAAGTAAAGTGAAAAAAATAAATCAGAAGCTAAAAGTATAACCAAGGAAAGATTGATTTAGACTTTATGCCTGAAGCATGAAGTAAACCAACTCCTAGTGATCATATTTCAAAGCCTTTCTCCCATTTGAGTTGTGTCAAAGTTCCCTAAGAGTCTTGCATGAACTCCGGACAGTACTTACACCCCAAATACATTACCATATCAAGACATAGTGCAGTGTGGAAAGGCCAACCCTCAAGTGTCCAAGTTTAGAGGGAACTCAAGGTCCCAAGCAAGGCTCACAAGAGGGAGGCAGAACTTAGGAACTAAGAGAGAGTGCAAGTACAGAAGTGAAATTTTGAAAAGGGAAAAGGAATATGAAACAATTCACATTAATCACATAGGGGGTGAGGAATGGGGGAGTTTGCAAAAGCAAAAGAAAGGCATGCTGATAGGCATACCCTATAATGGAATGTGCTGGCACACACTCCAGCATGTTTATATGGAGGTCATGACCCCATTAGTTCAAATGTAATTCATGGGCAACAACTCATATTCTCCATGCCTTAAGTCATAACTCACAACACATAGGAGTAATAGGGTAGGGAGCAAGGATTCATAACAGAATAGGTAGGAAGATATGAGCATACTTAATTAAATGTTGAACAGTAAAGTAAGATATAGATAAAACCCGTAAATAAACACATTGTGATGATGTTGAAACTTAAATTAGGACATACCAGTTTTAAAGAAACAAATAGAGAAAATGCAATAGTCTTATAAAAGCCATAATACAGACAAGAAAGAGAGTGCTATTATGTGTAAGTAAGAGTTCAGAAGAGATTATGAATTGTGAAGTGAAGGATTGTTAAATTGTTCCGTTTGTGAAAAAAGGGTCGTGTATTTATAGTGTAAAAATCAAGAAAAATAAGGTAAGAAAATAGTTGAATAATTGATTGTCAACCAATTACACAAGACTCCGTTTAATTAATGGATTCAGATTCAAACGGGTAAAAACCAATTAAGGAAAGAATCCAATAAACACTTTGTGCATAGAATGCAATTAAGGGTACATATATAAAAATGTTATTTAAGGACAAGGTTTTGAAGCTCACGGTTTGTACAAATAAGGTAAGGAAATCATTTAACAGCCAAGACATTACAAAGTCTGAGATTAGTATGAATGAACCGAGTCAAAAAATGGAAAATGTCTTTTAACTTTAAGAGAAATCAACAAACAATGGACATGGGATCAATTAAACCTATTTAGAAGGGATTACGAATTAATCACATGTTTGAAAACCACTTTGAAGGGAAGTTCATAATATATAAGAAGCATACCAATATGTTAAACATGAAAGAAAATTGTCATGTCTAGTGTAGAAGAGTTTCATAATAATCCAGAATCATATGCAAATACGGATGTCCAAAATCGAGGTCGGTCTGAAAGAGTTAGGGGTCCTAAAATAAAACATAATTCAAGCAAATCACAAAGCAAAGGATGAGAGGGCAAGAAGTTGAATCGAAACATGTTTAGAGGTTTCAGAACTTATGAGAAACATGATAGCAAAGTAGCATCCAAACATAGTAGAAAGGTCCAAAGCAGATAGAGTGAAAGAAAATAATTCGAAGCATAACGAGGAGAGACTGATAAGCACAGTAGAAGAAATATGCTTAAGAAGGTCTTTTTAGAAGAAACTCAAACAAGGTTCAGTAGAAGAAATATAGCAAATACTTAAGAACACAGTAGAAAAATATAATAAGTGAAATATACCAGAACATGGTAGAAGAAAAATACCAGAAGAATAGTAGAAAAGCATACACGAACATTGTATACAAAAAACAATAGAAGAACACACAAGAACATGGTAGAAGGAAATACCAGAAAATAATAGAAAAAATACACGAACATAGTGTAGGAAAACACAATAAGAGAAACATATAAGAACATAGTAGAAGAAAAATACAGTAGAAAAGCACACGAGATCATAGTATAGGAAAACACAGTTAGAGAAGCATACAAGAGCATGATACAAGACCACGTAGAGGCAAATACACGTGAAAGGCAAAGAAAATCATAAAACACTTTTAAACACTTTCAGAGAAACCGTAGATTGAAAAAAAAGATTTTGAAAGCAGTTTTTGAAAGAAAAATTAGGGAAATCATTTGAAAACTCTGGGAAAACATAGATACACAAAGGATCTAAAGAAATCAGAGAAAACCTCGAAGGTTTAGGGTTTCATAAGAACCCTAGAAATGATAAAGGCTTTGAAAGGTCACTGATCGGAGTTAGAAAGGTCAGAACCAGGCTCAAACAACCATGGTACGATGGAGCAAGGTCGGAGATGACCGTGGAACTTCAACTCGACAGAGATCTGAGCATGAACCTTCAAGGTCAGGCTTGAATCTTCAGAGACCATGTGTGTGGGAACAAGAGGAGCCATATGAGGTGGGTATAGGGCTCTTACAGCCTTAGAAGCCAAAGAATCCGGTGGACTTCAGGGTGGAGATACTAGGAGGCGGCTAGGGTTCAGAGAAAGTTCGATAGGGTTTGAGGGAGTGGAGGGATTCACAAGCGGTGTCTAGGTAAGAATGAATTAGGGTTGTGGGGATTGGTAAATTAAAAAAGGAAAGGAGGGATCGTGGCTGTTGATCACTTTGATCAACGACCTGAATTTATTTGGGAGCCGGGTGGGTTGGATTAAATCAGGGGCGGGTAATTTAGGAATTGGGCGGGTCAATTCAATATTGAAATTGGGTTAATTAGGGGGCTGGTAAAATTGAAATAGTAAGGGCTAATATTTAAATAGTCACCTTTTCCCTTTTCATTTTATAAAAATAGTAAAATGATTTTTAGAAATAAATTAAAGTTACTAAATTAATTAATAATATATAAATATTAACTAAAAATACTTGATTTAATTTTATAATTATAAACGCAATCAAATCTTAGGCTAACATTGCAATTATGTGTAATTTAGTGTTAAAATACTAAATAAATTTGTAAAAAATGTGTAAAAATAACATTAGCTATATTTTGGTATAAATATGAAAATACAATAAATGAATCACCAGAATGATAATTTGAGGAACGATTATTAATTTTTTATTGATAAAATAAGCAATAAATTAATTTAAAAATCTTTTCAAATATTAGAAGAAAATAATAAAACATTGGACCTACTCATATATGCATACATATGCTATTTTAAAAATATTTTGCATGTAAAAATAAATAGAAAAAAATTGGGTATCAACACATCCCAATGGCTAAGGCCATCGACAAAACATGAGTTCGACCTCGTTCGAACTATTACGAGATACTACATCGACGACAGTTCGAAAAAACATCCCAATGGCTAAGTCCATCGAAAAAACATGAGTTCGGCCTCGTTCAAACTACGACGGGATACTACTTCGACGACTGTTCAATGTAACATCCCAATAGCTAAGGCCATCGACAAAACATGAGTTCGACCTCGTTCGAATTATGATGGGATACTACTTCGACGACAGTTCGAAGCAACATCCTAATGGTCAAGGACATCAAGGGGTGGGGGGGTGGGGAATCAACTACGCCCAAAAGATTAAATTGACTCAATAGCTCAAAAAGTACCTTAGATACCATAGAAATTACAAAGAACACCAACCCATCGACAAAATAAAGTCTACATTCTACATAATATTATTTACACTGATCCTTACAAAATGGGCTCAAGCATGCCCCCTCCATGGAAGCCCCAAAGCAAAAGAAAAACACATGCCAAAGGCTACACATCATCCCCGGCAGGGTAAGTATCTTCGTACCAAGAGTCCTAAGAAAAACGGTTCGCTCATCCGAGTTGATATCATCTCCATCAGGAGCATATGGGTCGTACCCGTATGCCTCACGAGTGACACCAGTTTCATTGTGCACGATTTGAAGCTCTGCCTCAGTTGCCCTCCCCTCGATGTGGAAAGCCTTGAACACATCAAGCCGGGCTTCATCACGAACCCACAACTAATATAACCAACAAGAAATGACCGGATGGCTGGAATTATGGGACGTGGAAGGTTGAGAACGTCGAGTTGCATCCCTCACTCTCAGCGGGCCACTTGCACATTCAATTATGGACAGCTCTGCGTCTCACTCTTTAACATGCCCTTCAAGCCCCGCAACCTTAAGATTAGAGGCATCCCTCTCTTCGGTCAGTTCTGACCTAGAATATGTAGGGCATCCTCCTAAGACACCGTTTCAGAAATAGCTATCGCCAGCTTATCAGCACCAACGTCCAACTCGCCCTTAAGCCCCTCAATCTTCACTGCCTTAGTACTCAATTCAGCGGTCAAATCGGCCACCCTCGCTTGTAAATCAACATTCTCAACCGTTACCCCCTACTCAACTCAAGCTCATCCTCCTTCGCCTTAAGGGGGAGGCCTTAAGCTCACTACTACGAGCGATAGACTTCATGAGCTCCTCATCCCTCTCCTTCAGCTCTTCAACCTTGTGCTCCAGTTGGTCCTTCCTCTGTCTGAGCCCTTCGCGAAACAACTGAAACTCCAGGTCCTAAGTATCAAAATAGGCCATCTTGCGATGCTTAGCACGATACCGTTGATACTTGGATGACATCTTCTCATATACAACCATCCTCCCCCTCTCCTAACGCTCGTGCTCGGTCTCCATGTTGAGGGTCTAGCAAAAAGTGATTAAAAATAAAATACAGGTCGACAATCGCTGTATAAGCCCAATGACGAAAGGAAAAGAAAGGAACTTACTCGCAAAGCCATACTGGTGACATTATGAGATAACTCCACATAACTCATTGCAGTGAACACCTCATTTTCAGGGGAAACACATAGAGGAGCCAAAACAGACGCTACTTGCTCACAGTTCGACAATAAGTTATAGTCCCCTAGGATGACTATGTGGCGATCAGGCCCCTCCGCTCTGACCTCCACGAGATTATGGCAACCTACAAACTCATTGACCTCCTCCGAGTAGGCATCTGAACCTGAGTTGTCGCCCTCAATGCGACAACCTCCAACGTTGGATCATGCGTCGCCCTCAGCAGCGCGTACAGATCCAGCTTCTAAGTAAACCCCCTCTATATGAGGAGATCTCCCTGACAATATGACATCAGCCATAAATGTGGCATAGGTGATATCTGCGACGCCTTACTTCTATCAGTGTCAACAACCACACCCTTCCAAGCTCTATCCTCCTTCTTTTTCTCGATAATGGCTCATCCGTATTGGAGGATTCGTCCAAAAGGTAGGGGTTGGCATTAAAGAATCCCCCTCCCTCACGACCATGACTCGAGAAGGGCCTTCTAATTGAACATATCGAGGAAGACCTTCTCAAACAGATTCACTCAAAACAAATTATGTGGCCACGACGGCAACTGCCTATCAAAACGTGGGAACTGACACCCTCCGCCTGGAAGCTCCTTGACTTGCCATTGTGAAGAAGTTGAATTAATGGATGATGATATATAACTAATGAACTGGTGAAGGTAATACACTCGCCAGTTGAAACTTTAGGGCCATAACGCTTTACAAAGGAAGGCCAATCTCGTGTTTCCACTACATGGGGTAACAGACGAGCTACTCAATCCCTTATGCCCCTAATAGGACTAGGCGGATGTCCCATAGCTGCAAGCAAGATGTAAACCAGCTTTATAATGTATACAGACGAAGGAAGAATAAAAAGAGTGACGACACTTACTAGTCTCATTCCATCGCTCCAGGAATCCGGCAGAGTAAAAAACGATATGTTCGATTTTGACAAAGAAGTACTTGTGCCAAAACCTGCGACTTGCTCAATCGTCTATCCTGACCATCAACCCTTCCGTGCCACGGTGCCTCAAATTTACCATGGTACCTCTATGTAAGCTAGGTAAAAACATGTGCAAAAGGTGGTGGATATATACATTACAGTCCGCCAACTCCGCATACTTGGTCAACAGTAGAAGCACCTTAAGAGTATATGGCGAGAGCTGCGCCGGACAAGCGTGATAGAACCAATAGAATCATTCCTCTAAGGGGAAGAGAGGAAAAGCGCAGCCAATCGCAAAAGGGTACGGGGGCAGGAGTTGTAGGGGGGTCTTTGAAGAAGTCACTTCGAGACATAGGGTATCACGATAATAACTCCTCTATCATGGGGAGATTGTCACCTTCCTCTACCATATTTTCACCACCTGAAGGGAGCACCATAGACAATAGGGTAGCCTCAGTGACCCCTTCACGAGAACGATATGACCTTGGCATGACTTCGTTTAGAAAGGTATCAACACAAAAAGAAGAAAGAGGAAGAGACTACAAATAAAGAACGTGAGAAGAAGTAGAATTGTATTAGAGCAAACTCGAAGGAAATAGGGAGGTTATCATGAGTGAAATGGCCAACAACTTTTGAAAAAACAAACCCTCCACCTATTTATAGAGTTGGGTGGCACCAGAATCAAAGCGGGAGGGTCACAGAGTAGCGCTGGAATCGAAGCATCAAGCCATCAACTGCTGCCTCGAAAACATGTGCAATGATGACGCACATGAAGATGCCATCATCTCCAGGTAAAATGTATTACCCGGTGTCTTACCAAGCAGGGTGATCGTCCCCTATTAGCCATGTTATAATGCCTCGAAGGGTCAAATTTCTCCATAGGAATGCATGAGGTCGGCTCATCGAGGATGCACCGAGTTGAAACCCCAACAAACGGATGGACTAACTGTATGAGCTCAAATTTATCCAATCACGACTAACGACTAGCACGACGAATGACGGTTCTCCTTGATTCGATGTCCTCTGGAAGATGACCTTAAGGTAGACGAAAGACTATACGACCTTTGTAACAGTGTAGGTCCACTAGGGGACATTAGGAATATTCCTTGTAAAGTCTTTTACTACTTAGAAGGGTTTCTCTCCTTGTATATATAGAGGGGAATAACCTTGTATAAAGGGACACCCGAATTTTGGCTGTAATATTACTTACGAATGAAAAGATTCCAAAGTTGAATTTAATCAAGAAAGAAATCTTCACTTTATCTATCTTTCCTTCTCGAGATTATTACACTGAGCTAAGATTCACCCCTTTATCTTTGATTGATTTGTTCAAAAGGGTTTCAATAACTTTCGGGTCAAACAACAACGACATGACCATACCAAATTGGTTGTTACATAAAGTGGCACATTTTATCGTTATATAACGACATGCTTAAGGATACGATACAATAGAATTTAAGTAGCAATCAAAATAAATATCATATTTAAAGTAATAATACTTTAAATACGATACATTATAATTGTGCTATAATTTTTCTTGAGCTTTGATGGACAATGTGCTACCACACTTATATTCTTTAAATTCTTAATGATTGATATTCTTTTAATTTTTTCAGTAACGATTTTCAATACATTTTTGTATGTAATTAATGATAATAAATGCAACATATTATCATTAGCTTAATTCCTAATGTTGAATTATCTTAGTCCATACATGTTTTCACTCTTTGAGAAAGACAATAAAGGGTTATATCCCAAGAGTATCATATTCAAATAGAAAGTATTAAGTAAATAAGATATAATTCGGTCAAACTTTTCTATGACATATTTATTTGTTTTGATAGTTTTTGGTTATTAAAGTAAAATATTGTTATAAAGAACATAAATTATTACATAACACGAAGAGTAATTCAAAAAAAACTTAACAATTATAGTAAAGTTTATTATAAAGCATGACTGTTATAGAGAGTACCTTATAAATATATGAACTATTAATCTAAAATTTGGAATTTTGCTATAAGAGTTTCTTTTCCATCGGAGTAATAAAGTTTTTCAAATAATCATTTGGGTAACTCTTAAGAGGAATCTTTATACAAATAATCGATTAAATTTACTCTTTATAGTACTTTTTAGTCAAAATGTATAATTTATTATATTTTTATAATTATACACATATTATATCTATTAGCTATTTTTAAAATTTAAGCATTGCTGTGGACGGCTATTTGGTTAATTCTTCATTTTCACAAAGCTCAAAGCGTCGAATGTACTACTTTTGCTAAGTTTGGAAACGCCCTATACCCGTATTTTTCACCCGTTCCAAATCTCAGTCTTCTCTCTAATTTTTAAGGTATTTCCTCAAATTATGATGATTTGCTTCAATTTCTTTTTCATTTATGTTTTCCGGTGAACTTTGTTTCTTAAATCTGATACTTTGAATTTGAATCTTTGATTTCATTTCTTAGGGTCAGCTTCTTTTTAGGTATTTTTGTGTGTGAATTCATTTCTGCTGTTTTTTTGGGTTGTTTTTACTGGGTGTTGGGTTTTAATTCCATTTAGGGTTTTCTCCTTGAAATTTAAGCTTTCATTTTGCAAAGTTTCAACTAATTTTTTTCGATTAATTTCCTTTTTATGATGCAGGAAATTTTCTTTAATATATTTGAAGAGTTTGCAGCTTTGGAGATTTGGTAAAGTTTTAACTTTTTTGAATTATTTTTTTAAATAAAAGTACTCTCTCCGTCCTAATTTGTTTGATGTACTTCGGATTCGAGATTGAAACGAGTTGTTCTTTGGCCATTTCTTATATGCCTTTCAAATATTTTGAATTGTTAATCACTGTGACTTAGAGTACTTTTTAAATTTTCATTATTAAAAAAAAAATAGCACTTTTTAAATTTATAGATTCTATGTTCGAATTTGCTGTCAAAATTAAGAATTTTGACTATCATTTTTTTGGATATAGGGAGTATTATTTCATGCCTGCTTTCTCTGAATTATTATTTGCTTGTTTTGGTAGGTTAATGATTGAAAAGGAGATTTGAAGTTGTAAACTTTGAGTTAAAGTTGGTTAATTGTGATAATGGAACAAGGTTTGCGTTCCGATGGTAATAATACTCCAAGCATCGATAAAACTAGGGTTTTGGATGTGAAGCCTTTGAGATGTCTTGCACCTGTTTTTCCATCCCCAAATGGAATGTCTTCTGTTTCAACTCCACAGCCCTCACCTTTTGTCTGTGTTCCTCCCACTGGTCCATTCCCACCTGGGGTTGCTCCATTTTACCCTTTTGTGGCTCCAAATGATTCGGGAAGGCCAGTTGAAAGTAGTCAACAAACTCCGAGTGGGGTGCCGAATCAGAGTGGCCCTTTTGGTTTTGCGCAGCCTATATCTCCCGTTCCTTTAAACTCGTTCAGAACTCCAACAACTGCAAATGGAAATAGTGGAAGGTCAAGGAGGGCTGTAGACGATGATGATTACAGTAATTCACAGGACCAGAATGACCAATTTGCCAGTGGATTTAGTGTGCACGTGAATAATGTTGAAGATTCTGGAACTGGAAAAAAAAGGGGAAGACCGAAAAAGCCTCGGAGAGCTCAGCAGGCTGAGGGGTCGACCCCTGTGGAAGTGGATGTTGAACCTTTGTTGACTCAGTTGCTCACGTCTTTTAAACTTGTTGACTTGGATCAGGTCAAGAAAGCTGATGGTGACAAGGAGCTAGTGGGGAGGGTACTGTTGGTTTTTGACTTGTTCAGACGAAGGATGACCCAAATTGACGAATCGAGGGATGGGTCAGCTTCTGGTAGAAGACCAGACCTAAAAGCTTCTAATATGCTGATGACAAAGGGAGTTCGGACAAACCAAACAAAGAGGATTGGAAATGCACCTGGGATTGAAGTTGGTGACATCTTCTTCTTCAGGATGGAATTGTGCCTAGTGGGATTGCATGCCCCAACTATGGCTGGGATAGATTATATGAGTGTCAAACTAACAATGGACGAAGAACCTCTTGCGGTCAGCATAGTGTCCTCTGGAGGATATGATGATGATGGAGGTGATGGCAATGTATTAATTTACACTGGCCATGGTGGAGTCCAGAGGAAAGACGGGCAAGTGTTTGATCAGAAACTTGAGAGGGGAAACCTTGCTTTGGAAAAGAGTGTGCATCGAGCCAATGAAGTAAGAGTAATTAGGGGTGTTAAGGATGTTGCATATCCAACTGGGAAGATCTATATTTACGATGGACTTTATAAGATTCAGGAATCATGGGCAGAGAAAAACAAGGTAGGCTTCAATGTATTCAAGTACAAACTTCTGAGAGTCCCTGGGCAGCCTGAAGCATTTAAAGTATGGAAGTCAATTCAGCAATGGAGAGATGGTATGGCATCACGTGTTGGAGTCATCCTACCGGACTTGACGTCTGGTGCAGAAAGTCAACCAGTTTGTCTTGTTAATGATGTAGATGATGAGAAAGGACCTGCCTATTTCACATATATTCCTAGTTTGAAGTACTCAAAACCTTTTGTAATGCCTAGACCCTCTCCGAGTTGTCACTGCGTTGGTGGGTGCCAACCTGCTGACTCCAATTGCACTTGTATTCAGAGTAATGGAGGTTTTTTGCCTTATAGTTCACTTGGAGTTCTTTTGAGTTACAAAACCTTGATACATGAGTGTGGTTCAGCCTGTTCATGCCCTCCTAATTGCCGAAATCGAATGTCTCAAGGAGGTCCTAAAGCTCGTTTGGAGGTCTTTAAGACAAAAAATAGAGGTTGGGGACTCAGATCTTGGGATCCTATACGTGGAGGTGGTTTCATTTGTGAATATGCTGGAGAAGTCATAGACTCTAGTAATTACAGTGATGACAATTACATTTTTTATGCAACCCGTATATATGCGCCATTAGAAGCCGAGCGTGATGATAATGACGAGTCTCGGAAAGTCCCTTTTCCCCTGGTCATAAGTGCCAAAAATGGTGGAAATATTTCTCGCTTTATGAACCATAGTTGTTCGCCTAATGTTCACTGGCAGCTTGTTGTGCGACAAAGTAACAATGAAGCAACCTACCATATTGCCTTTTTCGCCATTAGACACATTCCTCCCATGCAAGAGTTGACCTTTGATTATGGTATGGACAAAGCAGATCATAGGAGAAAGAAGTGCTTATGTGGCTCGTTGAACTGTAGAGGTTATTTTTACTAGTCTTCAAGGTCTGATGACACAAAGGGAGTTTCCTAGTCACAAATCCAGTGGATCAGGTTAGGTTTCTTTTGTTCAAAAGTCAAAACTCTCATTGTGATTGCTCATTTTTCCTTTTTAACCCATGTGTAGTGATTATCATGAGAAACATAGATCAAGTAAATTGGTCAATATTTAAAGCCATGTCAACTTAGTTTAAGTAAATTGGTGAATATTGAAGTCATGTGAAACTCTTAAGTCAATTGGTTAATAGTTAAAGTAGCTGGCTGTCTTCACTTAATATGACTACACTGGATTTTAATCTGAAACTGCCTTCAAACAGAAAAGAGGCACATGCTAGGGTATAGGCGCAAGCCATTTCTTTTTAATTTTAGTTTTTAATTTTTGTAAGTTGCAGATGTGTTTGAAATAATGGACTGAACACAATTTTTAATACGTGTACGATTTTATTTGGGCTACAAATAAGTTTTCGTACAAACACGTTTTATTTTACCAAAAACACAGTTATTGTCTAGTTTTAAACTAGCCCAAGAAGAATAAATAAGTTGGGCTACTTAAAAGACTCTTATTATAAAATAACTTGGGCTACCCTCGGGTGACTTATCTTATACAAATAAGGTTTATTGAACACCACTGGAATAAATTAAACTAATAAATTCAAGCAACATTGTTAATAGAAATAAATTTGCTTTTCAATACTTCTAATTAACTGTCATATGTATCTTATGCGCACATTTATTTGCACTATCCCAGCACCCCTACTCGTACTTGTATACATATTGGTGAATCCTAAAATATTAGGAATGACGACTCCGACCTCGAGATCCCTCCCCTTATCAAATACTCGCACCTTTGTCCATGTGACATAAGCCCCGTATTTCCTTCCCTGTTCAGTTATGCTTTCCCCTCTCATTTTCTCGTTCTTGATTTCAATTATACTCGTTTCATCACATTTCATGTGACCTTATTGATTGTTTGGTGTATGAAGTTAGTTGACCTTTATATGTTTATATATTTATAGATATACTACTGTCATACCATGTCACCATTTATTCTTTTAATGTTAAAATTGTTAATTTAGAGTGGGAGCTAACATAAACTCATTCAGATTAGGAAAAGGGAACATGAACCATTGAAAAATACTCTAATTATTGTAGTGATTAGGTTGTCAAAGTATATTACAATGTTTTAGAGAGTTTGACCTCAGATCAAACTGTGACACACAAAATGGGACTAGTGGAATGTATATTCTTTGAAAGAGGAGTGGATAACATTACATTTGTTGTAAAAATGTGATTTTAAATGGATTTCTGGTATAAATTTGAGGAATTTGAGTTTTGGAACTTGATTGGAAGTTGAGTAGATATTAATTTGTCAAGTCGGGAACCAACCGTTCACAGAAAATTCTTGATCTGATCAAATCTTAACAAATTTTGTGTTTTCAAAAGGAGGTAGAGGAAACTGATGATATCAAGTGTCCCTTGCTAAAGATTTGCTGAAGCAATAGAGGTGTTCATTTGTCATCATTAGTGTCCTTAGGACACTTGTCTCTCTCTCCCTCTTCCTCTCCCTTTAAATTTCCATTCTTTTCCCGCACCGGGGTGTGGTTGGGGGGGGGGGGTAGGATGAATTTTAGGAGTTTTACTTGTAAACAGAATACTTATTGATTCTGGATGTCTTTTATTTGTGTTTTTTCATACCTCAACAATTGGTGTTCCTCCTTTCTGCATGATTATTTTTGCTGAAGGTTTCTTGTTCCCTGGCATAATCTAATTGTCCTACTGAGTTGCTTTCATATTTTCTGGTAACTTGATATTTTAGAACCAAAAATTTAAGCATACTGTAGCCGTGTTAGAAAATATAGTCTCTGTTAAAGTTCTTACTGAAAAAAGATGGACAGTATGAATTGATTATTTTAGAATTTTCTAAAACGAAATGGTCACTAATTTTCTGGCTATTGCTGTTGTAGGTATGTGTTGAAAGATAGATTACTGGGGGCGGAGTTGAGGTTAATTATAGTGTTAATCTATACAGTAGAGAAGTTTGGTTTCCTGTTCTTTAACATCATCTAATTGTCCTAATGAGTTGCTTTCATATTTTCGGGTAACTTGATATTTTAGAGCCAAAAATTTAAGTGTAGTGTAGCCGTGTTAGAAACTATTGTCTCTGTTAAAGTTCTTACTGAAACGATGGACAGTATGAATTGGTTATTTTAGAATTTTTTAAAATGGAACGGTCATTAGTTTTCTGGCTGTTGCTGTTGTAGGTATGTGTTGAGAGATAGATTGCTGGGGGCGGAGTTGATGTTAATTGAAGTGTTATTCTATACAGTAGAGAAGTTTGGTTTCATGTTCTTTAACATCATCTAATTGTCCTAATGAGTTGCTTTCATATTTTCGGGTAACTTGATATTTTAGAGCCAAAAATTTAAGTGTAGTGTAGCCGTGTTAGAAACTATTGTCTCTGTTAAAGTTCTTACTGAAAAGATGGACAGTATGAATTGGTTATTTTAGAATTTTCTAAAACGAAATGGTCATTAGTTTCATGGCTGTTGCTGTTGTAGGTATGTGTTGAGAGATAGATTACTGGGGGCAGAGTTGAGGTTAATTAAAGTGTTAATCTATCCAGTAGAGAAGTTTGGTTTCCTGTTCTTTAATATCATCTAATTGTCCTACTGAGTTGCTTTCATATTTTCGGGTAACTTGATATTTAAGTGTACTGTAGCCGTGTTAGAAACTATTGTCTCTGTTAAAGTTCTTACTGAAAAGATGGACAGTATGAATTGGTTATTTTAGAATTTTCTAAAACGAAATGGTCATTAGTTTTCTGGCTGTAGCTGTTGTAGATATGTGTTGAGAGATAGATTACTGGGGGCGGAGTTGATGTTAATTGAAGTGTTAATCTATACAGTAGAGAAGTTTGGTTTCCTGTTCTTTAACATGATCTAACTGTCCTACTGAGTTGCTTTCATATTTCAGGTAACTTGATATTTTAGAGCCAAAAATTTAAGTGAGCCGTGTTAGAAACAATTGTCTCTGTTAAAGTTCTTACTGAAAAGATAGACAGTATGAATTGGTTATTTTAGAATTTTCTAAAACGAAATGGTCATTAGTTTTCTGGCTGTTGCTGTTGTAGGTATGTGTTGAGAGATAGATTACTGAGGGCGGAGTTGAGGTTAATTAAAGTGTTAATCTATCCAGTAGAGAAGTTTGGTTTCCTGTTCTTTAATATCATCTAATTGTCCTACTGAGTTGCTTTCATATTTTCGGGTAACTTGATATTTTAGAGCCAAAAATTTAAGTGTACTGTAGCCGTGTTAGAATCTATTGTCTCTGTTAAAGTTCTTACTGAAAAGATGGACAGTATGAGTTGGTTATCTTTGAATTTTCTAAAATGAAATGGTCATTAGCTTTCTGGCTGTTGCTGTTGTAGTTATGGGTTGAGAGATAGATTACTGGGGGCAGAGTTGATGTTAATTGAAGTGTTAATCTATACAGTAGAGAAGTTTGGTTTCCTGTTCTTTAACATCATCTAATTGTCCTACTGAGTTGCTTTCATATTTCGGGTAACTTGATATTTTAGAGCCAAAAATTTAAGTGAGCCGTGTTAGAAACAATTGTCTCTGTTAAAGTTCTTACTGAAAAGATGGACAGTATGAATTGGTTATTTTAGAATTTTCTAAAACGAAATGGTCATTAGTTTTCTGGCTGTTGCTGTTGTAGGTATGTGTTGAGAGATAGATTACTGGGGACGGAGTTGAGGTTAATTAAAGTGTTAATCTATACAGTAGGGAAGTTTGGTTTCCTATTCTTTAACATCATCTAATTGTCCTACTGAGTTGCTTTCATATTTTCGGGTAACTTGATATTTTAGAGCCAAAAATTTAAGTGTAGTGTAGCCGTGTTAGAAACTATTGTCTCTGTTAAAGTTCTTACTGAAAAGATGGACAGTATGAATTGGTTATTTTAGAATTTTCTAAAACGAAATGGTCATTAGTTTTCTGGCCGTTGCTGTTGTAGGTATGTGTTGAGAGATAGATTACTGGGGGCGGAGTTGAGTTTTATTAAAGTGTTAATCTATACAGTAGGGAAGTTTGGTTTCCTATTCTTTAACATCATCTAATTGTCCTACTGAGTTGCTTTCATATTTTCGGGTAACTTGATATTTTAGAGCCAAAAATTTAAGTGTTGTGTAGCCGTTTTAGAAACTATTGTCTCTGTTAAAGTTCTTACTGAAAAGATGGACAGTATGAATTGGTTATTTTAGAATTTTCTAAAACGAAATGGTCATTAGTTTTCTGGCCGTTGCTGTTGTAGGTATGTGTTGAGAGATAGATTACTGGGGGCGGACAACTTTTGGCGTGATGACATTTTCTAGCTCACTATAGCACACTGCAATAGTCCTGCTACCGAGCATGTTTTATTATCATTTTAAGTAACGTGGGAACAACATTTCATCTTCTTAACTGTCACAAGGAAAAAGTCATATAATGTGTGTGTGTATGCATATATATTCCTTTCCTTTCACATGGAGGCATATATATGTGTGCGCGCGCATATATATGTGTGTGTGCGCATATATATTCCTTTCCCTTCACATGGATGCTCAGTAAAGCATACTGCAAGCTTCAGTAAAATTCTTAGTCCTACTATTTAACACCCCTACCGAGCATGATGTAGATATCATTTTATTACCCACCATATTACAAAAATCTTATTGGTAAAGCATTTATTTGTTGAATTTATTTACCATATTAGTATTTGGTGATAAGGGGAAGACGTGCTGTGCTCATGAAGGCTATAAATCAATTAGAAACAGCTCAATTTGGCTTGTATTTCCTCCATTTTTCTTGCGTTTGTCTCACATGGTAGCCGATCCAGAGTGGTTTTGGAAGTAGATACCTTATGAATCAACTGTATTCTCACCTGAGTATATCTGAATGTTTTGGTGTTCTCATTTACTTTTTTCTTTGCTTCCTTCATGTCTCTTTTACCTTATCGCTAAATTTTTTGTGTTCTTTCTGCACCCATAAAAAAATATGGGGGACAAAATGCTAAGCGTGCTGGTTTTTCCTCTTGTCGAATGATAGGTTGAAGATAAACAAGGCATGTAGCACCTACTCTTGAATGGATGGCGTCAACTGTAGATTTATCGCATCGCTGGGAGAAAAGTCCTTGGTGTTTGTAGTTGTAACTTATCAGCTTGCTAAAGCTTTGTAACTTTTTGTAGCTTTGCTGTGTTGAACTTTATGTTTGTAATTTCTAGTCAAGCTTGTTGGTGATGCATAGGTCTTTTTGCTCATCATAATTTCCCTATTTCTCTTTGGCCACTAGAATTGAACTATTTCCCTGTGAAATTCTCTACGAAGACGTAGTTATTTTGTGGTGACTGCTTGTCCGCCCGATCCCCGCCCCACCCACCCCAACCCCCCTAAAAGTTCTTTGGTAGCTTGTTACAGATTCTGATATGGTAGGCCGATCTCTAATCCCAGAGCTACTGCTAATTTTCTGTAGATAGCTTGAGTTGGCATTAACCGTTTAAACTTTGAAAATGTCTCTGTCTAATACTTCCTACATCCTTTGCCGTAGAATGATGAATAGTTGTGAGTACAATATATTTGAGAAAATTTTAAGGAGCCATTCAGTTATTTAGAAACAAACTGAAGTCAATCACCATTATTACAAAGTTGTATGAAACTACATGTATAATCCTACAAACTTAAACGTGTTCAAGAATGTTGAGTTCTGAGCCATAGCATTATTATTTGGTCCTTTCTGCCTCAAAAATCACAGTTTTCGTTTGTGGATATCACAAAGTAAACATCACAATATAGGCAGACACTTGTATAATTTCAATATAGCAGAGGCCGCAAAATTAAACATTATGCTGATACAATTGTTGTGAAATGTTGATATAAAAAAAATGGAACTGCACAATTATTGGAGATCAAATAAAAATTTAATGATAATCTCCAGTAATATACAATAGCTAGCTTTACAGGGTTATCAAACAATCAGATACTGGAAGAGACTCCTCTTTATGAACTTTACTTTCCGGGAACAAAGTTAGTGGTATAGGCCCAAGCATTGTTATTAATCGGGTCATCAAGGTGGTGGGCAAGATTTTCCAATGGACCATTTCCGGAAACAATAGCCTGCACAAAGAATCCAAACATATTCTTGATCTCTTTTACCTTGAGCTCAGCAAAAGCCTCTGGGTCTTCAGCAAGGCCTAGTGGGTCGAAGTTGCCACCAGGGTAAAATGGGTCAACAACCTCACCCAGAGGCCCACCAGCAACATGGTAACCCTCAACGGCTCCCATCAACACAACTTGACAAGCCCAGATGGCCAAAATACTTTGCGTGTGGACCAAACTTGGGTAGCCCAAGTAATCAAGTCCACCTTCGCTGAAAATCTGCGATACAACCTTGAACCATACAGCTTCGCCGAACTTGACATCATTACGTGCCAAGAGTTCAGGGAAGACACAACCAAGAGCTCCAAGCATGGCCCATCTACAGTGGATCACCTCCAACTCACAGTTCTTGGCAAATATTTCTGGATCAGTTGAAAGCCCAGCAGTGTCCCAGCCATAGTCACCAGGAAATTTACCAGTCAAGTAGCTTGGAGACTCACTAGAGAATGGGCCCAAGTACTTAACACGATCAGGACCATACTATGGGATGCCTGAAGAAACAGGCTTGGCCTTGCTAGCAGTCTTCCTCATGTTAACTTCCCCATTTCCAGTGATTTTAGTGGAAGATGGTGAGAGTTTTACTGCATTTCCTGCAGAAGATGAAGAAAGAGCCATGGTAGAAGATCTCATTGTAGAAGTAGAATGATTGCACAAAAAGAAGAGTTGATTTGAGGCTTGAGTTTTATGGGCTTTGCACTAAGTGTATAAGGAAATTTTACACCCTATATAAAATCTTAGTACCCTATTTATTTTGAATAAATACTATTTTAAAATATTACATCATATAGATACATTTTGTACTTTATAGCGAAATATCTAATTATAGTTAAATCCTACGTTTAAGGCACCATATATGCTAAATAATAATTTTCCTCTCTTTTTTAGTCTTTTCTTTCACATAATCACAATGAAATTGACTAACCGCGTTCTCTCAACTATTCTTTATGTATACACTTTTTCTCTCCAAACCCACGATTCATACCTCTTCTCCCACCCAAGTTCTCTAGTTCTCCTCCATTATCACTCCCCATTTTTTCTCTCTAAAATCACTGTTTTAGAGCGGATACAATCGCTTACGGTAACTTTAATTCTTAGATTTTGATATCATTATTTTGCTTTTTTGGTTTTGATACAAATTTTTAGATTTTTGTTTGTTTCGTTATTTTGCTTTTCTGATTTTAATTCTTATATTTTTGTTTGTTTCTGAAACAATAACCATTGTTATTGTTTACTCACCAGGAAGCTTTCATTTTTCTCTCCAATGGATGTTTTAACGCCACACAACATGATAACCAGAGGTATACCCACCAAGATTCTCAATTTGATGGGCGCTCTTTCTCGTTGCAAATAACACAAGCGGAGTCAGATTTTGCAGGTTAATCAGCAACTACAACGTTTGAGAGAAGAATTAAATTACACATGACAAATCGAAAGAAGTCCAAGTTGCAAAATATTCAAAAGAAACAAAAAATTCAGTTGCTTCAAAGAGGAAAAAGCCTTTGAATGATTCTTCATGTGTCAATGTTAAGGAAGTTTATGCAAAAAAAAAAAAAACATCATATACACGACATGAAAAGGTAATTGTCATGTTAACAATATGCATTCAAAGAAATTTGTATGTATTCATAATTATTCAAGTTATTTTATGTGTATGATGTTGTATTCGCATGTACCTAATTGTATTTATAAATATTAAAGCAATTTGCACACTGACATTGTCAATATCTGAGTTGTGCTTATTTAAATATTATATGTTGTATTTAAATGTATTTACATAAATTCGATTTTATATTCTCTATATTTCAGTACTTATTTCAGTTTTCCTTGCATGTTATATGTATATATTCACATTTTTGTACTATTTGGTATTAATATATATTTTATTTTTTAATTTTGTATGATATTGTATTCATATGTATCTAGTTGTATTCATAAGCTTAAAACTCATTTGCACATTCACAATTTCAATATCTGAGTTGTGCTTAGTTGAATATTATATGTTGTATTTACAAGTATTTATATGTATTCAATTTTACATTCTCTGTATTTCAGTTCTTATTTTAGTTTGCATTGTATGTTGTATGTATATATTCATAATTTTTTACTATTTGGTATTAATGTATATTTCATTTTTTAATTTGTATGATGTTGTATTCATATGTATATAGTTGTATTCATACGTATTAAAACTCATTTGTACTTCACAATTTCAATATCTAAGTTGTGCTTAGTTGAATATTATATGTTGTATTTATACGTATTTAGATGTATTCAATTTTACATTCTCTGTATTTCAGTACTTACTACAGTTTTCCTTGCATGTTGTATGTATATATTCACAACTTTGTACTATTTGGTATTAATGTATATTTTATTTTTTAATTTTACCTTGTTGTATTTATATGTATTCATAATACAAAATGAGTTACTTTATTAAAGATGAATATGAAACATTTTTAAAATTCTTGTTTGTATGAAGGAAAATGATCTGTTTGTGAAACACCCACCAAGATATTCACCACATATTTGTTCTTATACAAACACAGACATAGTATCCGATCTCAAAGAAAAGCTTACTCCAGAACAATATAAACTATTAAGTTCTTGTTTAGGAAGTCTCCTTGGTATGGATCTGTGTGATGTACAACATCAGCTCTTCAAGTATTTCATGGTTAGGTAGTTAGAAGGAAGTACTGATGACGTATTTTCAACACACCTAAATGGTACAACAATTTCCTTCTCAATCAAAGAGTTTGCCCTTGCCACTGGTCTCAAATGTGTTGATGATTCATTGTCTTTTAAGTTTAACACAGAGATGCCCAACCGTATTGTTCAAACATACTTTGGTGGTTCAAAGCTGGTTAAAATGGAAGCTTTATTGTCATGCTTTTGATAAAAAAAAGTGGTATGATGGCAACGACGGTGATGCCATCAAGATATCATTGTTGTATCTCATACACACATGGATATTCTCACCAGAGAAGAAAACCACAACCATCCCACGACTACATTTTGACTTAGTCGAGAGTGGGAAATACTCTGATTATCCATGGGGTACTCTTGCATTCAGCAGCCTTATTACATCTATTAGTAAGAAAATGGATTTTCAAATGAAGTACTATAGGATTGCTGGTATGCCACTCGCAATGCAAGTTTGGTTTTATGAGTGCTGCTCAAAGGTTGACCCTGGAATTGCAAAACGCCTTGGTAATCGGATGCCCAGATTGCTCAACTGGAGAACCATTGTAAATCAACTGACATTTACTTATCTGATGAATGGCATGTTCACAGACCAGGGAAACATGGTAAATTAATATTTCATAAGTTTCTGAAATTCAATTTTGCATAAGTATAGTCTATTCTGCATATAACATACATATGAATATGTATTGTATATTCAAGTTCCATACACCCAAGTCTTCCATACAGACACATACATTATTATATACAAATAACATACATATGCATACAATATACATGTAAATACAACCTAGATTATCCATATGCAATACACTTTCTTCTGCATACATATTATACTTTCCTTTTGCTACAGCCTACAGTTGCACATAATATACATTTCGAGATCTAGAATTTTATAGACACTTCATTTCTTGACTGGTGTTGTATAAATGCTCATGGGCTCAGAGATACCCCAATTTGGGAGTTATTTTCTGCGCTTGTGTTTTGGGTACATAATTGGAGACAACCCAACTGAAAAAGCGATGGAGAATTTTATCATTCATGTTTGGAATTTTGTTTCTAAACCTCGGATTCTAATGCATGCAGAAGGTTATTGTATTTTCCGATTTGAAAATAAAATGGATATGGATCTGGTATTACAATCAGGTCCATATTCTTATAGGAACAAACCAATGGTGATGAGACCTTGGGAAACTGATTTCTCGTTTCAAAATGATGTGTTGAGTACGATCCCAGTATGGGTGAAATTCCCAGGGTTGCCAGTTGAATATTGGTCAGTTGATGTGTTGAGCAAACTTGCTAGTGCTATTGCTACACCTTTGTATTCTGATAAAATTACTGCACATTATGAGAGGATCTCATTTGCTCGTGTCCTTGTGGAAGTAGATGCCTCTCAACCTTTACCAGATCACATTGACCTTGAAACTCCATATGGTCACAAAATTCAACTAGTAGATTATGATTGGAAACCTGTCTTTTGTAATCATTGCCTCAAGTTTGGGCATGACACAAATGATTGCTGGTTCAATGATAAAGTTGATGAGAAAGCTCATATGGAACCCCAGGAACCTCAGGAGGATATTAGGAAGAAGAACAAACTTGCTAAAAATATTAGGCAGAGGTGGACAGTCAAAAAGGATCCTAAGGATAGGGTGATGCAAACTGATGTGTTAGATAAAGAAGAAGGTGGAAATATAGTGAAGAATACTATGGAGAATCAGCAGGGCACTATAGATGAGAGTCATAACCAACAGTCTGGTGCTAATGTACTAGTGAATACAAACAGGAAGGATGCAGCTACGGAGAGTAATAATGGTGGCACACCTGTTGCAGATATTGCCTTGATTGTGAATGGTGAAGTATCTTCTGTAGTACCAGCCTTGATGGTAAATGATAACAGGGGGAAAGCTAAAGTGGATGAGATAACTGCTGGTGATAACAGACAAGTTGATCCTGGCCCTTCTTTTTCATGATCATAGTCACTTGGAACATTAGAGGGCTAAATTTAGCCCATAAACAGAAAGAACTTAAGAACTTTCTGAATGTAAATAAAGTAGATGTAATGGGGTGTATTGAAACTAGAGTAAAGGAACACAAAGCTCAAAAGATCCTAGGGAAGATTGCTAAGGGATGGAAAGTTTGTTGCAATTATTCTGAGGCAGCAAATGGTAGGATATGGTTGATCTGGAAACCTCATATCCAGGTTACCACTTCCTCCATTACTGATCAGTTTATACAATGTCATGTTGAGGACTCAGTGGCTCATGTTAAAACTCATCTGTGTGTTGTGTATGCTCACAACACTGGTACTCTTAGAGATAGATTGTGGAATGATCTTAGGAGTATCACTATCCAGGATCCTTGGCTTCTTTGTGGTGATTTTAATAATGTGCTGAATGCTGAGGATAGAATAGGCTCCATTGTCACTGAGGCTGAAGTTAGGGGATTCAAACAGCTTATAGAAGACCAACAACTTACTCCTCTCAAGAGAATAGGGTGGAATTATACTTGGAATAATAAACATGTGTATAGCAAAATAGATTGGGCTTTGGGGAACTTTCAATGGTTGCAAAATTATGGACATATTGAGGCTGAGTTTTTGAATCCTTCTGTTTCAGACCATACACCAATATGTGTAAGGTTTGGGAGTCAGAAGATGCTACATCCAAAACCTTTTAGATTTTATACTGGGATCATGGAATTCCCACAGTTCCATGACAAGATCTATGAGGTATGGCAGCAAGATTGTGCAGGAGGTCCTATGAAACAAGTTTGGACAAAATTGAAAATTCTGAAGAAGCAACTTAGGGAGGTGAATGGTTATATGGCTTCCTTTAAACAAAGACTTATACAAGCTAGAGAGAGACTTGATATTATCCAGGGCCAAATGAAGTTCCTACCTCATCCAGAGAATTTATTTACTGAGGAAAAGGAGACTTTGGAAGAGATTGAGAAATGGAGCAGTATTGAGGAGAAAGTTATGAGACAAAAATCAAAAGCTACATGGATTGAGTGTGGAGATGCTAATACTAAGTATTTCCATGCTCAATGGAAGATTAGGAATAGCCAGAGTAATATCAATTCAGTGTACACAGAAACAGGTATGCATTTAACTGATCCAGTTGAGGTTGAACATGAGTTCATCACTGTATTTCAGGACCTGTTGGGAGGTTGTGCTGAGGAGCTGCTCTGTGTGGATATTGCCACTGTGAAGGAGGGAAAGTGTTTGAATATTGTTCAACAAAGGAGGTTAATCAGAGAGGTCTCATTGGAAGAAATTACTGATGCATTGAAGGATATGCCAACAGACAAAGCACCTGGAGTTGATGGTTTCCCTGTGGAGTTCTTTACCAAGAATTGGGAAATTATCAAATCTGATGTCTTAGCAGCCACAAAGGAATTCTTTCAGTCGAGCATTATGGCACAATTCATAAATACTACAGCTATTGCCTTGGTTCCAAAAGTCAGTTCTCCTACTACTGTTAAAGATTATAGGCCAATTGCATGTTGTACTACTCTATACAAGCTCATTTCCAAGATCATTACCAGAAGGCTAAAGGAGGTTATTAGTGATATTGTGGGGCTAGCTCAGTCTGCATTTATAGAGGGCAGAAGCATTATAGACAATATATTGTTCAACCATGAGATCTTTAAAGGGTATTCAAGAAAGGGTGTTTCACCTAGATGTGTAATGAAAATAGACCTGAGGAAAGCATATGATTCTCTGGAGTGGTCTTTTCTTCATCAGATATTAGCAGCTTATGGTTTTCCAGCTAAGTTCTTAAGTTGGATCATGGCTTGTATTACAACTGTTTCCTACTCTCTAGTGATAAATGGTGGGCTTACAAAACCATTTAAAGCTAGGAGAGGAATAAGGCAAGGGGATCCAATGTCCCCATACCTATTTGTGTTGGAAATGGAATACCTAAATAGGATTCTGGGACAGTTACACAGGGTTGGCAACTTTAACTTCCATCCAAAATGTAGGAAGTTGAACTGCACACATGTATGCTTTGCAGATGACTTACTTATGTTTTGCAGGGCTGATACTATCTCCATTCAACTTTTGTATCAGGCATTTACAAAGTTCTCTAAGGCAACAGGAATGGAAGCTAATCCAAGGAAGAGTGCTTTATACTTAGCAGGTGTTGATAACTCATTTAAAGAAGAAATGTTGAATAAAATGGGATTCAGTACAGGTGTATTGCCATTCAGATATTTGGGAGTTCCTTTGGACTCAAAGAAACTTTCAGTTAATCAATATATGCCTCTAATTGAGAAGATCACAGCAAGGATCAATTGTTGGTCTGCCAAATTGTTGTCATATGCAGGGAGAGTCCAACTCATCAAGTCTGTAATTTTTGGTATTCAATCGTATTGGTCTCAGGTGTTCATACTCCCAAAGAAAGTGATTAAGGTTATTGATACAATGTGCAGAACTTTTCTTTGGACAGGGGCTACAAGCAAGTCTAAAAGAGCTTTGGTGGCTTGGGACAAAGTGTGCTCACCTCTTAATGCTGGTGGATTGAATATAATGAACCTCTTTCTGTGGAATAAAGCAGCAGTAGCAAAGCTCCTTTGGGATATAGCAAGGAAGAAAGATTGTTTATGGGTGAAATGGGTGCACTGCTATTACATAAAGAAGAAGGATACTGAGGCAGCTACTACTCCTAAACAAGCTGCCTGGGTCACCAGAAAAGTTATTCAATGTAAAGATAGCATAATGGAAACCAATCAGTTGGCGGGATCCTTATCTGAAAGGTTTGATGCTGTATGCCACAAAGGTAAGTTCCAAATTCACAAACTTTATGTAGCCATGATGCCTAGTTATGCTAGAGTAAGCTGGAGGAACCTGATGCTTGTTCAAAATACACTTCCTCGACATAAAATTACTGCATGGTTGGCAGCACAACAAAGGTTAAATACTGTGGATCGTTTGGAAAAAATAGGAATTCAAATTCCTGATGAATGTGTGTTCTGCAAACAACAGAATGAGACCTTCCACCATTTGTTTTTTGAATGCTGTATCACACAAAGATTGTGGGCTCGTATATGTTGCTGGTTGGGATTACATCGACACATTCATAGCTGGGAGGAGGAACTGCAGTGGATCTGCACACTGGCTCGTAGCAACACATGGAAAAAAGCTATAACTGCTGTAGCTTTTATCCATGTTGTAGCTCTAATATGGAAGGCAAGGAACTATAGTAGATTTCAGAATATGGCATACAATGAGGATGCAACTGCTAAAGAGATTGCAATGTTGATCCATATCAAAGGTAGAAGCAATAGAAAGTGGCAGCAGGGACTTAAACAATTGGACAGTTTTCCTTAATTGCTTATCTTCATTCAAACTGTTAGATTAGTGTAAAGGTAACAAGGAGCATTCACTTCTTATGGCTAGGAGATTTATGTAATTAGTCTATAACTGGATGTCCAACCAGTTATTATATAGGATTCTGTATATGGTTTGATCATGAATACAATTACACAGTTCATTTAAAAAAAAAAAAAATATACATTTCGAGATAGTGGTCAACTTTAAATATAGGTTGGATATAACATTCAATTTTCAATTTCCAGATTGTTTACAAAGACATCCAACTTATATCCACAAGAAGCGCAAAGAGCAGATTATAGATCACTCAGAGGTAGTGACTAAACCCAAGAATCCTTAATACTGGTATATCTTAAGTCAATCAAAACGTGGTGCATGTTAAGAAGCTGGAATATTCTAAAGCGGATGAAGTATCTTCTTTGAGGAATGATCTAAATTCACTCAAAGACTACGTGAGTTTTGTATTCCATTAGTAAATAATACCGTCTTGTTATTTAACATTCATATATTTTTCCAACACCTATGTAATTCTTTATGTTTTGATTAGGTGATGGGCGATTTCAAATCTTTAAGAACATTGATCAAATAAAAACTTCAACAAAATTTATGAACAGATTAAAGCAAATCAGCCACATGGTGATGGTATTCAAATGTCGTATGACGCTAAATTACAAGATATTCCCAAAGGCCAGCCAAAGAGTGATATAACTGGAGGATAGAATTTAGAGGTTAACAATTTTTTAAACCTCTGTTAGTTTATGATTCTTATTTATTCACGTTAATCATATGTAAGACACCATACATACTTTAAAATACAAGTAACTATATGTTAATTAAGTTATACAAAACTATTTAATTATATATATATATATATATATATATATATATATATATATATATATATATATATATATAACTAAGACATGTATGTAGTTGTATTTATACTTAATCTCAAGTTGTATTATGTTAATATATACTATAATTTCAAGATGCATACAAACTAAAGCTCATCACATACATATGTATGCATACAACTATATACACCATTTGTATACAACTGTTAACCCTCACATACATCTCCATACATTACCAGAAAAACATTGTACAATATGTTAATTTTTAACCTTTATTGAACACTCATATACATCTGCATACATTAACTGAATACAGATGGTAATTCTGTTTGTGATGAAGCAATGGTTTTTGGGAATAATACATATGAGATACTGTGTATCATACTACCTAAATGTGTATCCAAAGAAGAACATGCATCACAGTTTGAGTTGCCGGACCATTTTCTTCCAAGTCAAATTCCAGAAGCTAGAATTGTGATACATCATGCAGCAAAAAATCCAACAGATGCAACCCCATTAACCTCACATAGGAATCGGCGTCCTAGTATAGGGTATTATTTGCCTTTTGAGTCAAACTTTGACTCCGCGGGTTAGTACATTTTTTAAAAAGCAATGAATTATAAAGATATGATCTTGTTCCCCTTGTTTACAAAATTAAATGTTTGTGTTCGTAACTTTCCTGAACAATAGGCACCTCAGCTAAGTTGACTCCCATATTCGACAAGAAACACCCATTTGAAGATGATTTGATTTCAGGACCACATCCTACATTACTCATTCATGAGTATGAGAAATGGGTTCGTGAAGGTCTTCTTGCTAAACATTACCAAAGTAAGTGTTTTTAGTCTAACTGTCTATTCAAAATTGACAATTTAAATAATAGACATATTGTATTTTGAAACTTATTGTAGAAGTGATTTGGAAGACCATTAAAAAAAGAGCAAGTCAGCACTGCATATAACGTTGGATTTTGGCGTTGATCAAGTAACTTCAAAAAATTGGTTTTACCTTCTCTCATCTGAAGGCAAAGTATGGAATGACAATGTAAGACTCCTTCCACATTCAGTATGTTAGATCTACACTTCTATCATATACATACTTTAAATGTAGCATATTGATGTCATCTATTACTACTTGAGAAAGAAGGGAAAGTATAACCCAATGCCCAACTTCAAGTATACAACTGTTGATTGTATATTCAAGACAAGAATCACTGAAATATTCGACAGGATTCTGATACAGATAATAATACTAATGTAGTCAAAGAAGAGGATGTGATATGTGAGTACATAAGGGGCTACATATTACTAGCTAATGTACCTTGGCATATTGTGGATAATATCTTGATACCAGTCAACTTGAAGGATAAACTACACTGGGTATTGGTTGTTATCTCATTCAAGGAGAGATGTATCAAAGTGTATGACTCGTACAGATCTGCAGGTCATGATGCCTATGTAGCTCTGAGATTGATAAGCTAGTACCTCTTTATCTATCAATCAGTGGCTTTTACAGAGATAGTTAAGGCATAGATTGGTCTACTTACTAAGCATACACTGACAAGTCATATAATGATCCCTTTGAAGTTTGTTTTCATAACAGATCTGCCTCAATAGAAAGCTGGGAGCATGTGAGTATTCAATCATCATTCTTGTATGTTATATACAAATATAATTGAATAAATTATTTTTAATTGTTTCAATCAATTGTTTTTTAGAGATTGTGGGGTGTATGTTGCAGCATACACAGAGTTTCAGAGCACTCTTGCTGAGATTCCACAAATAAAATTTAATTTCAATCTACTCCGTCAAAGATATGGTGCTCTCCTCTGGGATTATGCTATGTAGAAGATAGATGTTGATGCCATAGGTGAGAATGAAGCACCTTCAAAGATTGCTAGGCGAATAACAGAGTTAGGTTCAAAGATGCAGATAGTGTTAGAGTAGCTTTAGGTTAATGTAGTTGTGGATTTACTTTTGAAGAAGAATAATGATTTGAGTAGATTTTTGGTGAACATGGTATTTAGTTTGAAAAACTTATCACTTTATCAATAGTGTTTGTGTATGACAATTGCAAGTTTTCAAACGCTGTTTCACTGGTTTGTTCTTAAGTATTCATGCTTATTCTTCAGTTTGTATTCATATGTATCTTACAGGAGTCAAGTATGTATTAATATTCAATAACTTTGCATGACCAGGTTTTAGGTGTTGAACATTTTAATATCAAAGTCAGAAACTTTATGTATTCTGATGGTAGGATATATTAAAGAATTCAGATGTTTTTCTCTGAATTCAAGTGTATTCAGTTGTATTAGAATATATTATTCAGATGTATTCACATGTATTGAGCAATATTTATTAATATATTTTATATGTATTAAACAAGTTATACGTATTCTATTGTATTCAGTTTTAGTCAGTTGTACTTAACTATTTTATTCAGCAGTAGTTACTTATATCCAAGTATTTTATTCAACTGTATTCAATTGTATTAAGTTGTAGTCAGTTGTATTCAGCAGTAGTTAGTTGTATTCAAGTATTTTATTCAGTAATATTCAGTTGTATTTTGTTTTATTCAACTGTATTCAGTTCTATTCAACTGTATTATTCACATGTATTTCTCTTTATTCAACTATAATCTTTAATATGTATCTTTCTAATTCAGTTAGTATTTGAAAAAGAATATAAATTCAGATGTATTAAACAGGTCATTATCTAGTTAGACAATATAAATTCAGACTTATTTAAAATTGTTATACTACAGCTGAGTATATAGATATATTTTGATGAATTATGACTAGTTATGTATATAACTCAGGCACTGTCCATAATAAAAAGTCAAAGTATATGTTGACAAGGTTATATTCGATTGTATCCTACACATTAAGGCAACTATATGTATTTAGAAAATGAGAATTTATTACTTGAAAATGTCATCATAAGTATTGACAAATCGTTGAAGCACCAACACATGTCAGAGTGTTAACTATTTATTACGTGGAGCATTTCTACACGTTCGCTTGTTATGTTCTCCCTGACCACATATGCTACATGAATGTTGATTTTTCGGCTGCAACAATTCACTTAAAGGTTTATTGCGCTTCTTCTTTGACCTTCCAGAAGGTCTTTTCCATTTGGGTGGTAGTACAACCTCTTTTGCAACATGTGCTGGTATATTCCAGTCATTTCTGTCTAGTAGCGGGTAAACAGGCACATCGTATGTCATTATAATAGTATTTGGTTTGTAATAGTTAGAGCAATATTCTTCGGGCATTAGAAACTTGCTCTTCAATACAGCCCAAGCATGTGGGCATGGAAATTCATCAACATGGAACCTCCCACAAATATATTTTCTCTCTAACTGGTAGACTGTGTAATTCCTCCCTTCATCGTTAACCGCATGTAAGTATTCAGTTGATGATACCACATACATTTAAAAATAGAAATATAAGTTTTGAGCACATATAAGTGAATTAGCATATGTTTAATGCTGGATTACTAACTTACATACAACTGAGTTAATTGTATATAGATGAATACATCTTTTATTTAGACCAGCATAATATCAACTATAATTAGTGCAGAACGTATCAAAAGTCTATTGTACATTAGGCAACATGTGGCTAATAAAAACAATCGAAGAATACTTCACGACAATACATATTAAAATTACATATAATACAGCTTTATTAATTGTATTCTTATGTATTCGAATAGTTTTTGCAGTATGTTTTTAGTTATATTCGGTTGTATTCATATAAGATCTTCAAAAAAACATGTTTTGTATAGGTTTGAATTTTGTTGTATTCATATTCATGGTAGTTCTATTTAATAAAATGATTGTATTCAGTTGTATTCATGCCATTAATTCAGAAAATAATTAAGCCATATACTACAATGACATTAAAATTTAACTTATAGTCATACGTGTAGACATTGCCACATTCAACGTCAGCATCTCCTAGTATTTTTTCCAAGTGTCGTGTATGTTTGTGTAGCTTCTTTGCGGTTACTACAATTCCAACGTCCAAACATCTTCTATCTTCTTTGAGGAATTCGTATATTGGCAATTCCCTTACTGAAACTAGTGCAGCATTGATTGACTCAGCAATATTTGACGTCATTTCCCATCCCATGTTAACAGGTGTATATAACCTAGCCCACTTCTCGTAACTAGCTAAATCTAAGTATTCTTTCACCTTAATATCTACCTTTTCCACCTTCTCCATCTGACTGTCAAATTCAGCTTGTGTGTATGCTTTTGCCATCGAGAAGTATATCTCGCTCAACTTGGCATTGCTCTTTTTGAATTTCTTATACACGTTGTTCCATATATGCCATATACAAGCAAAATACGATACATCTGGATAAACTCTCGATACTGATTTAATGATGGTCTCATTTTTATCTCAAACGATGCACATGTTTTCCCTCTCACCGTATGCTATCTTGAATTGCTCAAAGAACCACGTCCAAGCAACATCGTTCTCTGAATCAATAACGTGTATGCTAGTGGAAATATATGACCTGTAAATACGATTGAATATAATTATTTTTAAAACATGTATTTCAATTAAAATATTAATAGATTGTATTATAATTCAGATACTAACCTGCACCATCCAACGTGCTTGCCGAAACGAATATCCCGGTGTAGTAAGATTTCAGGTGACTCCATCCAAAACAACAATGGGTCTATAATGATCAAACCCCTTTATAAAGATATACTAGGATATATAAACGTACATGAATTCATTTTTTGACGATTTTACCATTCTGATGTAGGAACCTAGATATGTCATATCCATTGTATATGAGTATGCTGGTAATTTTTTGTATGTATCAGTCGGTTCCCCTCTAAAAAAATTCATTGCCTTTGCTTTAGTCCTCCACGCCAACATGTAGCTAACTTCTACACCTAAATCTGATTTCACATCATCAATTAGATGCCTTGGGGTGTATTTCCTCTTATGGTTAGTAAGCTTAGGCCTTACCATACCACCTACAAGGCTGCTAGTTGCCCGCCACTGCTCATACACCTTGTCCTTCGATGGACATGTATGGTTATCATTGAATTCTCTCACTTTAAATAGTTTTGATTTGTTAATGCTTGAAGCCTTAAATCTCCATTCACAATCTTATGAAATACATAATAATGCATCGCTGCAAAGAATTAATCATTATACATTTTATTAGCATAAGCGGTTGCAAAAAAAATCACTCATATACACATGAATACAATCTGACATAGATACATCCTGAAATATATATGTATAAATTTTATACTACTAATTTTTTTTAAGCAAACACTAGGCAAAGCCTAGCGTTAGATTTTTATTGATAATATAAAATTAAAATTACAACATAATAACTTGTATGTCCGAAGTATATCATGATCACCTCAGAGTTCATAACACAACTCTGTGGTGATATTACAGATAATGATATTAAGATAATGAAATGAAAAATGAGGAAGCGAGTAATGTGCTGTCCTTTCTCCAACTTTGTGATGAAATCGAAAAGATCTTCACAACTCATGCTTTGTTCTTTGTTTTACTGGGATTTCTAAAGGTATTTTGATTTTTGTTTTGCAATTCGCATTGGGAGCTTCCTTTTGTTTGCGTCTTCAGCCATCCTGCCGTCCTAACTTCTATCCCTTTGATGACTCTTTTTACTTGTTTTACTGTGCTTGACAAATCCCCCATTCTTGCAGCATTCTTCCGGCATTGCGTTAAGATATCCTCTTCCCCTCCTCTTCATATATGTTTTTTTCTTCCATATCATTCTGGATTTTGTCTGAGGATATTAGCATTGTCAGAGGTAGTTGATTGTACTGTGCAACTTGTGAAGATGCTACTAATTTGTTATCCGTAGGAGTACAGTTCATTTGTGGCTGCCTGTTGTGTAAGACTATCTTCTGATTTTGTCCACAATTTGGAGATGCTGTTTTGTTTCCAACAGTTGATGATTCTCCCGAGAATTGGATTGCTTTTTGTGTTGTTTCTATTTGGTCGATCTCTGTTGTTGTTACCTTCGAAGTGCCTGGTGTTGTATCATTTTTTGGAATGAAAACTGGCGCGTTATGGTTCAAATTGCTTGCTGTATATGACAGTTTTACATTCCCATTAGTGTTTGCAGAATTCCTTTGAACTTTTGGCTTGATCGTAGCCTCACTGTCCCCTCCTATGCTGTTGCAATCATCTTGTTGGCCTTCCTGATCAGATGACCAACCAGCAGAGCCTTCATCCCAGCTCTCGTCTTCATCAAAATAACATTGGTCCCATAGTTTCGATTTAATTATCATATCTCTCATGTTATCTAGAATTTGCTGTTTATTCTTTCCATTGAGACTTAAGAATTCCCCATTGTCGTTGATGTTAGATAATACACTTAACGCTAGGGGGGGGGGGTGAATAGCGTAATAATAAAATTTAGCAAAAACTTGCGGAAATTAAAATTTGCAGGAAATAATTAAGTGCGTTAAATAAACAAAAGGAAAGAACACACCGATGTATTCTGGTTCACCACAACACGTGGCTAGTCCAGTCCCCGAGAGACTCTCTCGAGATATTCCACTAACTTGTCAAGCTTACGGGTGCTCAACAAACCTTTACAACTTAAGGACACACGCCTTAACACCTTTCCTCGGAGATACAACACTCCAAGACTTCAACCAAGGAAACACAAGTTCCTTACTACAAGAGAATCACAATTCTCTTACAAGTGTACAAAACACTAAACACTCAAACAAAACACTCCTTAATGAGTAGATATGAGTAAAAGAAGTAAGCTCAAGATCACAACAACTATGGACAAGACTTTGGCTCTCAAAAGCTTTATGAAATGAATATAAAATGATAAACAATAGTATGCAAGCTTATAGCAATAGAATGATCAGTTGTTGTGTGTTGTTGTGTTTAAAACACTAAAATGAAGCTGTGTTTATTGTTGAAAAACTTGGCATTACCGTTGTCTAATTGTCAATTAAGAGTTGCTGATTTTACTGAGTGACAATCGATTGTCAAGAAGCCACAATCGATTGTTTGCCAATCGTTCCAGAAATCAGTCCCAGATTTTACGCTTAACAATCGATTGTCCAAGATCAACAATCGATTATTGGTAACGTTCAAAAAATCATTTCCAGATTTTACGTAAAACAATCGATTATACTAAATCAATAATCGATTATTCAGCAACGTTCAAAACATCCTTTCCAGATTTTAATTTCAACAATCGATTGTACAAAATAAACAATCGATTATTCAGCAACGTTCAAAAAATCTTTTCCAGATTTTAATATCAACAATCGATTGTACAAAATCAACAATCAATTACCTGACGGTATTTGAAAACTTTACGACAACGGTCAGCTTCACAATCAATTGTGCAATGTTAACAATCGATTACTTATCAGATTTTGAAAATCGTATTAGACACTGCCTCTTGCCAATCGATTGTTTTATACTCACAATCAATTATTTAATAATTTTGAAAAAGTCTGGAAGACACTGCCTCAACACAATCGATTGTCATAAGTTCACAATCGATTATTTTGTGACTTTGAAAAATCTGAAGGACACTGTCTCTTCACAATCGATTATTCTGAGTTTTGAAAAACTTTGATGTACACTGCCTCATCACAATCGATTGTCATAAGGTTCACAATCGATTGTCATGCAGATTTGAAAAAACCTAATGCTCACTGCCTTAACACAATCGATTGTCATTTAGTTCACAATCGATTGTCATGCAGTCTTGGCTTAACATATTCGATTATCATAAGTTCATAATCGATTATCTTAGTCCAGATTTTAGAGGCATGTTTAAAAATCATTTTGACTAAAGTAAATATGCATGATTTAAAATTATTTAGCATCAAATTAAATATGCATGATTTTGTAAAAATAGTTTTACGAGAGAAGCCATGTCATGAGTCAAGTTGTCGGATCAAGATCACAATTAAGAACGACTCATTTAAACTATAAAACTTTGTCTTGTGCTTGAATCTCGTTATCCACCAATTGTGCGCTTGTACTTGAACTTCGCATACATCAATTTGCGCTTGTTTGTCATTCATCAAAACCTACACATAAGAACACACGTTTTAGTATAAAGCCTTGAGAACGTGTTTCCAACAATTTTCCCCTTTTTGATAATGGCAAACTTTAAGCGGGATATGCAACTTAAACAATTTATAGTGACGATTCAAGACAAGTAAAGATATGCAATAAGTATGCGATTAGTTCCCCCTCAATATATGAATTCCCCCTCAATTTAAGCTTATGAATATTGAGAGTGCATACCCGTTATCTTCCCCCTTTTGCCATTAGCAAAAATAATATAAGAAGATGCCAAAGATGTAAATAAAACTTGTTTATTTATTGGAAAGAGAAAACAATTACATAAGGAGGGGACAATAAAACATATCACAATAAAAAAAAAATCATTCATCATCATTTCCCGCCTCATCATCCGGCACTGCTTCGAAGGGAACAAGACCCGCATATGGATAATGAACATGGTCAAAATATCCATGGATCTCATGAGTTAATTGACCAACAGAGGTGGTCAAGGAAGCAATTTGGTCGGAAATGGATTGGAGAGTGGGCTCTTGAGGCGGACGAGTTCGACGGGTTGGAGGAGGAGCAGGCGTTGCATGATCACCGTCATGATGAAAGGAGGATTCTGAAATTTCCCACTTTTTGGTACTCTTTTTGAGAGGACCGTTGGAAGTGATGAATCCGGAGGCTTCAAGAAAATTCATGATGAGGAGAGCATAAGGAAGAGGCCTATCATCTCCGATAGCGTCACGCATGTGAATTTTGACGAACCGACACCAATTGATGTTAGCTCCGGTTATTATGGCATGCATGAGCTTGGTGTCCTCTTGGGAAATGGTGGTATGGTTATGCTTGCGAGGCTTGAGGACTCGGGTGATGAAATAGAAAATCAACCGATAATTTGGATCCATTCCCGTAATTGTAGGACGACGGGAAGAAGGATTTGGATCATAAGAAGTAAGTCCGGTTTGATGTAGGAGGACTGTTTCATCAAAAAGGGCTCTGGCCTCGCCGATGTACCGAAAAATGTCTTCGCCACTATGAGGAAGATGGGCAATGGTATGAAGGTTTTCATCGGAAAGAAGAATTTGAACACCATTTATATTTGTCACAAGCTCACTGTCATCATCCTCATGAAGGTTGGAGTAAAATGCTTGATTCAACGTAGTATTGATGTAAGGATGGGTAAGAAGTAAGAAGTCAAGAAGTTGACAATTTTTGAGCATATTTGCAGCAGGGCCATAAGATTCAAGATACTTGTTGGTTGAAAAGCGTGGAGGAAGAATGTCGCGCTTTTCAAATTTTGTTAAAAATCGAGTAAGCTCGATGTCAGAATTAAAATAAAGAACGGAACCATCTTGGTAAGGATAGTTTGGAGCAGCAGAGGAGGATGCACCATGCCTAGCAGAACGGGAACGTTTGGAGTGACGGCCCGACATTTTCACTGAGTATTGCTGGAATTTGCAGAGACTTGAAAGAATTTTGATAGTTTGAGAGCTAAAGTTGATGCTTGAGTCAATAAAGATGAACATATATGGAGCCTATTTATAGAGGGGAGAAAGGCATTTCATTTATGGAAGAATCTGCAGAAAATTGAAAGCTGAAACAGTCAGAAACGGTAAAAATAAATTTCACTGACCGTTAGACGATCGATTGTTGGAATGAAATAATCGATTGTCATTAAGATTTGACTGAATCTCGGAACTGACACAAATTGGTTGCAGGAATCTTCAGAAGCCAAACGGTAAAAATTTTTTGAAATACTGACAGAAAATAATCGATTGTCAAATATGGTAATCGATTGTTAAGTTACAGTGAGTACAGAAATTTTCTGACTGGGAAAATAATCGATTATATTTTGAAACAATCGATTGTTTTAGGAAAATAGTACTGAATGGCTGAGACGGTAATCGATTAAACAGTTAAAAAATCGATTGTTAAACAAAACTGCGTAATAAGCATAAACCATAAATAATCGATTAGTGATACTTGCTAATCGATTTTCTGCACAGTGAAATAATCGATTTTTTTCCGGTAACAATCGATTGTTCTATACCATTTCTTTATAATTCCCCTTATCTTTAGGGCGATACCTGCAAAATAGAATTAGACGTCTCCGACGCCCAAGTCAGTAATTTGTAAATAAATATTAATGTAAACTAGTGTGGTCGAGTGAGATCGTGATCTCTTAAGAAGTGTGTCCTAGGGTGTTCTTAAGAGTGTTTCGGGTACTTACCTTTTCTCCGACGTCGCCAATTACCTGTTCGAGAGGATGATCTTTGATTGTCCTCCATTCATTACGCATTGTCGTTTCTTTCTCCAATTGTGGTGCTTCCTCCATTGGTTGTTCCAAGATTTCATCTTTATTTTCCTTAGGCATTTCCTCTTGTATTTTGTCTTTCAAGCTATCTAAAATACCTGCAAGATCAAAACCGGAATCCTTTCTCGCCAAGCGAGCATTATTTTCGGAAAATACAACATGAGGGGATTCCTCCACAGTTTCGGTTCTTTTATTAAAAACCCTATATGCTTTGCTACGTGAAGAATAACCAATGAAAATTCCCTCATCGGACTTAGCATCAAATTTTCCCAATTGATATTTGCCATTGTTATGAATAAAACATTTACAACCGAATACTCTAAAATGGGAGATATTTGGTTTCCTTCCCTTGTAGAGTTCATAGGGAGTTTTCATGAGTATAGGCCTTATGACTACTCTATTTAAGATGTAGCATGCGGTACTCACGGCATCCGCCCAAAATTATTTGGGAATCTTAGCCTCTTCGAGCATGGTTCTAGCCATCTCTTCGAGACACCTATTTTTCCTTTCCACCACCCCATTTTGTTGTGGTGTTCGTGGAGCGGAAAAGGTATGCTCGATGCCGAGTTCGTCACAAAAGTCCGCAAAGAGATTGTGATCAAACTCTCCCCCATGATCACTTCTAATTGAAGTGACGGTTGTTTCCTTTTCGTTTTGAACACGTTTAAGGAAATATTTAAAATTCTGAAAAGCATCACTTTTATTGACAAGAAATAAAGTCCAAGTAAATCTAGAATAATCATCAACAATCACAAAAGCATAACGGTTTCTTCCTAGACTTTCAATGCGAGATGGTCCAAATAAATCCATGTGAAGCAATTGCAATGGTCTAGTAGTTGAAACAATGTTTTTCGATTTGAAAGATGCTTTTGTTTGCTTCCCTTTTTGACAAGAATCACAAATAGAGTCATTTTCAAATTTCAAATTGGGAAGGCCAATAACTAAGTTTTGTGAAATCAATTTGTTCAAAAGATGCATGTTTATATGAGCAACTCTACGATGCCATAGCCAAGTATCATCCTCTTTGCTCATAAGACAATCAACATATTTGAGTGAGGAATTAGCAAGATCAACCATATAAATATTATCCACTCTAAAACCACGAAGGATAATTTTAAAATCACTACGTCTAAACACTAAGCATTCATCCGAATCAAATAGGGCAAGATTTCCCTTGTCACATAATTGACTTATGCTCAAGAGATTATGCTTTAAACCTTTCACAAGTAATATATGCTTAATAGAGGAATTTTCATCCTTACCGACCGATCCGATGCCAATAATCTTTCGTTTATTGTTATCCCCAAAAATCACACTTCCTCCTTCTTTGTGTTCTAGTTGAAGGAATTTGGATTCGTCTCCTGTCATATGTTTGGAGCATCCACTATCAAGGTACCATAGTACACTTGATCCCTTCAAACATACCTACAAAACAAGTTAATGCGTTTTAGGTACCCATGCCATTTTGGGTCCTTGAGGGTTAGGCATATTATAATGATGCGATTGAGTGATATGTCTATGTCGTGTAAAGCATGCAGGGGCAATATGACCAATGCGTCTACAATAATGACAAGTCACGTTGGGGTTATGCATCCTTCTAGGTTCATAGTAGCTTGATGGACGAAAATGAATTACTCTATTTTCATTATGACTATTGCGCATTTCATGAGAACCATTTCTCCTACTATTAGTTCTAAAATGAGCAGCATTTCTAGAGTAATGGTCATGTCTAGATGTTCTAAGAGGTTCAAAACTCCTTCTAGTGTTTGGCCTAGAATATGCATCATTTCTAGGGTAGTCATTTCTAGGTGGTAAGTCATTTCTAGGTCTTCTAAAATGTTCAACATTTGGTCTAGCATGCATATTTGTTCTAGGATTGGTATTTCTACGATAAGCATTTGTTTTATTAATCCTAGGTTGAGCCTTAGGTGGTTGGGGTTTGGCTTCAACCTTTTCTTTAGGCTCATTCTTAAAACCTATGCCATGCTTGGTTGACTTCAAATTAACAAGGACCTCATTCAAGTTTTTGTGAGAAGAATTAAACTTATCTAAGGTACCTTTAAGTCTATCTACCTCATTTTCAAGATGCATGCAAGAAAAGTAATTTTTAATAGAACTTTCGGGCTTGTCGGCGCTTCTTTTTCCGAAAAACTTGTTTTCCTCTTTCAGCTTCTCATTTTCTAAAACCAGTTTTTCTAACTCCTTTTCTTTCAAAGAAAGCTGTTTTTGAAAATCTTTTTCTTTTAGAGAAGCATTTTCTTTTATGCTCTTGACAGTTTTTGAAGCTTTAATAAATTCAGTATATAGCTCATCAAAAGCAGTTCGCATTTCTTCAAGAGTAAAGAAGTTTTTAGAAGAGATTTGACATACCTCATCTTGCTTGTCTTCTTGCGCCATAAGACAAAGATTTGCGGCTTCGTCTTCTTCTTCTTCGCTTGACTCATCTTCGGAGTCTCCTCCCCAAGAAATGTATGCACGTTGCTTCTTAAAAGGTTTCTTCTCCTTTTTGATGTTTGGGCAATTTGATTTGATGTGCCCGGTTTCACCGCATTCATAGCACTTTATTTGCTCGCCTTGCTTTTTTCCCTTTCGTTCATACTCCTTTCGCATGAACTTTTGAAATCTTTTGATAACGAGTCCAAACTCGTTGTCTCCATCCTCATCAACTTGAGGTTGGCTTGTGCTTGCCATAAGCGCTATTCTTTGCCTCCTTTGATCATCAACAAGAGGGTTAAGTATTTTAGATTCATAAGTTTTAAGGTTACCTCTTAATGCGTCGATTGTGACATTTGAGACGCCTATGGATTCTTGAATTGCGTCGGCCTTTGATCGCCATGCCAGAGTGAGACTTCTAAGAATTTTTCGAACAAGTTCTCTATCCGTGAATGTCTTCTTGAGGGCATGTAGGTCATTTACGATTATTGAAAATCGTTCGAACATTTCATCCACCTTTTCACCTTCCTTCATGTGAAATAATTCATAAGCATGGGTTAGGAAATCAATTTTAGCTTCCCTTACCTGGTCCGTACCTTCGTACGTAATTTCCAGCTTGTCCCACATTTCTTTTGCCGTTGTGCAACACGATATTTTCCTGTAATCGTCAGCATTTACAGCACAATATAATAAATTAATTGCTTTAGCATTATTTTGAACCTTTCGAGTATCATCCGCGTCATATTCTTCTTCGGACTTGGGAACCCATTTGTTTTCAACCTTTTTGGTTGGAATTTGATTTCCCTTTGTTATCACCTTCCAGAGATGAAAATTGTTTGCTTGAACGAAGATTTTCATCCTCTCCTTCCAGTACGTATAGTTTGTACCGTTGAATAGTGGTGGTCGGGTGGAGCACTGTCCTTCCTCTATTCCTGCAAAAGAATCACGAGTAGAAGCCATGGAAGTTTCTCTCAAACTGTTAAGTCTTCAGAGAGTTGGGCTCTGATACCAATTGTTAGATAATACGCTTAATGCTAGAGGGGGGTGAATAGCGTTATAATAAAATTTAGCGTAAACTTGCGGAAATTAAAATTTGCAGGAAATAATTAAGTGCGTTAAATAAACAAAAGGAAAGAACGTACCGATGTATTCTGGTTCACCACAACACGTGGCTAGTCCAGTCCCCGAGAGACTCTCTCGAGATTTTTCACTAACTTGTCAAGCTTACGGGTGCTCAACAAACCTTTACAACTTAAGGACACACGCCTTAACACCTTTGCTCGGAGATACAACACTCCAAGACTTCAACCAAGGAAACACAAGTTCCTTACAACAAGAGAATCACAATTCACTTACAAGTGTACAAAACACTAAACACTCAAACAAAACACTCCTTAATGAGTAGATATGAGTAAAAGAAGTAAGCTCAAGATCACAACAACTATGGACAAGACTTTGGCTCTCAAAAGCTTTATGAAATGAATATAAAATGATAAATAATAGTATGCAAGCTTATAGCAATAGAATGATCAGTTGTTGTGTTTAAAACACTCAAAATGAAGCTGTATTAATAGTTGAAAAACTTGGCATTACCGTTGTCTAATTGTCAATTAAGAGTTGCTGATTTTACTGAGTGACAATCGATTGTCAAGAAGCCACAATCGATTGTTTGCCAATCGTTCCAGAAATCAATCCCAGATTTTACGCTTAACAATCGATTGTCCAAGATCAACAATCGATTATTGGTAACGTTCAAAAAATCATTTCCAGATTTTACGTAAAACAATCGATTATACTAAATCAATAATCGATTATTCAGCAACGTTCAAAAAATCCTTTCCAGATTTTAATTTCAACAATCGATTGTACAAAATCAACAATCGATTATTCAGCAACGTTCAAAAAATCTTTTCAAGATTTTAATATCAACAATCGATTGTACAAAATCAACAATCGATTACCTGACGGTATTTGAAAACTTTACGACAACGGTCAAATTCACAATCGATTGTGCAATGTTAACAATCGATTATTTATCAGATTTTGAAAATCGTTTTAGACACTGCCTCTTGCCAATCGATTGTTTTATACTCACAATCAATTATTTAATAATTTTGAAAAAGTCTGGAAGACACTGCCTCAACACAATCGATTGTCATAAATTCACAATCGATTATTTTGTGACTTTGAAAAATCTGAAGGACACTGTCTCTTCACAATCGATTGTCATTAACTTCACAATCGATTATTCTGAGTTTTGAAAAACTTTGATGTACACTGCCTCATCACAATCGATTGTCATAAGGTTCACAATCGATTGTCATGCAGATTTGAAAAAACCTGATGCTCACTGCCTTAACACAATCGATTGTCATTTAGTTCACAATCGATTGTCATGCAGTCTTGGCTTAACATAATCGATTATCATAAGTTCATAATCGATTATCTTAGTCCAGATTTTAGAGGCATGTTTAAAAATCATTTTGACTAAAGTAAATATGCATGATTTAAAATCATTTAGCATTAAATTAAATATGCATGATTTTGTAAAAATAGTTTTACGAGAGAAGCTATGTCATGAATCAAGTTGTCGGATCAAGATCACAATTAAGAACGACTCATTTAAACTATAAAACTTTGTCTTGTGCTTGAATCTCGTTATCCACCAATTGTGCGCTTGTACTTGAACTTCGCATATACCAATTTGCGCTTGTTTGTCATTCATCAAAACCTACACATAAGAACACACGTTTTAGTATAAAGCCTTGAGAACGTGTTTCCAACAGTTGATACCTTCCTCGACATATATACTGGATATAGAAATGGGAGTATAGTTTGGACCTTTTGAATGACCCCTCCAGCTTATTTTTCATCAGCTTTACAGAAATTTGCAAGTGCAGTTTCATTTCTGTTGGACCTCGGTGAAGCCATCTTTGAAGATAAACAGTATGTATTGGCTTCTTCCTCTCCTGCTGTTAGCTGCTGACTCTTTTTCCTGTTTTGTTGTGGAATTGAATTCTGCTCAATGTCCTTATCTGACGGTGTTGTTTTCTGTTGAAAAACAACATCCACATTCTCAGATGCAGCTTGAGCAGAATGTTTCTGTCCAGATTTGATGGAATCATTAGTGTTATTAGAAACTGATGCCTTTTCTCTTGGTTGCAATGGCAATTCAGTGTGATCTGGTGCTGCTGCCTGTGACACTTCTGAAACATTAGTAATCAGAGCAGTCTTCAGCAGTTTATGTTGCTCTTTGTTTCCTTTATCAATCACAGCAGATTGGGAATTCTTAGGTTCAACATTCTGTTTTAAAACAACATTTACCATAGCATGTTGTATTGCTGATCGACCAACACCTTCCTTCAAGACTACATTATTATGTACAATCACTACAGTTGAAGGCAAATGCAATGGAACAGTATTTTGAATTTTTGAAGAATTGGCAGAATCGCCCTTTGGCTTTGAGATCGTGTCTGCAAGTGTGACATTGTATTGTGCTGCTTCTACACATTCTTTTCTGGCCTCACTTTCTATCTGAATGACATTATAACATTGTTTATGTCCTTTGTGAATATCCTCTATTTTGGTATGCTCTGAAGGAACCACAACTGATGATGAAATCAGATTTACTGCCTCACCCTCAGAAACTAACAGCTGCTCAGCCTTTGCACTAGAAGACATAGTGTCTGCAATAGGCTCCATTGTCCCAGCAGTAGACACATAAGATCGTGCATAGATAGTAGAAGCAGGTACATCTCTAGAAGGCATAGGAGGTCCTTTATCAAACTTCATTACCTCATCCCTAGAGTAAACTGGAGCTGCTTCCTGAGGTGCATTTGATACTCCAGTAATATCAGGACTCCTAGCCATTTCATGTTGATTAGCATCACCTCTCCCATTTACATTAAGTTGTGTAGGCTTCAAATCAGCAATCTTTTTGGTAACATCCTTTACTATACCAGTTTTTGTAGCAGAAACAATTGGAGCAACAAAATCCTTGACGCGTTCATTAATTTCCGCAGTCAGTCCTTCTACATTTTGTACAGCAGTGTCCTGTGTGACCTTTTGTAATTGAATTCCTGGTTTACCATCTTTTTCTTGTGAATCCATTGCTCTTAATCCAGCTCTTTTAACATTTAGAAAGTCCCTTGCATCCCCTTTTAATTTGTGTACATGTTCGACCTCGCAACCAGGTAGATCACTGCCCAAATTTGTCTCTGACATCGCCTCTGCTGCAATTTTTTCTTTTTTAACTCTACAAGCCTTGTCATCGTGACCTTGATGCTTGCAATAAGCACAATACTTAGGTAGGTTGTCGAACACTATTTCTTGATGAATTTCGACAGATTTACTTGAGACTCTATCAAAAATCTGCAGCTTAACTTTTAGGATGTTTATCCAAAAGATCAACTATCACCTTAACTCTTGCCGCGCTAGGTCTCGATCTATCCTGAGTTGCCTTATCCACAGCTAGAGGTTTCCCACAGCTGAGGCTATAGACAATAATGACTTCTTAGCAAAAAAAGTTGGTGGCAGACCTGGAAGAGAAATCCACACGACTGCCATCGACGTTTCCTCTTTCGGATTGAATTCTAAAGACCATGGGAATGTTCTAAAGAAATACTCATCGCCTTTGGATTTGAGATATCCAGTCGACTTTGAAAGGAAATGAACGTAATCATTGTAGAGATCAAACCTAATTAAAAGATGATGAAACTCCAAATGTCCAATATTACAATGACCTTAAATATCGAATTGAGACGAAAAGATTCTTCGCACTTCCGATAGCTCAGGTCTGCCATAGGAAAATTTAATAATAACTGCCTGATGTAATCCTTCTTCCCTAGTGAAGTTGTTAACCTCTTCCTTAGTGAATTGAATGACAGGTTCACCATGGTTGATTATAACTGGACAAAGCTCAATTTTTCATATACTAGACTGCTTAGCTTGAAGTGTTGAAGCATAAGATTGCTTTGAGATATCTTTTGGGACATTGTTGAGATTGTTATGAACCTCTCTCACAGCCAGATGCTGGGGAGAGGACGCAGCATCCATGGTTGCGTTTTGCTTCAGAAATGATCCTCCATGTCCACGCTAAAACACTGCTACGAGAAAACTGAAAGTTGTATAGAAATCGCGATGCTACAGTACCATGAACTAATTTTTACGATCTGTTATAGCTAAAGATAGAAAATCTCTATCCGAACAGATCAAATACGAACAATCCGCAAATTTCAAATCACATAAGGCAATCAGATTGAAAAAGTGATTTTGACCTCTAAATTCAAGATCTATTGCGTTTGGGTTAGAGATTTGAAATAAAAACGAAAAGGAGATAATCCCACGAGAAGGAGCTTGTTGAGCGACTAATTTCGTGATGAAAACTCACGGAATAATGCACGATGAATAGTGACGGATTCACTATTCACCCTTTTTCTTAGAGAGAAGGCAGAGAATTTTATTAGAGAGAGAAAGAGCTCCTATACTACTGAATTCAATTATAGTTATATGCATTTAAATTCAATGAATATAACTGAATACAATTGTGGGTATATGCATACACTTAATAGATGTGTATATGCATACCAACTGAATACAATTGTGTCAATTCCATCATCATCACTATTGTGTATTTATACTGGTAAAGTACATATGAATACATGTATTTAAGGACCCTAAACAAACATATGCTTACTGCATCTGTGATCATCAAGAGGAAATACATAAATACGCATAAATACAATAACGTTAAACTTAAAGCTCGAATCAGTAACAGAAAATACAAAAAAATAAATTTAATTACATGCAAACCTGACAGCATTAGACTTATCGACACGGAATTGAAACCTTTAAGCTATAGCATAATTCTCCATCATCTCTTTCAATGTATTCTTATCCTTATACACTTGTCCAGCCATAAATTACTTTTGATTTGTTTTTGAAATTATCAAATCCTTGTGGAGTTCGAACACTCCAATCGCTTCTTCTGAATTGACAAAATCTAGAGCAAGTGGATCCTCTGTATCAGAATCGTACCATTGAACTGCTTCGTCTATTTGCACAATGTAATCTTGATTTAAACTACCTTTGGGTATAAGTTTTTTGTCGATAGTTGTTATGCACAAAGGATACATCCCAAATTCTCTGTTCTCTTTTTTTCAATTCTACATACACTCTGTAACCCATATTATTGTGTATTTTCATTGGCGTGCAATTTCCTTCTACTTTGTATTGTATTTTAATGGTTTTTGAGCTCAAATTTATACCTAGTTGATTAGAATTGAAGCAACCAGATCATTAAAGGAGGCATACTCTATTGAAAAATTGATATAATTGTCCTCATCGTTCCACTTGCCAGAATGACGCGATAAAACTGTTAAACTTGCCATATGTATAGATGAAATATATGTAATTTTGTATAAAATTTGTATCAATCAAGAAACAATAGAAGAGAATGGAAGAAGTTCGGTCAGATGTTGCTCTGGTTTTTCACTGTATTCACATTTCTGAGTTGTTTTGTTTGATCAGAATATAAATTAATGTGTACATGTTTTAGTTCGTTGAGTTAAATTAGGAGAATACCATGTGATTTGATTTTCTTCCGTTTAACCAGTTTAATCTTTCAGATTTTGCGCGGATACGTTACTGTATTCACATTAATGGCGCTTAATTACAACTACATACATATCAAAATTAGCTGGAATTCCCTTTTTAACGTCTATTTTATTTTGTTGTATTAATGAATACAACTACTTAAATACATAAAATACATTGTATAAAATATAAAATATATATATAACACGTAATATAACAAATAATATCTATAAATAGTTAACTAAATCTATAAGATGATGCTTTATGAAAAATTCTCGTATATAAATTGATTTACGGGCCAAAGACCTTATCCTTGAATATCTATATCTTCTTTTTCATTGGTGGATGACAATTTGTAACCTTTTGCATTCTTGGCAAAGTTTTAACACCGTTAAACATGACAAGATTCTTTAGATACTTTATATGTTTAAACAATCTAAGCCAATGAAGATTTCCTTTTTCATAGCCAATCCAAATTTGCCACGTTTGATTGTGGATTATTGCAATATAATACCAACTTGGTAGCTGACCTGTAAAACAGGATCATATGCAGAGTCGTATCTATCAGTTCTCGTAAACTTCGTCAGAAATTTTATATATATTTATGTACATATTTTAAAAATAATTAATTCAAATTACTTGATACCTTTATCCTTAAAAGTCTTTAGAAATATTAATTGAACAGCATATTATACGCCATCGTATTAAATTTCTGAATGGCAAATTAACAATGAGACAATTTAAAAGAAATAAAAATAAAAATAAAATTGAAATCAAGGTACTGCATGTACACGTTTCCCAACATGTAAGCTCTTATAATTAATTTTGATGCATCAATTGAACGTTTGATACTACTAGTCCAACAGCTCAATCATACGTATACGATAAGTTTTAAATTGTAAGTTATATTACCGTTAGCGTAAACAATTTTTATCTGATGGTGTAAAATTTAGAGAAATTTTCATAAATAGATATTTTGTAGTGGTAATTAATTCTCTATAGAAACAATTTACTACATTATAGTTTGTAAATACTTTTTAGATGTTTTAAGATGTATTTAGGTTGTTGTATTCTAAGAAAAAAGCGGTGTGAATCATGAAAAATCTATTAATAAAATATTGTATTCAACTGTATTCAAGAGTTAAATCGTTAAATACAGTATAAAAATGGACCTTTCAACTGATTAAAAACGGAAAGAAAATCAATCTAGCAAATAATCTCCTAATATAACTTAACTAACACAATTATAGCACCTATAATCTGTATTTTGTCCCTCCATCAATAATTTTCCATCCGAAAGGATTCTGTCGATTTTCAAATCTCGCTTCTTTCTTTTCATGTTCTTTTGTTATAGTTAGTAGAAATCAATTACCAACCAAGAAACGTTTAGGTTGATACAATTGTATAAAGAAATACGTTCAAATTCAATTTTGCATATGGCATATGTTCAAGAAGCTCTTCAGACATACACAAAGCTTGGAAAAAAAATACCAGAAGATGCTTACCTTAAACGAGTCAATGTCTATTCGAATGACTGTAAGTTGTTGGACAATACGCTTTACTCTAGAGGGGGGGGGGGTGAATAGCGTTTTAAAAATATTAAGCGTTTTAGTGCAGAATTTAAAAACTTTGCAGAAATTAAAACAAGTGCAGTAGAATAAACTTACACAATGATGTATCCTGGTTGGCCACAAACGTGGTTAGTCCAGTCCCCGAGAGACTCTCTCGAGATTTCCACTAAACTTGTCAAGCTTACGGGTGCTTAACAAACCGTTACAGCTGAGGACACAAGCCTCACCTAGTTGCTCGGGGATCACAATCCCAAAGACTTCAATTGCTCGGGGATACCAATCCCAAAGACTTCAATTGCTCGGGGATAACAATCCCAAAGACTTCAACTGCTCGGGGATAACAATCCCAAAGACTTCAACTGCTCGGGGATAACAATCCCAAAGACTTCAACTGCTCGGGGATAACAATCCCAAAGACTTCAACTGCTCGGGGATAACAATCCCAAAGACTTCAACCGAGGAATCACAAGTTCCTCAACAAACGAGAATCGCAATTCTCTTACAAACACAAAACACACTCACTTTACAAAGCACTCCTTAATGAGTAGATATGAGTAGAAATAGTACGCTCAAGATCACAACAACTTAGCTCAATAGAATGGCTCTTCAAAAAGCTTTATGGATGAATGGAAAATGATGATCAATGTAAGAAAGCTTTTAGCAATGAAAATACTCAAAGTGTATATGTTGTTGTTGTGAAAACACTGAGTTGAAGCTGTATTTATAGGTGAAAAACTCAGTCTTACCGTTGTCTAATTGTCAATTAAGGATTGCTGAAATTACTCAGTTACAATCGATTGTCAAGACTAAACAATCGATTGTTTGCCTATCAGATTAAAAATTCAATCCCAGATTTTACGTCAACAATCGATTACTTCAAATCAATAATCGATTATTTATAAGTTTAAGAAATCCTTTCCAATTTTTGGCATAAAACATCGATTGTCCAGAAATCAACAATCGATTATTTTAACAACGTTCAGAAAATCTTTTCCAGATTTTAAGCAAAACATCGATTGTTAAATATCAACAATCGATTACCTGAAGGTAATTGAAAATATATGACAACGGTCAGCTTCAACAATCGATTATCAAATGGAATAATCGATTATTAATTAATTTCAAAACTCTCTGTCTCATATATAATCGATTATCATTTTATTTAAAATCACTGGGAGACATTTTTCTCATTCTAATCGATTACCATTAGTTCATAATCGATTTTTATGAGTTTTGAAAACTTTGCCTCAGTTAACAATCGATTATCATAAGTACACAATCGATTGTTATGCAGTTTGCAAAAACCTGATGTTAACTGACTTACTCACAATCGATTATCATTAATTCACAATCGATTGTCATGCAGTCTTGGCTTAGAGATACTCGATTATCATAAGTACATAATCGATTATCTTAGCCCAGATTTTTGAGGCATGCTTGGAAAACATTTTAACAAATGTAAATATGCATAGTTTAAAATCATTTGACACTTAATTTAAATATGCATGATTTTGGAAAAATAATTTTAGTAGAGAAGCCATGTTATGAGCCAAGTTGAGGAATCAAGATCACTGTTAATATTGACTCAATTATAACATTTCTAAACTTTGTCTTGAGCTTCTTGTAATGCATCCATTTTGTGCTTGTCCTTGAGTACTGCTATATATCGCTTTTTGCTTTGTTTGACATTCATCAAAACCTACAAAAGAACACACGTTTAGTATATTGCATTTGAAACGTGTTTCCAACAATTTCCCCCTTTTTGATAATGGCAAACATAAGCGGGATATATGCAATAATTATTTTGATAATCCAAGACAAGTGTAAAGTATGCAATGTAAAGTATGCAATTTGATGTTCCCCCTCAATTCATGTTCCCCCTCACTTTAAGCATGAATGATGTTGAGAGTGATATAGCATACTTCTTGATATCCCGTTTCTTCCCCCTTTTGCCATTAGCAAAAATATATACAAGGGAAGAATATGCAAAAAAAACATATGAAATAAACAAAAGTTTATTTATTGGAAAATAACATTACATGGGTGGAGCCAAACACAATAAAACGAACAACAACTAACCAACCAAGGAAAAACAAATCAAAAACAACAATTTCACATCATCAAAAACAACAATTTCATCATTCATCACCCCCATCCCCTTCATCATCATGCGGAATGCCGGCAATGAGGTGGAGGTTATCTTCAGAAATTAGAATGGAAATGCCGTTAACATTGGTAACGAGTTCACCCTCATCATCTTTGTGAAGGTTGGAGTAAAAAGCTTCAACCAAAGTAATGTTGTAGTAGGGGTGAGTAAGGAGTAGGAAATTGAAAAGTTGGCACTCTCTTAGCATATTCGCGGCTGGAATGAATGGTGCAACAAGAGCGTTTGTTGAAAAGCGAGGAGGGAGAATAAGGCGTTTCTCAAATTTGGTTAAGAAATGGGTGAGCTCTTCATCGGATTCAAAGAATAGAACCGATCCATCTTGATATGGATGGCGAGAAGAAGAAGCACCTTGTTTGGAACGAGCACGTTTGGAGTTGCGGCTTGACATTTTTGAAAAAGATGTGCTAGGATTTTTCAAAGATAACAAGATAATTTGATGCTTGGGAGGCTTGAGTGAGTATACAAGAGCATATGTGCAGCCTATATATAGAGAAGGAATGAATCTTACACTTATTTGAAAAGATTTGAAGAGATTTGAAGAGCTTTGAAGTCTGAAACGGTAAAAATAAATTCACTGACCGTTCAATAATCGATTGTTTGAATAGAATAATCGATTGTCATTAATGAAAATGATCTGACACATCGATTACACGCCAGAACGGTAAAAAAAATTTGAAAAAGATAGTCGATTGTCAAACTTGGTAATCGATTGTTTTTCATATTTATGACCTGACAGGAATCGATTGTAGAGCCAAAACGGTAACATAAGTTTAAAACAGATAATCGATTGTCAATATATAGTAATCGATTATTTCACTCACAGAGAGTTTGGATTTTGGCAAATAATCGATTGGCAGAACAAATAATCGATTGTTTGGAAGGGGGATGCTAAAATGATGAGACTTAATTCTATCAAGCAATGTAAACATTCAACAAGATTTCATGACAAAAAAAATTGAATCAACAAATAATCGATTATTGATACTGATAATCGATTGTAAGCATAAATAATCGATTATGATCGATTTTTCTTGTATCAAGACAATTTATACTTTCCTCTTACCTTTTGGGGGATACCTGCAAAATAGAATTAAACATCTCCGACGCTCAAGTCAGTAATCTATAAATGAAATAATAACTTTGAAACTAGTGTAGTCGGGTGAAAAACGTGAACTCTTAAGAATTTTGTCCTAGGATGTTCTTAAGAGGGTTTAGGGTACTTACCTTCCCTTCGACTTTGCCAATTACCTGATTTTGAACATCCTCCGTTCATTTTGGTCTTTTGGCTCATTCTTCAATTTAAGAAGCTTCTTCCACAATTTTGCCTTTGTCTTCCTTGTATTTTGTCTTTTAAATTTTTCGAAAATACTTCCGATTTTGAAAAAAAAATGCCTAAATCGACTTTTCCGTCTCTTCCTCCTTCTTTGTGCTTTAATTGAAGGAATTTTGAATTCGTCTCCCGTCAAGTGTTTGGAGCATCCACTACACTTGATTCCTTCAAGCACACCTGCAAAACAAATCAATGCTCTTTTGGTACCCATGCCATTTTGGGTCCTTGAGGGTTATGCATACTATAATGATATGTTTGAGTAGCATGTCTATGTCTAGTAAAGCATGCGGGAGCAATATGACCAATTCGTCTACAATAATGACATGTCACATTTGGATTATGCATGCGTCTAGGCTCATAGTAGCTAGAATAATGCACATTGTTTACTCTATTTTCATTTCTCCTAATTTGAGCACCATAATCATTTCTAGGTTGAACATTTCGGGATCTTCTAGCATGATCACTGTTGTGCCTGAAATATGCATCATGTCTATGGTGACGATTGCTAGGCGGAAGGTCATGTCTAGGTCTCCTAATATTTTGTCTAGCATGCATGTTTGTTTTAGGAAAGGCATTTTTGTTATTAATCCTAGATTGAGCTCTAGGTGGTTGGGTTTTTGCATCAACCTCTTCTTCATTTATGAAGCCTATTCCATGCTTGGTTGATTTCAAGTTATCAAGCACCACATTCAAGTTTTTATGAGAGGAGTTGAATTTATCTAGTGTGCCTTTTAATCTACCTACTTCATTCTTAAGGTCTACACAAGAAGCACAATTTTTTGTAAAACTCTCGGGCTTGTCAGAACTTCTTTTCCCATAAAACTTGTTTTGTTCTAGTAGCTTCTCATTTTCCAAAACCAATTTTTCCAATTCTTTTTCTTTTAATGAAAACTGTTTTTGAAAATCTTGTTCTTTTAGAGAAGCACTTTCTCTTAAACTAGTGACGGTTTTTGTAACTTTGAGAAATTCAGCATACAATTCATCAAAGGCATTTCTCATGTCATCAAGAGTGTAAAAATTTTGAGAAGAGATTTGACTTACCTCACTTTGATTTTCTTCCTGTGCCATGAGGCAGAGATTTGCCGCTTCTTCATTTTCTTCTTCACTGGATTCGTCTCCGGAATCTCCTCCCCAAGATATGTATGCTCGTTGCTTCTTGAAGGGTTTCTTCTCCTTTTTAAGATTTGGGCAGTTTGTTTTGATATGCCCTGTTTCACCACATTCATAACATTTAACTTGCTCACCTTTCTTTTTCCCTTTGCGGTCATATTCTTTTCGCATGAATTTTTGGAATTTTTTGATGATGAGTCCGAATTCGCTATCTCCATCCTCTTCAATTGGTTATTGACTTGTGCTCGCCTTTAGAGCAATCTTTTGCCTTCTTTGTTCATCAATAACAGGGTTAAGAATAGTGGATTCATAAGTCTTAAGATTACCTCTAAGAGCGTCTATGGTGACGTTCGTGATTCCAATTGACTCTTGAATCGCATCGGCCTTTGATCGCCATGCCGGTGTTAGACTCCTAAGGATTTTTCGAACTAGTTCTTTGTCTGTGAACGTCTTCTTGAGCGCGTGGAGATCATTCACTATTGATGAGAACCGCTCAAACATCTCGTCTACCTTTTCGCCTTCCTTCATATGGAACAATTCGTAAGCATGAGTTAAAAAGTCAATTTTAGCTTCTCTTACCTGGTCAGTCCCTTCGTAAGTGACCTCAAGCTTGTCCCACATTTCTTTCGCTGTTTTGCAGCAGGAGATTTTCCTGTAATCATTAGCATTAACAGCACAAAGTAATAAATTAATAGCTTTAAAATTATTTTGGACCATTCGATTATCCTCGGCGTTGAATTCCTCTTCTGATTTTGGCACCCATTCTCCTTCCACCTTTTTGACAGGAGCCTCATTTCCTTTGGTGTACACCTTCCACAAGTAAGGGCTGTTTGATCTGACGAATATCTGCATCCTTTCTTTCCAATATGAATAATTAGTCCCGTTAAACAAAGGAGGTCTTGTGGGGCACTGTCCTTCATCAATACCTGCAAAAGAGTCTAGAGTAGAAGCCATGGAAAGATTCTCTCAAACGGTTAAGTCTTTCAGAGAGTATGGCTCTGATACCAATTGTTGGACAATACGCTTTACGCTAGAGGGGGGGGGGGTGAATAGCGTTTTAAAAATATTAAGCGTTTTAGTGCGGAATTTAAAAACTTTGCAGAAATTAAAACAAGTGCAGTAGAATAAACTTACACAATGATGTATCCTGGTTGGCCACAAACGTGGTTAGTCCAGTCCCCGAGAGACTCTCTCGAGATTTCCACTAAACTTGTCAAGCTTACGGGTGCTTAACAAACCGTTACAGCTGAGGACACAAGCCTCACCTAGTTGCTCGGGGATCACAATCCCAAAGACTTCAATTGCTCGGGGATACCAATCCCAAAGACTTCAATTGCTCGGGGATAACAATCCCAAAGACTTCAACTGCTCGGGGATAACAATCCCAAAGACTTCAACTGCTCGGGGATAACAATCCCAAAGACTTCAACTGCTCGGGGATAACAATCCCAAAGACTTCAACTGCTCGGGGATAACAATCCCAAAGACTTCAACCGAGGAATCACAAGTTCCTCAACAAACGAGAATCGCAATTCTCTTACAAACACAAAACGCACTCACTTTACAAAGCACTCCTTAATGAGTAGATATGAGTAGAAATAGTACGCTCAAGATCACAACAACTTAGCTCAATAGAATGGCTCTTCAAAAAGCTTTATGGATGAATGGAAAATGATGATCAATGTAAGAAAGCTTTTAGCAATGAAAATACTCAAAGTGTATATGTTGTTGTTGTGAAAACACTGAGTTGAAGCTGTATTTATAGGTGAAAAACTCAGTCTTACCGTTGTCTAATTGCCAATTAAGGATTGCTGAAATTACTCAGTTACAATCGATTGTCAAGACTAAACAATCGATTGTTTGCCTATCAGATTAAAAATTCAATCCCAGATTTTACGTCAACAATCGATTACTTCAAATCAATAATCGATTATTTATAACGTTAAGAAATCCTTTCCAATTTTTGGCATAAAACATCGATTGTCCGGAAATCAACAATCGATTATTTTAACAACGTTCAGAAAATCTTTTCCAGATTTTAAGCAAAACATCGATTGTTAAATATCAACAATCGATTACCTGAAGGTAATTGAAAATATATGACAACGGTCAGCTTCAACAATCGATTATCAAATGGAATAATCGATTATTAATTAATTTCAAAACTCTCTGTCTCATATATAATTGATTATCAAAAGCCACAATCGATTATCATTTTATTTAAAATCACTGGGAGACATTTTTCTCATTCTAATCGATTACCATTAGTTCATAATCGATTTTTATGAGTTTTGAAAACTTTGCCTCAGTTAACAATCGATTATCATAAGTACACAATCGATTGTTATGCAGTTTGCAAAAACCTGATGTTAACTGACTTACTCACAATCGATTATCATTAATTCACAATCGATTGTCATGCAGTCTTGGCTTAGAGATACTCGATTATCATAAGTACATAATCGATTATCTTAGCCCAGATTTTTGAGGCATGCTTGGAAAACATTTTAACAAATGTAAATATGCATAGTTTAAAATCATTTGACACTTAATTTAAATATGCATGATTTTGAAAAAATAATTTTAGTAGAGAAGCCATGTTATGAGCCAAGTTGAGGAATCAAGATCACAATTAATATTGACTCAATTATAACATTTCTAAACTTTGTCTTGAGCTTCTTGTAATGCATCCATTTTGTGCTTGTCCTTGAGTACTGCTATATATCGCTTTTTGCTTTGTTTGACATTCATCAAAACCTACAAAAGAACACACGTTTAGTATATTGCATTTGAAACGTGTTTCCAACAATTTCCCCCTTTTATTTATGTATTTGTTTCCTATATGTATCCATGGTACAAGGTATTTAAATGTATATATTCAAGGTAGCAATGAAAGTTGTATCCTATATTTAATTAAGACTACTCTAATATTCTGCCAACATTTATGTAGTATGTATTCCAATATATTTAATGTATTTACATGTACATACATGTATGTCTTTAAATTCTGTATGTACAAATATAGTTGTATCTACTATAGTTGTATTTTAATACAAATATATTATGATTCTTAAAACTAAATAAAATAATAATACTATCTATGAATTAAATATGTCTATTCTTATATATATGTATGATTTGTTTCTTTTAATGTAGGTGTGCCATTGACTAATTATTTGCATGCTATGAACGATGAAGGACGGCATTACACAGTATGCTATTTAGAGAAAAAATGCAGCTGTGGGACGAATTACCATGCCCACACGCTTGGGATGTACTGAAGAACAAGTTTCTAATGCCAGAAGATTATTGCTCTAATTATTACAAACCAAAGTCTATCATAATGACATATGAGGTGCCCATGTATCCTTTGCTGGACCGGAAAGAATGGAATATACCAGCACAACAGATGAAGTTATATTACCACCCAAATAAAAAAGACCTCCTGGAAGACCAAAGAAGAAGCATGATCAACCCTTGATATTGCCGCAGACGAAAAATCAACATTCGTGTAGCATATGTGGGCATGAAGGACATAATAAGCGTACTTGAAGAAATTCTCCACGTTGAAATTAGTTCACAATCTGACTTGTATTAATGAAAAAAAATTGTTATAGATTTCGGTGTCATTTCAAATATATTTTGGATATACTTAGTTGGTGTATTAATTCTGAATACGTAATTAAAATAAGACTATTGTATCTTAATTATATATGAATATAGATGAATACAATCATTGAATACATTGAGCTGATGATTCTATTTGGAATAGATATAGTACATCAGAGAGTTAATATAATTTATGAATGTTAAATACATGTATTCAAATGCACTTGAATACGAATTATGACAATGTGCTATTACAATCAATTATATACAAAAGTCGTATTCAAAATACAGCTGAATACATATCAAAGCAATATATCATATAAATATGAAGGTCTAAAAACTCCTGTTGAAAATATGTGAACATAATATGGTGAATACATATAAATACAACTTAATTAATATAGATAAATATATCATGTTGAATACTGACTGATACAATAAGTTGAATATATATATATCAATATAACATGTTACATACATAGTAATACAAATTGATATAAACATACCAAAAACCCAATAGATTGAAGGGCAAATTAATTCGGAAGCACAAAAAACAGACAATACATCGATTGGATGCTTGAAATGATACTATATAAACACTGTTGATACGGTCACTAAATTAATTTTTTTGCTAAACTAACACCATCTTTATCAATACACTGTCCATGAAAAATAGTATTCAGAAAAACTCCCAACGAGAACTACATTCACATAAGACTACTCCAACATTATCTTCACCGATGTATCAGAATCGGTGATGTGCCTAAGAATTTTTGAAGGTGATTCGCTCTCACTTGCGGCATCAACGTCTATCTTCTGCATATCATAGTCCCTAAGAAGTGCACAATATCTTTGACATAGTAAATTGACATCAAATTTTACTTGTGAAACCAACCCAACTGTGCTAAGGAACTCTGCATATACCGCGACATGCATCCCACAATCTATGAAAGTAGAACTTAATAGTTTATATTGTTTTGGAGTAAGCTTCTCTTTGAGATCGGATACTATGTTTGTGTTTGTATATGAACAAACATGTGGTGATAATCTTGGCGGGTGTTTCACAAACAATTTAATTTCCTGCATACAAACAAGAACTTTAAAAAGGTTTCATATTCATCATCAATATATAAACTCATTAAGTGTTATGAATATATATAAATACAACAAGATACAATTAAATATTGAAATTCATATTAATACCATTTAGTACAAAACAATGAATATATACATATAACAAGCAAGGAAAAATATAATAAGTACGGAAATACAATGAATGAAAGTAGAATACATCTACATACATTTAAATACAACATATAATATTCAAGTAAGCACAACTCAGTTAATGATATTGTAAATGTGCAAATGAGTTCTGGATTGTTTTAATGCTTATGAATACAACTAAATGCATACGAATACATCATCATATATATAAATCACATGAATAATTATGAACACATCAATGTACCCCTAAATCACATCAGCAGCTTTGGATAATATTGATACAATAACAATTACCTTTTCGCGTCGTGTACCCGATATTTTTTTGCATTAACCTTGACACATGAAGAATTATTCAAAGTTTTTTTTCATCTTTTTCGCCGCTAGACTTTTTGTTTGTTTTAAAGATTTCTCAATTGGGACTTCTTTCGATTTGTCATTGAGAAATTTAGTTCTTCCTTATGAAGCTGTAGTTGCTGATACACCTGCAAATTCCGACTCCGCTTGAGTTATTTGCAAGGAGAAAGAGGGCCAATTAAAATTGAATTTTGGTGGATATACCTTTTGTTACCATCTTGTGTGACGTTGAGTCCGACATTGGAGAGAAAATCGAAAGCTTTCCTGATGAGTAAACAATAACAATGGTTATTGTTTAAAAAGTAAAGAAAAATCTGTATCAAAATAGAAGAAACTAACTAATTGTATCAAAATCTAAGAAGCTTAATACTTACCCCAAGAACTTGCAACATGAATAAAACCGTGATTTTAAAGAGAAAATAACTAGGGAGTGATAATGGGGGAAACCTAGGGAATTTGGGTGGGAGAAGAAGTCTGAATCGTTGGTTTGTGGAAGAAGAGACTAAAGTATATGTAAGAGAGAGAGAGAGAGAGAGAGAGAGAGAGAGAGAGAGAGAGAGAGAGAGAGAGAGAGAGAGAGAGAGAGAGAGAGAGAGAGAGAGAGAGAGAGAGAGAGAGAGACCGTGGTTCGATTTTGATACAAATTTTATGGTGATTAAGTGAGAGAAAATTTTAAAAAAGGTGAGAGAAAAATAATATTTAGCATATATAGTCCCGTAAGTGTAGGATATAACAATAATTGAATATTTTTCTATAAAGTGTAAAAGGTAAATATATAATATAATATTTTAAAATGGTATTTATTTCAAATAAATAGGGTAATAACTTTTCTATAGGGTGTAAAATTATAACTTATATTCTAACTATTTTATATTTGAAATGACATTGCTTTTTAGCAGGTTTACCGAAGAGGTTGTAATCAGCAGAAGCGAATAAAACAGACTGCTTACGAGTTTACCCGAATCCAATAATTTTGTCTTAGATTCTGTATATATATTTAAAAATTACTGGTATTGCATCCTTCATTTTCACAAAAATTAAGTTCATGTATTATTTTAGTTGTAGCTTTAAAGACTTGAAGCAAATTTTAGAGATTAAAATCTTACTAATATTTATTTTTCAAACTTCAGAAAAATCCTACTGCCAGCTTATAGGACAGTTTGCAATTTAAGATCACATATTTTGGTTGGACCATTGTAGTAAAAATCTTGGAAAATTGATGGATTACAACATGCCAAGTCGACAAGAACTAGTGCTGATAAAATCTTGAAAACCCAATGAAATTGTAGATAGAGATATCATAAGATAAGAACTCTTTCACTCAATCCCCATATAAATATTTTAGCCCAACAGAATTCATCACCACAGCTAACTTCTCTATTACTTCAGCCATCAAAAAACACTTATTTTTCCTTATTAAACCATGGCTGCTTCTACAATGGCTCTCTCTTCCACTTCTTTTGCCGGAAAGGCAGTAAAACTCTCACCATCTTCCTCTGAAATCACCGGAAATGGGAAAGTTATCATGAGGAAGACTGCTAGCAAGCCCAAGCCTGTCTCTTCTGGCAGCCCATGGTACGGTCCTGACCGTGTCAAATATTTGGGTCCATTCTCCGGTGAATCTCCAAGTTACTTAACTGGTGAGTTTCCTGGTGACTATGGATGGGATACCGCTGGACTTTCAGCTGATCCAGAAACTTTTGCCAAGAATCGTGAGTTGGAGGTAATCCACTGCAGATGGGCTATGCTTGGAGCTCTTGGTTGTGTCTTCCCTGAGCTCTTGGCTCGTAACGGTGTCAAGTTCGGTGAAGCTGTATGGTTCAAGGCTGGATCCCAGATTTTCAGCGAGGGTGGTCTTGACTACTTGGGCAACCCAAGTTTGGTCCATGCTCAAAGCATCTTGGCTATTTGGGCTTGCCAAGTTATTTTGATGGGAGCTGTTGAAGGTTACCGTGTTGCCGGTGGACCTCTTGGCGAGGTTGTTGATCCACTTTACCCTGGTGGCAGTTTCGACCCGTTAGGCCTTGCTGAAGACCCAGAAGCTTTTGCTGAGCTAAAGGTAAAGGAGATCAAGAACGGCAGACTTGCCATGTTTTCCATGTTTGGATTCTTTGTCCAGGCTATCGTTACCGGAAAGGGTCCATTAGAGAACCTTGCCGACCACCTTGCAGACCCAGTTAACAACAATGCCTGGGCCTATGCCACAAACTTTGTTCCCGGAAAGTGAATTTAACAAAAGTTGAACTCTAGTTTTCAAGTAGTGGGAGATAGTATGTAGGTTGTGAGTGATGAATCGCCCAAGAAGTTTTCAGAGTCATTTTTTTCTTGCATTTTGGGCTATGGGTTCAGTAAAGGGATTGGTATGTGATGTAAATTGGTTTGGATTAATGAAGAATATGTCAATACTTCAAAGTTTTTTCTTGCACTTCCAATCTTGAGTGTAAAACTTTACTATTTCAAAGTATTTAATGCCTTAAAATGAGTGAAAATAGTCAAATACATAATCCATCTCATGAAATTCTTAAGACAAAAAGAATCGTCTTTAAGACTTGAAAATTTTGTGAAAGAAAAATACAAGTGGATATAAAAATTAACTCAAAATTCTAACAAGAGACTTTATGCAGTGACAGTTATCTTTTTTTTTTTTCCTTTTCTGAATTTTAAAAAAGAAATTGTGCAAGTTTTATTTTTTCAAAAGATTTCTCTATTTTTCAATCTACAGCTCTATCACAATACAATTGCAACGGTTTTATAGTTAAAGTGTCCCGATATCCCGAACTGCTATTGTAACAGTAGTAAACATTACGATATCTAGTATATACCAACGATTTGTGCATCCTTGCTAAAATAACTGTTGCCATAGGCCTATTTTCCGGTAGATCTATCGAATTTGTACACTATGATGTTTGGCTATTTATGGTTTAGCTGTACCTACTATTTTTTTTTTGGGATCAATATGCGAATTACTCTCTCCTTGCTACTATTCCGTCCAGAGTATTCCTCATTGCTTGATAAATGGTTTGAGATATTGTAAGCTTAAAATTCAAACTGCCAATGCTGTGTACATAACGAATATACTATGCAATCAAATCTAATTATTTAGGTTATGCATGGCGAAAGGAGACATTGGAATGGTTTTAGCTCCTGAATATTCAAACAATAAAAAGAAAAACAGTAACTTTTTTATGTTATGAATTTCTATTCTAATAAACGGAGACTGTTATGGACGGAAATTATTCTGGCTTCCCCCGCTTCAATCTCTACCACTTTGAATATTGGGTAGGATTGTTATTTTCTTGTGCCGTACCACTCCCACCACATCTTTATTAGTAAATGTGAGAATGAAAGGTCCAAAAAAGTTTTCCTTGGGTTTCTGGTGATCACTGTAGCATTTCATTTTGCTTTGCTAGAATATCATGTTTTTTTATCACGATTTCTCTTCGAGAACATTTGCCTCGCCAATTCTTTCCCTCGTTCATTTTATCTTGGAAAGTTAGATGTTTATGCAAAACATAGGTTAGACAAATTGTACAGTAAACACCAACTCAATCGTGAAAAACAAATTTGTGCAACTACGAAAAAACTTCCGTGAGCATACGTTTTGTCAGTTTATTTTCTTTTTTACTTCAATTCAATAATTAGAAAAAAGGTTAAAAATGCCGAAGAAGCACCATTGGTGATTTTTCAATCAAATGCAATGCAAGTTGGTCGGGTGGGCATAGTTTAGGCAAAATTGACTAATCCAAAGCAATTCTAGAAAATCAAACCAAAGTTATAGGATTGGATTTAGATTGTAATATCATGATGTGTGCAAACTAATTCAGATATAACTCCCTCTGTTTTTCAATGGAAAGCAATGTAAATCCAGTCTAGTTAGTTATAAGTTAAGTTCTACCAGAGCCGACGACAAGTACAACGTTAAAGATTATTGGAAATGCAAGAAAGAATTTGAAAAAATTCACATGTTCGCCATTAATTAATTCAAACCAATTTACACCACATTAAAATCTCTTTAATGAACCCATAACCCAGAATGCTCAAAATAAACCTGACCCTTCTTTGGGTTCATCACTCACAAGCTACATATCAAACACTAGCTACTTGAAGATTAGAGATTATGAACTTTTGTTAAATCACTTTCCGGGGACAAAGTTTGTAGCGTAGGCCCAAGCATTGTTGTTTACTGGATCTGCAAGGTGATCGGCAAGGTTCTCCAATGGACCCTTTCCAGTTACGATAGCCTGAACAAAGAATCCAAACATAGAAAACATGGCAAGTCTACCATTCTTGATCTCTTTTACCTTGAGCTCAGCAAAAGCTTCTGGGTCTTCAGCGAGGCCCAATGGGTCGAAGCTGCCACCGGGGTAAAGTGGATCAACAACCTCCCCAAGAGGCCCACCAGCAACACGGTAACCCTCAACGGCTCCCATCAATACAACTTGGCAAGCCCAAATGGCCAAGATGCTTTGTGCATGGACCAAACTTGGGTTGCCCAAGTAGTCAAGTCCACCCTCACTAAAAATCTGGGATCCAGCCTTGAACCATACAGCCTCGCCAAACTTAACACCATTACGGGCCAAAAGCTCGGGGAAGACACAACCAAGAGCTCCAAGCATTGCCCATCTGCAGTGGATCACCTCCAACTCACGGTTCTTGGCAAATGTTTCTGGATCAGCTGAAAGTCCAGCAGTATCCCATCCATAGTCACCAGGGAACTCACCAGTCAAGTAGCTTGGGGACTCACCAGAGAATGGGCCCAAGTACTTGACACGGTCAGGACCGTACCATGGGCTGCCAGAAGATACAGGCTTGGGCTTGCTAGCAGTCTTCCTCATGGTAACTTTCCCATTTCCGGTGATTTCAGAGGAAGACGGTAATAGTTTTACTGCCTTTCCGGCAAAAGAAGAGGAAGAGAGAGCCATTGTAGAAGCAGCCATGGTTTAATAAGGAGAAATAAGTGTTTTTTGATGGCTGAAGTAATAGAGAAAATAGCTGTGGTGATGAAGTCTGTTGGGTTAAAATATTTATATGGGGATTGAGTGAAAGAGTTCTTATCTTATGATATCTCTACCTACAATTTCATTGGGTTTCAAGATTCCATTAGCAGTAGTTCTTTCAAGATATTTACTACTGGGGTCCAACCAAAATATGTGGCTTTGACGATTGCAAACTGTCTTGAAAGCTCGTAATACAATTTTCTTGGCAAGATATATATAAGTTTTCTGAATTTAATGTCGACATTTTTTGTAAATCTTTAAAGCCACCACTAAATCTCCTTTAGTTAATTGCATCAGCAGGAAGAGCCAATGGATATGTTTTCTCCCGTAAATTAAATCTAGACATTTTTATGCATGTAATCTAAGTCTACACGCAGAGATGGATCCAAAATTTGAATATTATATGTTCGAATTTGGAATTCAAGATAACCTGTTGGGTTTTAAAATCTATTATTTGTACTTAGTGAATTTGTTAACATATATACAGAGTTGGAACCAAAATTATTAGATTTGGATACAATGGTAGAGCCATGAGTTTCACTAAGGGGTGTGACAATATAAAAAAAGTAAACATATGAAAAAGCTAAGGAAATTCAACATATATACTATATATATAATAATTTTTTTGACCTAACTACACAGTATAATTTATTGACAAACTCCTTTGACTAAGAGGGCTTAGCCACTGTACGGATGAACATGTAACTAGTGCGCCACTTATGCCTCTGCCTATAGGTGATCACAGGGCGACTCGACATAATTGGTGCAACTATAATTAGATGCCCAAATATTTTATTATCAATTTTTTTTAGTAACTATTTTTCAATTGATAATATAGCTAGCTGATTTAACCACTCTTGAAACGTTGTTGAATTTATGTATTTTTATTTAAAAAACTTATTTATGTTAAGACAATTGTTAGGCATTTGCAAAAGAATCAAGCCATTTTATGTACTTAAGTATATTAAAATTTTTAACACAACGTACTAAGTATAAGCCATCAATATTAGAGTGACTAATGTGCTTTAAGAACCATCAAATATTAATACAATATTTTATTTTCCCTTCAAATTCTCATCATTTAATAATCTCAAATCTATTGCATATACATGATCAAGCAAACGTTCAAAGTTTTTGTCTCATTGTCAATTTGCCACTCATACAACTGGTCCTATTTTACAAGTCAGCCAAATATACAGAAGTGTGTGAACAATGCTTAACTCTTATGCTCCAGTCAAGTGGATACTATGCTACAATAATCCACAATCCAACGTGGCAAATCTCTATTGGCTATAAGCAAGGAAATCTTCATAGGGTTAGATTTTTTAAACATAATGTATCTAAAATATCTATTATGTTTAATTGTGCAGATTTTTTGCCAAGTGGCCAAGAATAAAAAAGGTTACAACTTGTCATCCACCAATCAAAAAGCAGATATTGATATTCAAGGATAAGGTGTTTGGGTCAGTAGAGTCATTTATATACACAGTGCAAAGCCCATGAAACTCAAGCCTCAAATCAACTCTTCTTTTTGTGCATTCAAGAGTTATCATTTTACTTCTACAATGGCTGCTTCTACAATGGCCCTCTCCTCTTCTTTTGCCGGAAAGGCAGTAAAACTCTCATTATCTTCCTCTGAAATCACCGAAAAAGGAAAGTTACCATGAGGAAAACCACTAGCAAGGCCAAGCCTGTCTCTTCGGGTAGCCCATGGTATGGTCCTAACCGTGTCAAGTACTTGAGCCCATTCTCTGGTGAGTCTCCAAGCTACTTGACTGGTGAATTTCCGAGCGATTATGGATAGGATACTGCTGGACTTTCAGCTGATCCAGAAACTTTTGCCAAGAATCGTGAGTTGGAGGTGATCCATTGTAGATGGGCCATGCTTGGAGCTCTTGGTTGTGTCTTCCCCGAGCTCTTGGCCCGTAACGGTGTCAAGTTCGGTGAGGCGGTATGGTTCAAGGCTGGATCCCAAATTTTTAGCGAGGGTGGACTTGACTACTTGGGCAACCCGAGTTTGGTACATGCACAAAGCATCTTGGCCATTTGGGCTTGCCAAGTTGTATTGATGGGAGCTGTTGAGGGTTACCGTATTGCTGGTGGGCCTCTCGGTGAGGTTGTTGACCCACTTTACCCCGGTGGTAGCTTCGACCCATTGAGCCTTTTTGAAGATCCAGAGGCTTTTGCTGAGCTCAATGTAAAGGAGATCAAGAATGGTAGACTTGCTATGTTTTCCATGTTTGGATTCTTTGTTCAAGCTATCGTTACCGGAAAGGGTCCATTGGAGAACCTTGCCGACCACCTTGCTGACCCAGTTAATAACAATGCCTGGGCCTATGCCACAAACTTTGTTCCCGGAAAGTGAATTTTGACAAAAGTTTATCTCTAATCCTCAAGTAGTGTGAGATAGTTGTGAGTGATGACCCAAAGAAGGGTCAGAGCTTATTTTTAGGGTTCTGGATTCATTAAAGAGATTGTTATATGGTGTAAATTCGTTTGGATAAATGAAGAACATGTGGTTTTTTTTCATATTCTTTCTTGCACTTCCAATCTAATGTTGTACTTCTTTATGATTTCAAAGTGTTTAATGGCTTCAAATGGCTGTGAAAATACAGAATCAAAAAATTTTCAAAGAACGTTTACTTGACCTGTGCAAGAAAAGTGAAGGACAATGGTCACCAGAAACCCAAGGAAGTTCTATCTGATAAAAGAAATATATTTTTCAAAGATGTAAACAGTACAAATAAATATACAATAAAGTTCTGTCTGATATAAGAAATAAAGATACACATCCTACGAATCTTCTATGGACCTATGAATAATATTCAAAGATGTAAACAGTACAAAGTGAACTCGAAATTCAAGGCGAAGTATTGTGTATTGGTTTTTGGATCTTTTGTTATGGAATTAAGAAATTTCAAGCGAATCAAAGTCCGTCTAACATATTCTACAAAATAAGCATGTGCTTATGCACAAAAAAGATATAATATAATCCTAAATTCGTGTTGCCTGATCTGAAAACATCATAAAATGAACTCGAAAGTCATAACCAAGCTTTGAGTATCTGTCACTAAAATGTTTCCTTTGGACCTACGTATTTCAGAGAAGGCAGAGTAGCTAATTTTCTGTTTTACAAAATCAACAAATATTAATATACACGAAAAAGTAAATATAGTTATAAATTTGTGTTTTATGATCCCCAAACACCAAAAAATAAATTCGAAAGTCATGATGAAGCAATTAGTATTGGTCACTAGGTAGTTCTCCATAAACCTACAAAATTTTAGGCCAATCACAATCCGTCAATTTTTTTTACAAAATAATATGTGCTAATACACACGAAAAAGTGGATATAATCCTAAATTTGTGTTGCATGACCTAGAAATGACAGAAAATAAACTCGAAATTTATGGCGAAGTTATGAGTATCGATCACTAGGCCATTTCCTATGGAAACTGCAAAATTTCAGGACTATTAGAGTCTATCAATTTTCTTTTTTCGAAATCAGTAGGTAAAAATACACGAAAAATTGATAATCATAAATTCATATTATATGATCTTGAAATGTCATAAATGAACTTGAAAGTCATGAAGAACCATTGGGTATTGGTCACTAGGCCTTTTCTAATGGACATGCAAAATATCATGCTAATGAGAGTCTAAAAATAATTTACGAAATCAACATATACTAATATACTCTAAAAAATGAAATATGGACAAGCAACGATTATGGTCACAAGGATGTTTTCTATGGACTAATGAGATTTCAAGCCAATCAGAATCCATCAATGAATTCAGAGTGATAAAATACACGAAGTGAATATTATTATAAACTTTTGTTGCATGACCTCGAGACGAGATACATTGTTTGTGATGGAACCATAAAATTTTAGACGATTTGGAGCCTGTCGCCTGAATTCATGAAGATGGTGTGGACTAAGCACACGAAAAATCAAAAATCATCCTGAATTCCTATTTTATGACCATAAAATAACAAAAAAGGAGGAATGGTATGGCGAAGTGATGACTATTATTTATTAAATTATTTTTTATATGCCCAAATATTTTTTGGCGATTCAGAATCCGTCGCCTGGATTTATGAAAATAGCATGGACATTACCACACGAAAAATAAAAAATCGTCCTGAATTCATATTTTAGGGATGTAAAATGCGAAAAACGAGGAACAGTCATGACGAAGTGATGATTTTTATTCATTACATCGTCCATGAAGGGACCATAATTTTAGGCAATTCGAAACATATCGTGTGAATTCATGAAGATGGTGTGGACAAGCACCTGAAAAATAGGAAATCGTCTTGAATTCCTATTTTATGAATTTAAAACATCAAAACATTAAGAACAGTCAATCTATAACAATTGTTCATTAGATCGGTTATGATTGGCCCACAAAAATTTATGCGATTCGGAGCCCATCACCCAAAAAATTGAAAATCGTTCTAAATTCGTATTTTATGGCCCTAAAATGCCAAAAAAGAAGACCAGTTACTGCGAAGCAATGACTACTATTCATTAGATTATTTATGATGGTCCCACAAAATTTTAGGCGATTCGGAGCCTATCGTCCAAATTCATGAAATTAGTATGGACATTAGCATCAAAAAAATTAAAAATCATAGTGTTCCTATTTAATGGCTCTAAAATGTCAAAAAATAAAAAAATTTACGGTGAAGAAATGACTATTGTTTATTAGATTATTGTTATGGGCCAACTAAATTTTAGGCGTTTCGGAGCCCGCTGCCTGAATTCATGAAGATGACGTAGACACTAAGACATGAAAAATTAGAAATCATCTTGAGTTCCTATTTTATGACCTTATAGAACCACAAGGCAAAGCGATGACTAAATTTTATTAGGTCATTTCTGATGGGCCCACAAAACTTTAGAAGATTTGCAGATCGTCCCCTAATTCAATGAAACGGACGTGAATATTAGCAACGAAAAATTAAAAATCATCTTGAATTCCTATTTTATGGCATTAAAACGCCAAAAATGATTGACTATTGGTCATTAGGTTATTTCTAATGGCTTATAAAACATTAGGTGATCCAGAGCCCGTTACTCAAATTCATGAATATGGCATGAATATTAACACATGAAAAATCAAAATTCATCTTGAATTCTTATTTTATGACCCTAATATTCCAAAAATGAGGAACGATCATGGAGAATTAATAACTATTATTCATTAGGTCATTCATGATGTGTCCATAAAATTTTAGGCATTCAGAGCCCATCGTCAAACTCATGAAAATGGTCTACATTAGAATAGAAAAATTTAAAACTGCCTTGAATTCCCATTTTACGGTCCTAAAATACTTAAAAAAAGGATCAGTCACGACCAAGCAAAGAGTATTACTAATTAGTTCATTTCTGTTGGGTCTGTAAAAGTTTAGGTAATTCAGAGTCTATCGCCCAAATTCATGTTGAAGATGTGGATTATGGCACACAAAAAAATAGGAATCGTCCTGAATTCCTTTCTTATAGCCCCTAAAACACCAAAAATAAGGAACAGTCATTGCGAAGTGATGACTATTGTTCATTATTTCATTGTTGATAGATCTGCAAAATTTTAGGACACTCAGGCCCGATCGCCCGAATTCATGCAGAAGGTGTAGACTATAGTATACGAAAATCTGGAAAATCACCTGAATTCTTATTTTTGTCACGATCCAAAACTACGTGACCGGCACTCGGCACACTACCCGGCCCGAGCGAGCCAAACCATATGATGCACCTAAATCATATGAATGAAAACTAATTTAACTGTGGAAGGTTTTTGAAAATCATATAAATTTTCAAGTTAAATAACAAAATATTTTCCAATTCAAAATCACACATTACGCCTTTCATGGTAATAATGGGATCAAATGCAACAAATATCTTTTTATATATGTCGTATACCTCCGTTATTACAACTCTTCACAACTATCTATAGAGCCTCTATACTAAGAATAGAATTCAATATTTGGGCCAATGCCCGACTAATATAAAAAAAAAAACAAGATAGCTACTATGAAATAGGAGTGGTGCCTCACCATATATTTTGGGAAGAGTCATCTTAGCCATATCGACATGCGATGTATTATACCCCTCGTCATGAAACATGTAAAGTAAGCGGATGCCTGAAGAGGGGCCCCTAGGGGTAGAGTACACCACTACGATACTCTAAGTGTCATAGGCTCTCTCTAACTCAAGTTTCTGGGACAAAATTTTACAATAACTATGCATCAGTATTTGATATAAAGTGATAAACAATTATATAAATCATTAAGGGTGTTCGTCGGTCAACATGGTACGATATTTAGGCATTTTGGTTTGGTATTTTCGGTATTTAGTTTCTTAAAATCCTATACCAATACCATACCTAATTAAGTTCGGTATGGTTCAGTTTTTCTCCTTTCGGGTTCGGTTTACTCGGTTCGGTAACTTCAAGTTTGAATACTAGCTAGTTCATAGAATCATACACTCTAATAGTCTTAGTTAAAGTACTCAAAATTAGAAAAAATGAAAATGTGTGTTGACAAATGTTTTTTCAAAACTAGCAAATATCGACCCAAATGGAGAGAATTGTACTTTAAAGAATATTTGATCTTCCGAATATTTTGTTACTTGTTTAGAGTTAATTGATAAACTTCGAGAATAATGCAAAGTAAAATTTAGATTTTTTATATTTAAGTTATAATTGATAATATATGTTTTGAGTAATATAATGTATATTTCGGTATGGTATCGGTATTTTAATATTTTATCTTAAAATACCAAATATCATACTTAATACTATTTTTTCTTAAAACTTAAACTTGTTAGAAAATTCGCTTAACGCTTGAGGGGGGGTGAATAGCGTTATAATAAAAATAGCATAAACTTGCGGAATTTAAAAATTGCAGGAAAGAAATAAGTGCGATAAGTAAATAAATAAGAACGAACGCACCGATGTATCCTGGTTCACCACAACCCGTGGCTAGTCCATTCCCCGAGAGACTCTCTCGAGATTTCCACTAACACTGTTAAGCTTATGGGTGCTCAACAATCCTTTACAAACTGAGGACACAAGCCTCAACAACCTTTGCTCGAAGATAGAACACTCCAAGACTTCAACCAAAGGAAACACAAGTTCCTTCTTACAATACAAGGGACTAACACTTCCCTTCAAGTGTATAAAACACTTAGCACTCACTTAAACAAGACTCTCTTAATAGAGTAGATATGAGTAAACAGATACGCTCAAGAATGCAACAACTTTCGTCAAGAATTTTGGCTTTCAAAACTTATGTAATGAATAGAAAGTGATGAACAATAGAGTATGCAAGCTATAGCAATAATATGATCAGTTGTTGTGTTTAGAAGACTGATTTGAAGCTGTATTTATAGTTGCAAAACCTTGCATTACCGTTGTCTAATTGCCAATTAAGAATTGCTGATTTTACTCAGTGACAATCGATTGTCAAAATGCCACAATCAATTGTTTGCCAATCATTCCAAAAATCATTCCCAGATTTTACGCTTAACAATCGATTATCTAAGATCAATAATCGATTACTGGCAATGTTCAAAAAATCATTTCAAGATTTTACTTAAAACAATCGATTGTCAGAAATCTACAATCGATTACTTGGCAACGTTCAAAAAATCTTTCAGATTTTATTTAAAACAATCGATTATTAGAAATCTATAATCGATTACCTGACGGTTTTTGAAAATATTTTGGCAACGGTCAATTACACAATCGATTATGCTATGAGAACAATCGATTATATATCAATCTTTGAAAAATCAATTAGACACTGCCTTAATGCACTCGATTGTCAAAGGTACACAATCGATTATTTTATGGCTTTGAAAATGTCTGATAGACATTGCCTCAACACAATCGATTGTCATAAGTTCACAATCGATTATTTTGTAGCTTTGAAAAACTTTGTACACTGCCTCAACACAATCGATTGTCATAAGGTTCACAATCGATTGTCATGCAGATTTGAAAAATCTGATGCATACTGCCTTAACACAATCGATTGTCATAAGTTCAAAATCGATTGTCATGCAGCTGGCTTAACATAATCGATTATCATAAGTACATAATCGATTATCTTAGTCCAGATTTTAGAGGCATGTTTAAAAATCATTTTGACTAAAGTAAATATGCATGATTTAAAATCATTTTGTTTTAAATTAAATATGCATGATTTGATAAAAATGTTTTTACGAGAGAAGCCAAGTCTTGAGTCAAGTTATCGGATCAAGATCACAATTAATGAACGACTCATGTATAACTTTATATCTTTGCTTGATCTTGGTCTTGTGCTTGAAACTCGTTATATATCAATTGCGCGCTTGTGCTTGGACCTCGTCATATGTCCATTGCGCATAGTTTGTCATTCATCAAAACCTACAAATATGAACGCACGTTTTAGTATAGTGCCTTGAGAACGTGTTTCAACAATTTCCCCCGTTTTGATAATGGCAAACTTTAGTCGGGATATGCATATTTTATAATTCATAATGACGATTCAAGACAAGTAAAATATGCAACAATATGCAACAAGTCTCAAGATGTGCAATTAGTTCCCCCTCAACATATGAATTCCCCCTCAATTTATGCCAATAAAAAATTAGTGCATATCCCTTATTCTTCCCCCTTTTGACATTAGCAAAAATGGAAAAGGTGAGTAACTTGTTTATTGATTAAGCAAAAGTTGCATAAGAAGACATAATAAAGCAAATAATACCAACATAATCGATTATTGATACTTGATAATCCATTATACTAACGAGAAATCGGTTATCCTTAGGATAAATTGATTATTCTGCATCAATCTTTATAATTCCCCCTGCCTTTAGGGCGATACCTGCAAAAATTCGTTAGACGTCTCCGACGCTCAAGTTAGAAATCATGAGAAAGGGAAAATGCAATGCATGACTTAGATCAACGTGGAGTCAAGAATCCCGAGTTCACTACGAATTCGGAAGAAGGACTCTTTCTCTAAGGGTTTTGTAAAGATGTCGGCCAATTGATCTTTGGTTTCAACAAATTCAATTTCGACATCACCCTTGAGAATGTGATCTCTTATAAAATGATGCCTAATTTCAATGTGTTTTGTTCTTGAATGAAGAACAGGGTTCTTCGTCAAGCATATGCGCTAGTATTATCACATCTAAGAGGGATATGATCAAGACTTAGGCCATAGTCCAAGAGTTGTTGTTTCATCCAAAGGATTTGAGCGCAACAACTCCCCGCGGCTACATATTCAGCCTCGGTTGTGGACAACGCAACACTTACTTGTTTCTTACTAAACCAAGAAACGAGAGAGCTACCGAGCAAATGGCAAGTGCCACTAGTGCTCTTGCGGTCCAATTTGCATCCAGCAAAATCGGAATCGGAATAGCCAACAAGTTGGCATGAAGAACCTTTGGGGTACCATAGACCCACATTTACAGTACCAACAAGATACTTCAATATCCGTTTCACCGCAGTTAGGTGAGACTCCTTCGGACACGATTGATAACGAGCGCATAAACACACGCTAAACATGATGTCCGGTCTACTAGCAGTAAGATAAAGGAGAGATCCAATCATACCTCGATACTTTTTGGTATCGACTTCCTTACCTTTCTCATCTTTGTCTAGATGATCGGATGTTCTCATGGGGGTGGCCATTGCTTTTGCGTTGGTCATTTCAAATCGTTTCAGCAATTCTTTGCAATATTTAGCTTGACAAATGAAAGTTCCTTCTTTCATTTGCTTTACTTGCAGCCCCAAAAAGAATGTTAGCTCACCCATCATAGACATCTCAAATTCGCTTGTCATCAAATAAGAAAATTCCTTGCACAAAGCACTGTTAGGAGCACCAAAGATAATATCATCCACATAGATTTGAACTAATAAAATATCATTGTTTCTATGCTTAATAAAAAGAGTGGTGTCAACTTTCCCCCTAATGAAATCATTTTCCAAAAGAAATTTGCTCAATCTTTCATACCAAGCTTGGGGAGCTTGTTTAAGGCCATAAAGAGCTTTCTTGAGTTTGAAAACATGATCGGGAAATTTAAAATCTTCAAAACCCGGGGGTTGAGCAACATAAACTTCTTCTTGAATAAAACCATTTAAAAAGGCACTTTTTACATCCATTTAATATAAATTGAAATTCATAGAAGAGGCAAAAGCAAGCAATAAACGAATAGCTTCTAACCTTGCTACGGGGGCATATGTTTCTTCATAGTCAATACCCTCTTCTTGATTATAGCCTTTTGCTACAAGCCTAGCTTTGTTTCTAGTGATTACACCATTTTCATCTAATTTGTTTCGAAAAACCCATTTCGTACCAATTATGGTATGATTTTCGGGTCTTGGCACCATATCCCAAACATCATTCCGTTTGAATTGGTTAAGCTCCTCTTGCATTGCCAAGGTCCAAAATTCATCCCCAATTGCTTCGGAGATGGTTGTGGGTTAAATTTGAGAAACAAAAGCAGTATGTCCTAAGGTGTTCTTAAGAGAGTTTCGGGTACTTACCTGTTGTTCAATATCGCCAATTACTTGTTCGAGAGGATGGTCTTTGATTGTCCTCCATGCGTTAGGTAGTTTCGTTTCTTTTTCCAACTGTGGCGCTTCCTCCGATAATTGATCCAAGATTTCATCTTGAGTTTCCTTCGGAGTTTCCTCTCGTACTTTGTCTTGAGGACTTAGTGAGTTTAAAATACCTGCAAGATCAAAACCAGAATCCTTTCTCGCCAAGCGAGCATTATATTCGAAAAACACAATATGAGGGTATTCCTCCACAGTTCCGGTTCTATTATTGAATACTCTATATGCTTTGCTACGTGAAGAATAACCAATAAAAATTCCTTCATCGGATTTGGCATCAAATTTTCCCAATTGATCTTTTCCATTGTTATGAATAAAGCATTTACAACCGAATACTCTAAAATGGGAGATATTTGGTTTCCTTCCAGAATAGAGTTCATAAGGGGTTTTCATGAGTATTGGCCTTATGACTACTCTATTCAAAACGTAGCATGCGGTACTCACGGCATCTGCCCAAAAATATTTGGGAATCTTAGCCTCATCGAGCATGGTTCTAGCCATCTCTTCGAGACACCTATTTTTCCTTTCCACCACCCCATTTTGTTGTGGTGTTCGTGGAGCGGAGAAGGTGTGCTCGATACCGAGTTCGTCACAAAAGTCCGCAAAGAGATTGTGATCAAACTCTCCCCCATGATCACTTCTTATTGAAGTGACGGTTGTGTCCTTTTCGTTTTGAACACGTTTAAGAAAATATTTGAAATTATGAAAAGCTTCACTTTTATGAGCAAGAAATAGAGTCCATGTAAATCTAGAATAATCATCAACAATAACAAAAGCATAACGATTTCTACCAAGACTTTCAATGCGAGATGGTCCAAATAAGTCCATGTTGTTATGAAATCTCCTATTTAAGGTGAATGTCTATAATTAGAGAGATTCTAGAGTTCTATTCTTGGTAGATAAATCATCCCCCTCCCTATAAATAAAGGGGTCTTCTACCATTGTAAACCACTCCTAACATTCTCTAAGTATCAATAAGAAGAACTCTCTCTACTCTTCTCTCTATTTGCTCTTGTTCTTGAGTTATTGTTCTTGTCTTTTATATTATTTCATAACACGTTATCAGCACGAGACTCTACCGTCTCAAGAAGCTCTTTAAGAAGATTAAGCCGCCGTCAATTTCTCCGCATCGGATCCGCCGTCGTCTGCATCAGTGGAGAAAAGGAAGAAAACATTGAAAATATAATTGGTATACCTTAAAGGTAAGTAATTTACTTTTCCCTTTCAAATTCTTGAAATTATACGATTTGATTGAATATACAAACAAAGTTTGATTATAACTCTAATGGAGTTTGTAAGAAATTATAACCACATGAAGTGGTTAAATCTCTATGCCCTGCCATGATTAAATTCATGTATGATTGTGGGCAAATAATTGAAAATCCGTCCCATTGAATTTGCTCCATTCCCTTTAGAGAATGTGGAAGCAGTATATGATAAGTCTGAAAGAAGACTAAAATACTACCATGAAGGTATCAATGAATGTGGACGTGGCAAAGAATTCCGTCCAATTGAATTTGCTCCATTCCCTTTAGAGAATGTGGTAGCAGTATGTGATAAGTCTGAAAGAAGACTAATTACCGTAAAGGTATCAATGGATGTGGACATGGCAATAGACGAAGTTATAATCGTCATTATTGTGGTAATGAGAACAATAAGGATTCTCAAAATAATCTTTCACTTTATGAAAGTAATATTTGACATGAGATTGTGTAAAGCACATGATTTTGATCCATTCCCTGAAGTGAATGTGTTAATTGTAATAGAGCCCGTAAGTATGAACATGCTCTTGATGTAATTTTGGTTTATGTCTGACATTATGAAAAGAAAGTTCGTTGCCCTTGAAATTTCGGGCAAGAACTATATGATATGGGTGTTGGATACTTAAACCCATTTTGGATGCTATGGGTCTTGGAGACGCCATTAAAGATAGAAATAATGCATCCACCCAAAACCATGCTAAGGCCTTGATTTTTTTTGCGCCATCACCTTGATGAAGGTTTGAAGATTGAATATCTCACCGTCAAGGATCCACCTATCTTGTGGAATGGCTTAAAGAAGAGATATGACAACCTGAAGTTGGTCACTCTGCCACAAGCACGATACGATAAGAAACCAAAAGCAAATAGTTTATAAACTATATATAATCGTTGCGGTGAAAACGGGCACTGGTCAAAGGCTTGCCGTATACCATGACTTTTGGTTGACCTTTATCAAGCATCTCGAAAGAGTAAACGCCCTGAAACGAATTTTGTCTCTGACGACAACTTTGACATCATCCACTTGGATGTGGTAGACTTCTTTGAGCAACCCGAGGGGAAGATAGACCACCTAATCGGTGATGGATCCGTGATGAAAGAAGATGGAGCTATTTGATTTTATTTTTGTTTGTATTAGTGAATGAATAAACTAATAGCCATTAGTATTAGCTCGTATTAGTTAATTCATAATATAATATTAGTATTAGTTCTTTAGAATGTATCAATATGCTCAAATATCAATAATATTTTTACTTTCCAGTAGAGGTAATCGACTAACCTGAAAAACTAGTCGGTTATCTCATATTTCGCATAAAAACTGCAAAACAATCGATTGTCAATGATCAACAATCGATTGTCTTTAAAACAGTGATCTGGAATTTTTCAAAAACAGTCAACAATCGATTGTCTATGTTTAACAATCGATTGTCTTTAAAACAGTGATCTGGAATTTTTCAAAAACAGTCAACAATCGATTGTCTATGTCTAACAATCGATTGTCGTTAGACAGTAATCTGGAATATTTCAAAAATCATCCACAATCGATTGTCTATGTCTAACAATCGATTGTCGTTATACAGAGGTCGAATTTTTCAAAAATAACCAACAATCGATTGTCTATGTCTAACAATCGATTGTCTTAAGACCTGAAGTTTTTCAAAAATAGCAAATAATCGATTGTCTATGTTTAACAATCGATTGTCAATGTTCAACAATCGATTGTATGTGTTTAACAATCGATTGTTTTATGAAAGTGCTTAAACTGAAATTTTCAAACTGCATAGTAATCGATTATGGAAAACATATAATCGACTATCTGATTTTGTTAGTCAACTGTTAGCAGCAGATTTTGAAAATATTATGTGACACAAACGAATTGAACTTGTTTATTCTTATGTTCGTGTATTTCTTTTGTATGTCAAACCATGGGAATTAAATTGATTGAAGGCTCCGGAAGAGCAACTGTAACTCTGCCCAAAGGCATGACGTTTATCTTAGAGAATGCAATATTCTCCTCCAAGTCTAAGAAGAACTTGTTGAGTTTTAAAGATATCATTCAAAATGGATATCATATTAAGACAATAGATGAGAATAATCTTGAATTCTTCATGAAAACGAGGCTGCCCATTTCGGTTTGGGTTCACGCCATTTTGCATGCAGCAATGCTAGTTAGTCGGCTGCCCACTTTGGTTTGGGTTCATGCTATTTTGCATGCAGCATTTTAGTTTGTCGGCTGCCCACTTCGGTTTGGGGACACGCCATTTTACATATTGCAATGCTAGTTCGTCTCTGACTGACGAATTGACACAAATATTCCCCGTTGCAATTGGTTTTGGGTCATGGACCCAATATATCCCATTTAAGAATTTTTGGATGCGCAGTATATGTGCCTTTAGCACCGCCATCCCGCACCAAAATGGGTCTGCAAAGAAGGTTAGGAATATATGTTGAGGTTGAATCGCCCTCCATTATTCGCTACCTCGAAACATTGACAGGAGATTTGTTCACTGCACGATTTGCAGACTATCAATTTGATGAGACACTTTTCCCAAAATTAGGGGGAGAAGTTGGTGAAACCAAACGGGAAATTTTGTGGAAAAATGCATCATTATCTCATCTTGATCCACATACCTCTATTTGTGAAAGAGGCACAAAAGATTATCCATTTGCAAAGAATAGCAAATCAAATGCCTGACGCATTTATAGATTTGAAAAGGATAACAAAATCACATATCCTCGAAGTGAATGTGACAACATTTGATTCACGAATACATATTCATTATTGGAAGAATATGAACATGAAATTGGTATTAAATATACCACACTCACCCCTAGAAGGAGGTTTGAGATGATACCACACTCACCCCTAGAAGGAGGTTTGAGATGATATATGGCATGAATGATCGTTGGTCACGTACCTATTGTACGCCAAAGTATTTTGGAAATATGACTATTAAAGGACAACGATAATGCAAGAAACATATCTTGCATATAAGTTTGACATGACCATAATGGTATAACTTTCTCTTTAAGAAAGATATTCACCACATGGATGTTGATGAATCTGTGGTAGTACAAAATTAATTGAGAGCTCTAGAAGAGCCAATTATTACTATGTTGGAGAAACACAATTGAGTATTGTGCTGTAGTAAGTCTCAAAGAAACTTATTCAGTTTCCAAAGTACACGCGAAAGCGATTGATTATATTGAGACTATAAATAAAGGAAGGCTTTGATATCTCCTATTACTACAACTTGTAGCGGGGTAATTTGTATATGAAAAGCTACCCGCTTTGTTCTCCAGTTTGTACTACACAAACGAAATAATGCCACAATAAAGTGGATATCTATTGGTATAAAACCCATGTCATAATAAACCTGAAGTTTATTGATAAGTGCACATGTCATGGTGTAAATTTGAAGTTTACCAATATTGATAATTTATTCAGTTGGCATTCGTGTTAGCCATCTCATTTTAAGTATGGTGTGCAAATTCACATAGGTGAATATTAAAGAACTAGAAAGTTCTTTACGAATTCTCTTGTATCACTTGTTCTCATTAATGAACTGGCCAACTAAAGAGTTCGGGTTGAAGCCCATAAATTCTGGAAATATCAAAGGTGAATATGGGCCCATTCACCTGCCATGTATACCACATATGATGCATCTATGATATGGTTACATGCGCAATTGTTATTAACTCGCAGCCTGGCCGGTGCTTGCGAGGTAAATTGCTCAGTAATCTAACTTCGAGCATAATTTCCAGATTCTCTACTCAAGATAGTTCATCTTGATAAGTTGGTTTATATCAAAGTTGGTTTAGCAAGATAATTATTGAGTGCTTCCACTTAATAGCTAAACTGTTTCTTATGAGAACAAAGTTATATATATATCAGTTTGATATAAGTTGTATACGAGAGTATATTCTCCCCTCACAAGTGGTTCAGGGTCAGGAACCAAATAATTTCATCTTATTATTAATGTGCCGTGTATATTGACATGATAATGCACAAAGATGGTTTCCCAAAGTTGAGGAAACAAGTTAGCTTTACTAACATGAGGGGGAGACATGGTAAACGCTTGAGAAAAGGTTACATGGGATGAATTATCATTTGTATATGTATATCCACGAATATCATGATATGAACCTGAAGTTCATAAAAGGGATAATTCAATTGCAACATATTGCAAAGCATGCTATACGCATTTGCTGACCCAAAGAAAGTAACTAAATGGAAGAGATACAATTCAAGAAGAATTGATTCCATATGAAAGACATGTAGTTTTGAACCTATAGTTCAAATGCTTGAAAGTATAAAGTCAAAGGTATGTATAGTCAGTTTTCGATATCTTATTTGTCTAGCATGACATGTAAAACTTGATATGCATCTAAAGTCTATTATATGGCTTATATGACTTAACTTGAAAGATTTAAGTTGCTTGAAGCATATGCAATTCTTGGTCCTGAAGTACCACATCCTTAGTACAATTTGTGTACATATGTATCTTGCTATAACTATAAGCATGATGGCATTGAGAATGCATCAATGGAGATATTGAAGAGTTATTCCACGACATTATATGAAGATGTTCATATCTATCAAGAATGATGATTTCAAGGTACGGAATATTTATTCAAGTCAATATGGTTGATTTATCAAACATCTACCAAAGATTGTTTTGAAGATGATGCACAAGATTGGAATGCAAATGCTCAAGGATATAAATTGATGTACTCATTAGGGGGAGTTAATGCGTGTTGCACTCTTTTTCCCTTACAAGGTTTTGTCCCACCGGGTTTTCCTTGCGAGGTTTTTAACGAGGCAACCAATAGGCGCATATTCAAACATGTGTACTCTTTTTCCTTTCTTTAATTTTTCCCATTGGGTTTTGGTTTTAAGGTTTTAACGAGGCACATTGTTGAATAGACATTCAAGGGGGAGTGTTATGAAATCTCCTATTTAAGGTGAATGTCTATAATTAGAGAGATTCTAGAGTTCTATTCTTGGTAGATAAATCATCCCCCTCCCTATAAATAAAGGGGTCTTCTACCATTGTAAACCACTCCTAACATTCTCTAAGTATCAATAAGAAGAACTCTCTCTACTCTTCTCTCTATTTGCTCTTGTTCTTGAGTTATTGTTCTTGTCTTTTATATTATTTCATAACACATGTGAAGTAATTGCAAAGGTCTAGTAGTTGAAACAATATTTTTTCGATTTAAAAGATGCTTTTGTTTGCTTCCCTTTTTGACAAGAACCACAAATAGAGTCTTTTTCAAATTTCAAGTTTGGAAGACCAATAACTAAATTTTGTGAAACCAATTTGTTCAAAAGATGCATGTTGATGTGAGCTACTCTACGGTGCCATAACCACGTATCATCTTCTTTGCTCATAAGAAAATTTACATATTCAGATGAAGAATTTTCGAGATCAACCATATAGATATTATCCATTCTAAATTCATGAAGAATAATTTTAAAATCGCTACGGCGAAAAACTAAGCATTCATTTGAATTAAATAAAACAAGATTTCCCTTGTCACATAATTGACTTATGCTCAAGAGATTATGTTTTAGACCCTTAACTAGCAATATATGCTTAATGGAAGAGGAGTCATCCTTACCGACCGATCCAATGCCGATAATTTTTCCTTTGTTGATATCACCAAAAATAACGCTTCCTCCTTCCTTGTGTTCTAGTTGAAGGAATTTGGATTAGTCTCCAGTCATGTTCTTGGAGCATCCACTATCAAGGTACCAAAGTACACTTGACCCTTCAAACATACCTACAAAACAGATTAATGAGTTTTAGGTACCCATGCCATATTGGGTCCTTGGGGGTTAGGCACATCATAGTGATGTGATTGAGTGTTATGTCTATGTCGTGTAAAACAAGCAGGAGCAATATGTCCAATTCGTCTACAATAATGACAAACAATATTAGGATTATGCATTCGTCTAGGTTGATAGTAATTGGACGGACGAAATTCATTTACTCTATTCTTGACAATATGACTATTGCGCAATTCATTAAATCATTTCTCCTACTATTTGTTCTAGGATATACAGCATTTCTAGGATAGTTGTTTCTAGGTTGAAAGCCATTTCTAGGTGTTCTACAAGGTTCAAAATTCCTTCCAGTGTTTGGCCTAGAGTATGCATTATTTCTAGAATGATTATTTCTAGGTTGCGATTGTTGAAAGCCATTTCTAGGTTTGTTATATCTAGGATGAGCATTTGTTTTATTAATCCTAGGTTGAGCCTTAGGTTGTTGGGGGTTGGCTTCAACCTTTTCTTTAGGCTCATTCTCAAAGCCTATGCCATGCTTGGTCGACTTCAAATTAACAAGAACTTCATTCAAATTTTTATGAGAAGAATTAAACTTATCTAGGGTGCCCTTAAGTCTTTCTACCTCATTTGAGATGCATGCAAGAAGTACAATTTTTACTAGAGCTCTCGGGTTTGTCGGCGCTTCTCTTGCCGAAAAATTTGTTTTCTTCTTTCAACTTCTCATTTTCCAAAATCAGTTTTTCCAAATCCTTTTCTTTCAAAGAGAGTTGTTTTTCAAAATCTTTTTCTTTTAAAGAAGCATTTTCTTTTATGCTTTTAACAGTTTTGGAAGCTTTAATAAATTCACTGTACAACTCATCAAAAGCATTTTGCATTTCCTCAAGAGAACAGAAATTTTTGGAAGAAATTTGACATACCTCTTCTTGATTGTTTTCGTGAGCCATGAGACAAAGATTTGCGGCTTCGTCTTCTTCTTCCTCACTCGACTCGTCACCGAAGTAGTCTCCCCAGCTCGTTGTTTCTTGAAGGGTTTCTTCTCCTTTTTGGCATTTGGGCAATTTGATTTAATGTGCCCGGTTTCTCCGCACTCATAGCACTTTATTTGATCTCCTTGCTTTTTGCCCTTTCGTTCATACTCTTTTCGCATGAACTTTTGAAATCTCTTAATAACGAGTCCGAACTCGTTGTCTCCGTCCTCATCATTTTGAGGTTGGCTTGTGCTTGCCTTGAGAGCGATCTTTTAATTCCTTTGATCATCAACAAGAGGGTTAAGTATAGTAGATTCATAAGTTTTAAGATTACCTCTTAATCCATCGATGGTGACATTTGAAATGCCAATAGATTCTAGAATCGCGTCGGCCTTGGATTGCCATGCCGGAGTGAGACTTCGGAGAATTTTTCGGACAAGTTCCTTATCCGTGAAGGTCTTCTTAAGAGCATGTAAATCATTAACGATTTTTGAAAATCGTTCGAACATCTCATCGACCTTTTCGCCTTCCTTCATGTGAAACAATTCATATGCATGGGTTAGGAAATCAATTTTAGCTTCCCTTACCTGGTCCGTACCTTCGTACGTAATTTCCAGCTTGTCACACATTTGCTTCGCTGTTGTGCAGCATGATATTTTCATGTAATCATCAGCATTTACAGCACAATATAATAAATTAATGGCTTTAGCGTTGTTTTGCACCTTTCGGATATCATCCGCATCGTATTCATCTTCGGACTTTGGAACATCTTTATTTTCAACCTTTTTGGTTGGAATTTGTTCTCCCTTCATTATAACCTTCCAAAGATGAAAACTATTTGATTGAACAAATATTCTCATCCTCTCCTTCCAGTACGTATAGTTTGTACCGTCGAATAGTGGTGGTCGGGTGGAGCATTGTCCTTCACCTATTCCTGCAAAAGAATCACGAGTAGAAGCCATGGATTGTTTCTCTCAAACGGTTAAGTCTTCAGAGAGTTGGGCTCTGATACCAATTGTTAGAAAATACGCTTAACGCTAGAGGGGGGGTGAATAGCGTTATAATAAAAATTAGCGTAAACTTGCGGAATTTAAAAATTGCAGGAAAGAAATAAGTGCGATAAGTAAATAAATAAGAACGAACGCACTGATGTATCTAGGTTCACCACAACCCGTGGCTAGTCCAGTCCCCGAGAGACTCTCTCGAGATTTCCACAAACACTGTTAAGCTTACGGGTGCTCAACAAACCTTTACAAACTGAGGACACAAGCCTCAACAACCTTTGCTCGAAGATACAACACTCCAAGACTTCAACCAAAGGAAACACAAGTTCCTTCTTACAATACAAGGGACTAACACTTCCCTTCAAGTGTATAAAACACTTAGCACTCACTTAAACAAGACTCTCTTAATAGAGTAGATATGAGTAAACAGATACGCTCAAGAACGCAACAACTTTCGTCAAGAATTTTGGCTCTCAAAACTTATGTAATGAATAGAAAGTGATGAACAATAGAGTATGCAAGCTATAGCAATAATATGATCAGTTGTTGTGTTTAGAAGACTGATTTGAAGCTGTATTTATAGTTGCAAAACCATGCATTACCGTTGTCTAATTGCCAATTAAAAATTGCTTATTTTACTCAGTGACAATCGATTGTCAAAATGCCACAATCGATTGTTTGCCAATCGTTCCAAAAATCATTCCCAGATTTTACGCTTAACAATCGATTATCTAAGATCAATAATCGATTACTGGCAACGTTCAAAAAATCATTTCCAGATTTTACTTGAAACAATCGATTGTCAGAAATCTACAATCGATTACTTGGCAACGTTCAAAAAATCATTTCCAGATTTTACTTAAAACAATCGATTGTCAGAAATCTACAATCGATTACTTGGCAACGTTCAAAAAATCTTTTTCAGATTTTATTGAAAACAATCGATTATTAGAAATCTATAATAGATTACCTGACGGTTTTTGAAAATATTTTGGCAACGGTCAGTTACACAATCGATTATGCTATGAGAATAATCGATTATATATCAGTCTTTGAAAAATCAATTAGACACTGCCTTAATGCACTCGATTATCAAAGGTACACAATCGATTATTTTATGGCTTTGAAAATGTTTGATAGACACTGCCTCAACACAATCGATTGTCATAAGTTCACAATCGATTATTTTGTAGCTTTGAAAAACTTTGATGTACACTGCCTCAACACAATCGATTGTCATAAGGTTCACAATCGATATTCATGCAGATTTGAAAAATCTGATGCACACTGCCTTAATACAATCGATTGTCATAAGTTCACAATCGATTATCATGCAGCTGACTTAACATAATCGATTATCATAAGTACATAATCGATTATCTTAGTCCAGATTTTAGAGGCATGTTTAAAAATCATTTTGACTAAAGTAAATATGCATGATTTAAAACCATTTTGTTTTAAATTAAATATGCATGATTTGATAAAAATGTTTTTACGAGAGAAGCCAAGTCTTGAGTCAAGTTATCGGATCAAGATCACAATTAAAGAACGACTCATGTATAACTTTATATCTTTGCTTGATCTTGGTCTTGTGCTTGAAACTCGTTATATATCAATTGCGCGCTTGTGCTTGGACCTCGTCATATGTCCATTGCGCATAGTTTGTCATTCATCAAAACCTACAAATATGAACACACGTTTCAGTATAGTGCCTTGAGAACGTGTTTCAACAAAACTAAATACCAAAATACCGTATACCAAATACCCAAAGTTTTTATTTCGGTATTTACCAAATTATTTCCAGCCTATAAACCATTGCTCTTTATCATTTCAACGAACAGAAGAGTGAAGTATAAACGATGATATAAATTCATAGAACATTTAAATCAATCCAAGATTTTGAATAAAAATCATATAAAACCATTTTAATTTCATTAAGTCATTCAAATCACTTTCGGCTTCTTAGACTTAAACATAAGAAAGTCTTCTTTATCTTTCACTGGAAATATTGTACTGACACTAACATAATAAAGAACTACTAGGTGATTGACCTAGCAAAAAGTAGATTTCTCGTAGTACCGTACAGATCAACTTAATCTCATTATTTTAAGTATTGATCATTTGCCTAGACTTTATCCCATAAACCTCACCTTAAGCCTTGGAATGTGTCCCTATATTTGGACGTGTTTCATAGTGACGAACTAAACGTTCGAACCAATATCGGTGGTCTCCACTAATAACTGCCACAATGTTTGAATATCAAAAATAGATTCATAGCCTAATAGCCTCAAAGGATTTATTTTAATCAAACTATGATTTTCATAGTCAATCCAAACCATTTGAACAAAATCAAAGGGAAAATTTATGAGTATCCTCCCTCCCCTCCTGACCTATACCCGGATTTCCAACTACACACTTTTTCTTTGCGGGAATCCTATTACCCCCTTAATATTTTCTTAAAAGGAATTATTTGCACTTTTAACGCTGACATGGCAGAGTGTGTGTATTTCACTCTCTCAAAGGAGAGTGAAAAGCAAGAAAACATAATTTTCAGATTATATTTAGTTTTATTTTCTACCATTTTTCTTACTTTTTTTCCCTTTTCCTTTTCCTTGTATTTTTTCTTTTACTTTTTTTCGTTTCTTCTCTAATTCCGGCGGATATTCATTCACCGGTGACTTTGCCTAACCATTTTCTTTTATTTTTTCACAAACAAATTAAACTCTCAAAAAGATCTATTCATAAGCAAAGCAAAATACACTCAGATTTGGGGGGGGGGGGGGGGGAGGGGAGGAATTCATCATCGAAAAACCTTCCCTTGCCGGGAAAAAATAATGTATTGAAATTTTAATTGGGAAAAAGTCTTTTCAGCTTATATTCGTTTGTTTCTTTTGCTCTTCCTCATTTGCTTAGGCTCAAATAAATCATAGTATATATAAAATTAATAAAGTAAAAAGTCAACAACGTACAAGCTCGAATTTTCTCCTCCCCAGCAGAGTTGCCAGAGCTGTCACATACCTTTTTTCCGACCCCGCAAAAGAATACGGATAACTCATGGACTTGTGGGTTAAAGGGTTTTTCCAATTAAAGGGACAATTTTAAAATAGGGATTATTTTATTGTTCAGAGTTGCCACTTGGAATGGGTTTTCAGTATTCCAAGTCAACTTTTATTTAGATCCCTAGTCAAAGGAAAGTTGACTCTATTTTTATCGATCTGCAAAAATAAAGTTCAGGTAAGGAATTTTATTGACCGGGGAGAACGTGAAAGGCATTCCCCGAGTCCCGTAGTTCTAGCAAGATCGCTTTATTGACTTAAAAAAAATTGGCTTAAACTAATTTCGAAAAAACTGTGATTTCTCATGTTTTACCTATCCGCTTTTATTTCTTATTTATTAGCAAAAATTAGAGAATATTTTTTGGATAATAAGATTCATGATCACACTATGCAAGCGAATGTGTGATCGACGAAATTTCTTATTTAGTCATAACAGCTCTACGCAAGCGAATCCTCAATCATGAAAAACAATTATTAGTGCGTCATTTACTATTGAAAAATTACTACAATTGTGCTCTTGAAGAAGACTTAATTTTTGGACATTTATTAAATATCTCTACCGCGCTCCGCGAAGCGAATCCGCAATTTTTAGCAAAGAATTAGCTAAATTTAAAAATTGAATAACAGATATGGTATGGGATAGTTGAATTAATTTATTAAATGTTGAACATCACGCTACGCAAGCGGTTCCGTGAATAAAAAGATTAAAGTGCACCTACTAATTTCTTAGCGCTTAAATTAATTATAAGAGAAACTAATTTATAAGTTATAAGTAATTTAGTGAAATAAAAATTGACTTTTTATTAAGTCATTTCGATTAAATGAGAAATATATATATGTGTATATATATATATATATATATATATATATATATATATATATATATATATATATATATATATATATATATATATATATATATATATATATATATATAGTTGCATTAGCTTGTTATTTTAAAGAATGGACAACCTTCTCGAAAATGAGCTGATTTTTATTAGTAATTGCAACTTTAAAGGGGAATGAGCCAGCTCTTTGGGCATCTGAATTGTTGGCCCGTTTTGGGAATCTTTGGCCGTTGGGCCAGTCCTTTGGCTAAAAAAGAATGGGTCAGCTATGCTATTAACTTAAACTAATGGATCAGGGGCTAGATCTTATTGGTGTTTTACCGCCGGAGATTCTTTAGCATGAAAATGATTTCTTAAACCAAAACCTAAACACATACTACTAACGATCCAAAACCTTATCTTAAAACATAAACATTTGTTATTTTAACAAAGGCAAATTAAGACATAAAAAGAAAGATACCTTTTAGTTTACTGTATAAATATTTAGAAAGCACATGTAACAACTTAATTTGATAATTTACTATCCGACAAGACTTCTTTGAAATATATAGAAGAACATTCTTTCAAAACAAACTTAATTTTACTACCACAAGTGGATTATTGGCAAAATGCATTGATTGGATTCGTAATTGGAGATCGACTAATGAGCAGTCTATGGGGAATTTTGTCATCCATGTGTGGAATTTTGTTACCAAACCTCAGGTACTAATTCATGCTGATGGTTACTGTATTTTTAGATTCAGTAGCTCTGAGGATAAGGATTCGGTCATGCAGTCAGGTCCTTATTCATTTAGAAATAGGCCAATGGTTTTACGACCATGGGAAGTTGATTTCAATTTTCAGAGTCATGTGCTTAGTACTGTGCCTATTTGGATTCGATTTCCAGGACTTCCTGTTGGTTACTGGTCTACTGAAGTACTTAGTAAGATGGCTAGTGCTATTGGAAGACCACTGTATACTGACAAATTCACTGCACATTATGAGAAAATCTCATTTGCTAGAGTCCTTGTTGAAGTGGATGCTGCCTACTCCCTTCCGGATCATTTGGAGATTAGTACTCCTTATGGCTCTAAGATACAGATAATTGAATATGACTGGAAACCTTCCTTTTGTAATCACCGTCTCAAATTTGGTCATGATACAATTGAATGTTGGTATTATAATGATAACCAATCAGTGCAGAATAAGGAGGCTCAGGTTAAATCTAAAAGGCAAAGAGGAAAAGTGAATCAGCAGGGGAAACAAACCAGAACCGAATGGATTGCTAAGCAGACTGTTGCTGAGCAGTCTAGCCTTGTGGATCCTGTTAACACTGCAGAGGATCAGTTAATGCAGGACTCTCATATGATGATTGATACTCTCTCAAGTAGGCCATAGCAAACTATGCATATTGAACCTGATACTATAGTCAGTTCAGAAAATGCAATCACTATTGTTGATACTGCTAATGATAATAGTGAACAGCAGATTGTTTATGGCTAAAGGCAAGGCTATAATGAATGAGACTGGGAGTAGAAGCCACAAAATTGACCCTGGACCATCTTGCAGGGTAGAGCCTAATTCTAAATGATCATAGTAACTTGGAATATAAGGGGGCTTAATCAGCCTCACAAGCAGAAGGAGTTGAAAAACTTCTTAGCTATTAATAAAGTAGATGTCATGGGAATACTTGAAACCAGGGTTAAGGAGCCTAAATCAAGGAAAATATTAGGAAAGATTGCAAAGAACTGGATGGTGCAGTGTAATTACTCAAATGCTACTAATGGAAGAATATGGTTGATTTGGAAGCCTCATGTCCAACTGCACATACTAGCTATGTCTGATCAGTTTATTCATTGTTGGTTGGAAGATATTAGAAGCCAGATCAGTCTTCATTTAAGTGTAATATATGGCCATAATACTGCATTACTTAGGAAACAACTATGGAGTGACCTTAGATTATTCCAGATCCCTAGCCAAGCTGCTTGGCTGATTAGTGGTGATTTTAATAGTGTACTCAATTCTGATGACAGGATTGGATCTATTGTGACTGATGCTGAAGTGAAAGATTTCAAAGAAGTTATTTCTGACCTCCAGCTGACTGCCATCAGAGCAAAAGGTTGGCACTTCACTTGGTCTAATAAGCAAGACACATCCACTAGAGTATACAGTAAAATTGATTGGGCACTGGGTAACTATCAGTGGTTGCAGCAGTTTGGACACTTGGAAGCAGATTACTTGAACCCCTCAATATCTTATCACTCTCCTATTCTTGTTAAATTTGGAATGCAGAAGCCTTTGCATCCTAAACCTTTTTGATTATATAATGTTGTCATGGAGCATCCTCAATTCCTTAACATAGTCCAGCAGGTATGGAAGCAGGAGTATGTGGGCAATCTCATGCAGCAGATATGGCAGAAATTGAAGAGTCTAAAACAACAATTAAAGGAGATCACTTCATACATGGCAGCTTACAAGCAGAATATAATTCAGGCCAGGGAACAACTTGACATCATACAAAATCAGCTTCAAAACAGTCCTTTCATACAGGAACTTATCCATAAGGAAAGGAAGGCACTTGAGGAACTTGAGAAATGGAGTAATATTGAAGAAAAAGAATTGAGGCAGAAGTCAAAAGCTACATGGATTGAATGTGGAGACTCAAATACAAAATACGTTCATGCTCAATGGAAGATTAGAACAGGACAAAACAACATTACATCCATCTATACAGATACTGGAGTGAAACTAACTGATCCTTTATCTGTGGAACAGGAATTCTTGAAGGTGTTCCACTCTTTAATGGGAGAATGTGCATCTGAACTTCCTTGTGTGAACTCTCAGATTATGAAGGAAGGGAAATGTCTTACTCTTGATCAACAAAGACTACTCATTAGAGAGGTAACTATGGAGGAAGTTACTGCAACAATTAAGGATATGCCTACAGATAAGGCCCCAGGGGTTGATGGATTTCCAGTAGAGTTCTTCACTAAAAACTGGGAACTGGTTAAAGATGACATTCTTTCTGCTACTAAAGATTTCTTCTCTACATGTGAACTACCCTATATGATCAATACAACAGCCATAGCTCTTGTTCCAAAAGTTAGATCACCCTCTACTATTAAAGATTACAGACCTATTTCCTGTTGCACTACAATATACAAAATTATATCCAAGGTACTTACTAGAAGGATGAAGGATGTCATTGGGGAATTAGTGGGGCCTACTCAATCAGCCTTTATTGAGGGAAGATGTATTGTTGATAACATTCTGTTAAGCCATGAAATATTTAAGGGGTACTCTAGAAAAGGTATCTCACCTAGATGTGTTCTTAAGGTTGATTTGAGAAAGGCTTATGATACCTTAGAATGGACTTTCTTGAAATAAATTCTCACTGATATGGGCTTCCCAGCAAAGTTCACACATTGGATTATGGCTTGTGTTTCTTCTGTATCATATTCCTTAGTAATGAATGGAGGTTTAACCAAGCCATTCAATGTTAGGAGGGGTATTAGACAAGGGGATCCTATGTCACCTTATCTTTTTGTGTTGGCCATGGAATACTTAAACAGATTACTGCAGCAACTCCATAAGGATGGAAACTTCAATTTCCATCCTAGGTGCAGGAAGCTTAATATTTCTCATGTATGTTTTGCTGATGACTTGCTTATGTTCTGCAGAGCTGATGAACTGTCTATTCAAATCCTGCATAACACTTTTGCTCAGTTCTCAACAGCCTCTGGTCTTCAGGCAAATATTAGCAAGAGTGCTATTTACTTGGCTGGGGTACAACAACATACTAGAGAGCAGTTAATTAGTGTTATGGGATTCACTGAAGTACACCTTCCATTTAGATACTTAGGAATCCCAATGGATTTTAAGAAACTGGCCATTCACCATTACCTGCCCCTTGTTGAGAGGATAATAGATAAAATCACTTGTTGGTCAGCCAAGTTTCTTTCTTATGCAGGTAGGAGCCAATTGATAAAGGCTGTGGTTTTTGGCATCCAGTCTTATTGGGCTCAAATTTTTATTCTGCCTAAAAAAGTCCTAAAAGTCATTGAAGCTATGTGTAGAACCTATCTTTGGACTGGTAAGGCAAGTATTTCCAGGAGAGCACTGGTGGCTTGGGATAAGGTTTGCAAGCCAATATCTGCTGGAGGGCTTAATTTCTTGGACTTGTCTATTTGGAACAAAGCTGCCATAACAAAGCTGCTGTGGGATTTGGCTAACAAGAAAGACTGCTTATGGGTTCGATGGGTTCATGCTTACTACATTAAGCAAGGTAACCTCTCCTCTGTTAACACTCCAAAAACAGCATCTTGGATGATCAGGAAAATACTGGAAAGCAGGACCTATATACTGGAATGCCCTCAGTTGCATGGTGATCTTACTGTTCGATTGCATAGTGTATGCAAGCTTAACAAGTTTAGCATACAGAAACTATATATATCATTGCTTCCCTGCTTTACAAAGGTTACATGGAAGAATTTGTTATTAATTGGCAATGGCCTTCCTAGACACAAATTCACTGTTTGGCTTGCTGCTCATCATAGTCCCTACAGTGGATAGACTGCTGGTGTTGGGCATTCAAATTCCAGTGGACTGTGCTTTTTGCAAGCTACATGTGGAAGACTTTAATCATCTATTCTTTGGCTTCCATAGCACTAACAGTTTATGGAAAAGAATATGCAATTGGTTGGGATATTCTCAAACTATTGGCTGTTGGGATTCTGAGCTCAATTGGATATGTAGTATAGCTAAGAGCAGGCAATGGCATAATTCGATAACAGCTGCTGCATTCATAACTACAACTGCACTTATTTGGAAAGCAAGGAACCATATTCGATTTGAAGGTGCTACATATGTGGAGGATTTGCTATGTCGAGAGATTGCCTTATTGATACATATTCGAGGCAGTAAAAACAAGCAATGGCAAATTGGACTGAGAAAGCTCAACTATTTTCCTTAGCCTATGACATTACATGCCATAGACAGATTTGTATATACATAGCCAAATAGTGTAGTGAGATTCCTGTATTAGTATAGTAGCTAGTCCAATACTACTATCATGACCTTCGATGTACATATACTTTGTTATCAATGAAAGCTTAATTTAACAAAAAAAAAAGTTTCACTCTAACATAAATACTACTCCACATTGATATACAACTTTTCAAGCTAAAACATATTTGAACAAACTTTTAAAAGATAATAAAACTATGTAGGAACTTCTAAATATCCATTCTTATATTCGAACTAGAGAACGAATGAATAAACAAGAAATGCATAATATACTTAAACACTTTAACATGTGTTGGAACTTATTTCTAAGAACACTATTAACGCAAATAAAAATATAAGGAAACAAAGTTTGTATCAAACTTAAAGGAAAGAGAGAGAGAGAATAAAAACCTTAAAAGAAAACTAGAGTGGAACTAGTACAAATTCATAATCACAAACAAAAAGGAACTCGGACCAAAGAATGTCAATACAACTCTCTTAAGCTTAAACTCTAACATAAGCACATTTTCAACTTAAACTCAACGTTTATCTAAGCTATTAATTACATATTCACATGCTCGAGCCATAGATAAAAATATTAAAATGTTTAAGAAACCTCATAGAATGAATTCAACTCTATTCAAGCAATCTAACATGTTCAAATCTTCAACTATGGCTTAGAAAAAATCTGCATTACAAAAGATTCAAGAGTTGCCTGTATTGCAGAATAATAAACACAACAACGAAGAAAGGAAGCTCAGGAACAAAAGCAGCAATAGCATCAAACAACAGTAACAACAACTAAACAAACAACCAATTCCTGTTGGAGCAACAATTTCATCTTAGAGGAGCGCTTCAGCTGCTAATTTTTTACTCTCAGAGTTGTGTTCTTTTGGGTGTAAAAATAACCAGCAAGAGTAGTAGCAAAAAAGCAATAAAGACAAACATTTCAGTGTTGAAAGAACCCCGAAAATCAACAAAGTGACTTAAGACTAGTAGCTAAGCAATCTCACAAATTACCTAAGGGATCGTTCTATTTTCTCAAAGGTTCACTCTAAGACAACACCCCTAGTTCTAAAATTTCAGCTTGCTATATATACTAAGTTGCTGATTTTTCTTTGAAGACATGTTTTTGTTTTTTTAGAGTATAAAAAGATGTTCAAAAGCTATGTGTGTTAGAATGTAAGATGGAGTCCCCTTTCAAGTGAGGAAAGACCTATTCCTTTATAGGAAAGGAGAGGGTTTGAATTATTTCCTTAATTCTATCCCAAGGATGGGTTGTCCACCTAAAATCTGCCCCAACTATTCAAAGGACAGATTTTTTGGTCAAAAATCTGTCTAAAGGACAATTGTTACACCAACTATGAATAGTGTTAAGAGCAATGTACTCCAGACAACCCTTTGAACAGTAAAAGCAACCAAACGAGTACCCTATACTCGAGTATCTTCAGCTCTTATCATGACTGAAGGTTAAGCTAACATACTCCACATTCAAACTACACAAATTGTAGACTAGTACAACAGAAACAAGACATAAAAGGTAATCTAACCAAGTATTCGAACAAACTGGATTGCAATTAATTTGACTTATACAAACTAACACGGACTAACAACCAAATTTCGCAAACTATTTTTTGAAACTGAAATTAAACGAACATTGTTAATTATTACGATTAATAACAACTAAATATACAACTAACTATATAAAAAATTGAACCAATCTTGTGGTTTCTTCATGAAATTAACGCAAAGACTCACTATTCGACTGGCTAGGTCTAAAAACTAAAAAATTCAAACTTAACAACTCTATACAAAATAGTCGACCAACTAGGTCGAAGGAATAAAAATTAGAAATAACGAAAAAAAAGCAAAAATGTCGATCGGCTATGCCGAGGGACTGAATGCTCAAACTTAAAAAAATCCATACAAAATAATCGACCGGCTAGGTCGAAGAACAGAATCAGAATCAACAGGCGATAACAAACTATTCGACCGGCTAGGTCGAAGAACTGAAATTCACATTTATAAAGTCGAAATATAATTAAAATAATAACCAATTACATATAAATAACGGCTACCTTAATAGAAGTTAGACCTTTAAAACAAATACTAATTGAAAAAGTGAACAATCGGAGAAGATAAAAAGGAGGTAAGATTCATACCAATCAAAGGCGTTTGACATTGTTCGAGTCACGAGAGGATGTCGGGGATATCAACCAATGACTGTCCGACCCTGAAACACAAGTTTCCTTTTAGTAGACACCTAAACAACGAATTTATGGCATCATACTAGTAGGAAACATGAGTCTTTGGGTCGAATAAGCTTGAAGAACGAGGCAGTGGTAGGGCGGTAGCGGCAGATCGGCAGGGCTGGGGGAGATTTCTCCGAATTTGGAGGGGTTTTGAAGGTTTTGGGGCGGGGAATGGAGAAGAGGAGAGTGAGATAAATAGGGGTGAAATTTTGGTGGCTTTTGGACGGTGGTGTAAGGTGGGCAGTGGCGGAGCAGGCGGCGGCACAACTAGGGTTTAGTTTCGTCAATATTTGGTGAGGATTTGGGGAATTTGGGCTACAGATTAAGAATGAGGGGAGTGAGAATAATGGGTGGTGAGATTTTGGGCTTGTTTGGTGGTGCTCCACCGCCGGTGGCGAATTCCGGAAGCCAGCGCCGCCATGGATGCCTGGCGGCAAGAGAGGAGGGAGTGAAGAGAGGAGTTTAGGGTTTGAGGTGTAAATGGGGGCCAAAATCTGATTTTGGGGGGTTTTATATTTTAGTTAGTGATAAATTTTGACCATTGGATTGAGGTGGAATGAATGGACATGATGGGTTGTTGTTTACTTAACCAAAAGGACGTAGTTTCAAGGTAAAATTACGTCGTTTTGAGCTCTTTCTTGGCCAGCCACCTAATGGACTGGGTGTGACCGAAATGGGCTTGAATTTGGGCCAGTTGTTGCTCAATTTAATTAAAACATACTAGTCCAATCCCTACACTATTTAGTAAATCATTAATCAACTCTTAGAACCTATACACACCCAAATAAGAACAAACACACTCTCACACACACACACACACACACACACACACACACACACACACATATATATATATAAAAGGCAAAAATTAGGCATTTACAGCTGCCCCTCTTTGCTCGAGAACATGAAGAGTTTTCGTGCAAAGACAAATAAATGCCATGTATTATTTTTGCTTACATTAACTCTAATGGAGGAATTTTGAAAAAGGTGGTGACCAAAGCTTGCCTTTGAGGTTGCCTACATATCCTTGGCTATAAAGGAATCAGGTTAGTGTAGTTCTGGACAGATTTCGTAGCTGGGACTACCAGACAATGGAATTAATACTGTTGTTGTTGTTGTGTTGTTGTTGTTGTTGCTGTTTCTGTTACTTGCTTCTTACATCAAAAGAAAAAGAGAAAAGCAATGCATCCGTCTGCAAACTAAGAGTAAGAAATACCTATCTACGTGTCTTCTGGAGTCAAATTTTGATTCTTGACTCGCTCGCTTGTTTTGACCTTAGATTGGATCTTGATTCTCTTTGCAAAAAAGATTATGACTCAATCTCGATTGCTTGCTTTCTGGATCGGAATTTGAGAAGACGAATCTTCAGAAACTGGGTTGCTGATACGTTATCAAAGATGACTCCGACTGTCTTGTGATCGAAGCTTCTTTATTCTAATGATTTGTTGAAAACTGCAAGTTTTAAATTGTTTCTTGTGTTGTGCGATAGGGCCTGCAAAGCCATCAAATACAAACAAAACAAATAACATTTTTCTGCCCCAGTTTGGTACTAGGAAAATTTTTGAGTTATTAGAGAAATCTGTAAATTATCTAATTTATTGAAAAGGCGGACAGGAACAGTAGTACACATTAGTCAAAAGAAATAAAATTGGTAGCAAATGATTGTGTAGCTAGGGATCGGTGCACTGTACTACTGGAAGGAAATGTAACCACGGGCTGGTACCCTATCCTAATAGGATTAGGTTTTAGCACCATGTATTGATAAAGTGTTCAATCCCTCCAGGTGAAACAAGGTTCTACCTGAGTCAAAATGTATTGAACAACCTGAGCGAAGCTTACTTCTATTCAGAGCTATGAGCTGGATCCCCCTAGGCGGATGGCTCTACCTAAGTTAAGCTGTTGTAAAACACCATGATCGAAGGCTACCTCTACCCAGAACTATGAGCTGGATCCCCCTAGGCGAGACGATTCTACCTGAGTTAAGCTGCATAAAACAACCTGAGCGAAAAGTACTTTTACCCGGAACATGAGCTGGATCCCTCTATGCGAAAGAATTCTACCTGAGTTAAGCTGTTATAAAACACCCTGAGCGAAGACTATTTCTTCCCAGAACTATTAGCTGGATCCCCCTAGGCGAGATGATTCTACCTGAGTTAAGCTACGTAAAACATCCTGAGTGAAGAGTACTTCCACCCGGAACATGCGCTGGATCCCCCTAGGCAAAATGATTCTACCTGAGTTAAGCTGCGGTAAAACACCCTGAGCAAAGACTACCTCTACCTAGAATAATGAGCTAGATCCCCCTAGGCGAGATGATTCTACCTGAGTTAAAGCTGCGTAAAACATCCTACGCGAAGAGTACTTCCACCCGGAACATGAGTTGGATCCCCCTAGGCGAAATGATTCTACCTGAGTTAAGCTGCTGTAAAACACACTGAGCGTAGACTATTTCTACCCAAAACATGAGCTGGATCTCCCTGGGCAAAATGATTCTAACTGAGTTAAGCTGCTGTAAAACACCTTGACCAGAGACTACTTCTACCCGGAACTATGAGTTGGATCCCCTAAGCGAAATGATTCTACCTGAGTTAAGCTGCGTAAAACAACATGAGCGAAGAGTACTTCTACCCGGAACTATGAGCTGTATCCCCCTAGGCGAGATGATTCTACCTGACCTAAGCTACAAAAAGGGAGGTGTGAACAATAGCGATACATGCTAGAAAAGAAATAATGGAGATGTAAAAGAGCTTACATTTGGTGACATTTGTTCTTTTAGAATTTCCAATCTACACTCCTTTGTTACTTCTTCAAACAAAGAAAAATTTGTGAGTTTTCAAAGTGGTGGTTAGTTTGTGGCCTTGATCCCTTGATTTCTTGTTTGTTTGATTCACGGCCACTGATGTCGGAGAAATGATCCCGTCAGCGCAGTACCAGGATGCTCGGTTACTCTGTATCATTCTCCGGAGACCTTGGCTTTCCAATGTTGCCCCCATTGTTTCATACCCAGATGTCTATGGTACAACTACCCTTGTCTCTAAGGCAAACCTATTTTCTTTAAAATCAAACTCGATCGTCTTGCACCCAGTATCAGTTTGTGTCCATAGTGCTTATCAACTTTTCTCACGAAGCAGGTCCCACTCATGCGACTTTCATGTTTCTTTGAAACAACTTGTTTGTCTTGCTGAATGAGATCACAGATGGATTCGTGCCTTCGTCAATTCCATATATGCCCCAAATTGTGCTCGATATTGCGGGAAAATTGTAGCTGGTTTTGCAGCCATTTCTTTGCTTCGGTTTTGATGCAAGATTGGACCAAAACGGGCTCAAAGGAAATTTATGGGTAAGACAGAATAATAATAGAAATTGAAACAGAATTGTGCTAAAACAAAAGGTGTCCCTTTCGGGGAAAAAAAATAGGGAGACTTATCTAGAGGCATGTGCCAACTTCAATGAATCATGTCATGAATTTTGGACTGGACGCTTGATCCGTTTAAACTATCTAATTCTCAAAATCCGCCACAAAAATTTATCTTGAATTTGTTTTGGTTGTGTTCGTGCTGGTGAATCAAATAGCCTCGTTCGGCTAGTAGCGCCTTTTGCGGGTTTTCGCTAACTAACCTCTCTCGTTTCTCCACTCACCGTCGCCTTATTGTGCCCATTTGGGTTTGCACCAATAAGAATCTTTCATTTTCTCTTATCGCTGTCGCTTTATAGTGCCTGTACGGGTTTTCACTGATAAGGCTCTCTCATTTCTCTTTTTTTTAAACTAAGATACTGCATGAGGGCGGTTACCCAATGCCGTCATGGAGATTTCAAACATTCTCAAAAAATATTGATAAGAAGTTCTTGAAAGATAAAAACGCGAACTGAACCTTGAATTGACTTACACTTTTCAGAACCGTTTTTTACAAAAAACCGTGAAATAAAACAAACATCTGCCCCAGTATTGGAATATTGGGAATATGGATTTTTATTCTGATGGGACCGAACCTAGGGTAAGGATGCCTACGTATCCTGTCGGAATCAAGTCAGACGTAGTTCAATGACTCAGAGATTTGTTGTTTGGCTTGTTTTTTCTTACAAGTACATAGGTTTCAAAAGTGAGAAACAAGGAAGACAAATACAAGCTCAAAAGGACTAATGGTAGGGGGACACCTATTTGGAAGAACGAGCAAATGATAGTCTTCGTCACTTCTATCTGAGAAAATCAATGCGCGAAAACTCTACAATGGGCATATATCATACATAATATCTTTAGACTGCATCTGAATTAATAATCATATCTGGTACCCATCCTTCTTCAACTACCAAGTACAAGGACCCTTTTGGTAACACTTACTTAATGATCTAGGGTCCTTGCAAGTTTGGGGAGAACTTTCCTTTAGCTTCTACCTGGTGCGGAAGGATGCGTTTCAAAACCAGTTGGCCTACCACAAACTGCTTCAGGCGCACTTTCTTATTGTATGCGCGTGCCATTCTTTGTTGGTATAACTGGCCGAAACACAGTGCTGCTAGCCGTTTTACATCGACCAGCATCAGTTGTTCTAATCGAGTCTTGACCCACTCAATGTCTTCAACAATAATTCAGAGAGAGGGAATATCGACTTCCGCGGGTATTACGGTTTCAGTTCCATACACAAGTAGATACGGAGTTGCACCCACAGATGTGCGAACAGTCGAGCGGTATCCCAAAAGAGCAAAAGGCAACTTTTCATTCCATTGCCTGGAACCTTGGATCATCTTCCTAAGAATCTTCTTAATGTTCTTGTTCGCCGCTTCAACGGCTCTATTGGCTATTGGCCGGGTAAGGGGTAGAATGGTGATGCATGATTTTAAATTGCTCACATACCTTTTTAATTATGTGACTATTTAGATTGGCTGCATTATCAGAGATGATGATCTTTGGGATACCAAAGCGACAGATGATGTTGGAATAAAAAAAGTCTACCACTGCTTTCTCTGTGACTGCTTTGAAAGTGACGGCCTCCACCCACTTGGTGAAGTAATCAATCGCAACCAAAATGAATCTATGCCCATTTGAATCCATTGGCTCGATTGGCCCAGTGACATCCATTCCCTAAGAAACAAAATTCCAAGGAGAGGACATGGGATGCAACTCTGAAGGAGGCGAGTGAATCAGGTCACCATGAATCTTGCATTGATGACACTTGCGAACCAAACTGAAGCAATCTCGCTCTATAGTAAGCCAGTAACACCCTGCTTACAGAATCTTCTTCGCCAAAACATATCCATTCATGTGAGGGCCGCATACCCCCGAATGTACTTCACTAATGATCTGCTCTGCTTCTGTAGCATCTATGCATCTCAGCAAGTTTAAATCCGGGGTCCTCTTGTACAAAATTTTCCCATTCAAAAAGAAACCACTGGCGAGCCACCTTATAGTTCTTTTTTGATCTTCTTTAGCATGTTCTGGATATTCTCTTATTTTCAGGAATCGTTTTATGTCATGATACCATGGTTCACCATCTAGTTCTGTATCAATTGTATTACAGTAACCATGTTGATTTCGAACTTGGATTTCTAGTGGCTGAATGTGCGTGTTTCCTGGATAAGGGAGCATCGAGGCTAAAGTAGCCAAGGCATCGGCTAGCTCGTAGTGAAACCTGGTACCTGAACTCAATGGACTTGAATATTTTTCTCAAATCGTGCACACATTGTCTGCATGGGATAAGCTTGATGTCTCAAGTCTCCCATTCGCCTTGGGCTTGCCGGATAAGCAAGTCAGAATCTCCCATAACCAATAGTTCCTACACATCCAAATCGAGGGCCATTTTCAAACCCATGATACAAGCTTCGTATTCTGCTGTGTTATTGGTACAGAAGAACCTAAGTAGGGCAGTCGCAGGGTAATGATTTCCAATAGGTGAGATAAGGATTGCCCCTATCCCAATTCCTTTGATATTGACAGCCCCATCAAAATACAGTTTCCATACAAGGTGATCGTCTGGAAAGATTTCCTCTATTGAGTTGACCTCTTCGTCTGGGAAGTATTTGCTAAGTGGCATGTACTCATCATCAACTGGGTTTTCTTCCAAATGATCTGCTAAATCTTGCACTTTCATCGCGGTGTGAGTGACATAGACGATGTCAAACTCTGTGAGCAAGATTTTCCATTTTGCGAGCCTGCCAGTGGGCATTGGCTTTTGGAAGATGTACTTTAAAGGGTCCATTCTAAATATGAGGTAAGTGGTGTCGGCCAAAAGACAATGTCTCAGCTTCTGAGCGGCCCAAGTTAAGGCACAACATGTCCTTTCTAAAAGGGTGTACATAACCTCATAATTGGTGTACTTCTGCTCAAATAATAGATTGCCTGTTCCTTTTTGCATGTTGCATCATGTTGGCCCAGAACGCATCCGAAGGAATTATCAATCATTGATAGATACAAAAATAGAGGCCTACCAGGTTCAAGTGGCACCAGTACAGGGGGTTTTGACAAATAATCTTTGATCCTGTCGAAAGTTTTTTGGCAATCGTCCGTCCGCTTGATAGTTGCGTCCTTTTTCAGCAACTTAATAATGGGCTCGCACGTGGGTGTGAGTGGAGAAATGAACCTACTAATGTAGTTCAACCTCCCGAGCAAAATCATTCCTTTTTATTCTTTAGGGGTGGAAGGTCTCAAATGGACTTTATCTTAGAGGGATCCAGTTCAATGCCCCTTCGGCTGACAATAAAACCGAGGAGTTTCCTAGAGGGAACCCCGAATTCACACTTGGCTGGATTAAGCTTAATGTCATACCTTCGAACCCGTTCGAAGAATCTTTTCAAATCGCACAAGTGATCAGTCTGTGTCTTTGATTTTATGATGACATCATCAACATACACTTCAGTCTCTTTGTGCATCATGTTGTGGAAAATGGTGTTCATAGCCCTCATGTAAGGTGCTCCTGCATTTTTTAAACCGAACTTCAATGACCCTGTAATAATAAGTACCCCATGGAGTGGTGAAAGCGGTCTTTTCTGCATCATCCCATCCATTTGAATTTGGTGGTACCCAGGATAGCAATCCACGAACGATTGTATCTCATAAGTTGCACAATTATCTACAAGAATGTGGATATTTGGTAAAGGGAAATTATCCTTTGGACTTGCTTTGTTCGGGTCCCTATAATCAACACAGACTATGGTCTTTCTATCCTTCTTTGGCACAGGCACAAAATTCGCCACCCAAGTGGTGTATCAGACAGCTCTGACCACATTGGCACTCAATTGCTTCATTATTTCCTTTTTGATTTTGTCACTCATGTCTGTTTTAAATTTTCGTTGCTTTTTCTGGACCAGTGAAAAACCAGGAAGCGTAAGGAGCATATGAACCACTAGATTAGCACTTAAACCTGGCATATCATCGTAAGACCAAGCAAACACATCTCTATATTCAAACAAAAGTTGAATCAAGGCATCTCTGGTTTTTTGCTCGGTGTGAATACTTATCTTTTTTTCTCTAACTTCTTCAGGGCTTCCAATATTAATCGGCTCAGTTTCATTGAGGTTCATCTTAGGCTTATTTTCAAATTGTTCCAACTCTCTCTTAAATTCCTCAACGGCCTCATCTTCATCGTATTCAACCTCTTGATGCTTTATTTCGATATTAGACACCTTTTTAAGATCTGGGTGTGAATTCCACATGCATGTCATGTTATTAAAGTCAGCATTAACAAAAATGAAATGGAAATAAAATGACAGGAATTAGGAAAGGAAAATATAGAAAACTTAATAGAAAGCTAAACTGCATTTTCTTGAATTCGAAAGGATAGAAGTGTTAAAATCAAGACAAAACAATCATACTGAGATGTTTGGATTACAACCCTGAAAGTAACCCAAAATACAAAAAAAAAAGAAGCTGAAAAAACAAACTACCAAGACTCCTTCCTTGTAGGGAGAGGAGTGGCTTCCCAGTTGGTGAGCATGGTGTCTAGGTCAATTAGTTGCACATCGGCACGACTAGTGCCTTCACCGGCCTGGATCATATTCACTTCAGAAAACATCTGGCTAAGGCCATGGCAGATTTCATCAATGTTTGCATGCGCCGAGGATTTTTGACTCTCTTAGAGTCGTGCCTTGATAAAAGAGTAGAAAATGTGAGGGATAGGTTGTTGCAGGACCCATCCATACTTTTTGCGATGCTTGGCTTTGTTTTTTTCTACTTGGGTTGGCCAGAAGCCTAAGACAAAAGTACCCTGGTTACCAAACGGTTTTCATGTTTGTCACAGGGGATGCATAGCGGGTTTGATTATGATAGGCTCTGTTATACCATTCGTACCTTCCTTGATTCTTCCTTATGATGGGGTGGCCTCCAAGAACATATAACCTTGGGCTCAGAATTTTAGAGCGAAACTCCAACTTTGGTACCTTAAGCACACATAAGGTTACCTTTTCTAATTCCGGGGCACCTTTTACAATTAATGGCACATCTCGGCTTGGACTTATTTCCAAACTTGTTCCATCCTGAATTTCTCCCACTGTCATTTTTTCTCAACCGACCGGCTCGTATTCTTGATCGTGGCCAATCATCCCCACAAAATGAACATCAACGTGTGACGGAAACGGGTTGATTGTCATATTATGAGGCTCCTCGCCATTTGTCACTACAATCAATTTTTCATAAATGAGTCTCTCTATGGCTCTCTTCAGGGTCCAACAGTCATCAGTGCTATGTCCTGGAAGACCTGAATGATATTCACATCTTGCATTTGCTTGAAATCTATGCGAATCGGGATGCATATGGTGGGGACCGATGGGTCCAATCACACCGATTTGCTTCAGTTTCGGAATAGACCAGAGTATGATTCGGCTAGTGGAGTGAATTTTTCTGCTGGCCTCTACTCTCGACCATAATCCTGCCTGGGACGAGCGTTGTAAGGTGCCCAAAAATTTTGCTGTTGAGGTTGCCCTTGGAGCTGGTGCCTGTACCTGCTGATTGGGAGGCCGAGCATATGATTAAGCATTGAACACTATAAATTGTGGTGGACCCATAGAGTATTGAGGAATTGGTGGAGGATAGTAATGTTGGGGGTAGCTTGATTGCCCCTGCTGAACTTGAACATAAGGGTGTGATGCCCTTCTATGAACCTCCCTAGATCCCAAAGCCATCATGGACCCTTCATCTCTCTTCATTCTATTAGGCAAACCTCCCGACCCGTTTTGGATAGCTTGGGTGGTTGCTTTGAGAGCAGCTTGGCTTACAATTCTGCCAGTCGTGAGGCCATTTTCGACCATCTCCCCTATTTTGATTGCTTCTGCAAATGGTCTTCCCATCGCGAAAATCATGTTCTGAAAGTAATCAGGCTCTTGAGCCTAAAAAAATAGTGATCAACTCGTGATTATCCATGGGTGGCTTAACTCTGGCCACTTGTTCTCTCCACTTGATGGCATATTCCCTAAAACTTTCGGTCGGCTTTTTCTTCATATTGGACAAGGAATTACGATCGGGTGAAATATCAATGTTGTACTGAAATTGTTTGACGAAATCCTGGGCCATGGCATCCCAAATATGCCAATGAGAGATGTCTTGGTCGGTGAACCATTCATAAGCTACACCCGCAAGGCTTTCCCCAAAGTAAGCCATCAGCAGCTCTTCCTTTCCTCCTGCACCCCTTAGCTGATTGCAATACCTTTTCAAATGGGCTATAGAGTCGTCGTGTCCGTCATATTTCTCAAATCTTGGGGTCTTAAAACCTCGTGGCAAATATATGTGAGGGAACATACATAGATCACTGAATGAAACACTTTTGTGACTGCCTAGTCCCTGTATATTCTTTATATTTCGTTCAAGACTTTTCATCTTCCTGGCCATCTCATCGTGCTCAACCGTCGTGGTGGGCTTTTCATTCTCCAGTGGTGACTCGTACTGTGGAGTCTGATTGTATGGAGCCGAGACCCCGAAAGCCATGTTTGGAGAACAATATTCGCCATCGTAAGCATGAGATGGTGGCGCATTGTTTGGCATCGTTACAGGAGGTGGTGGCGGGATTGTATATACCGATGCGCCAGACACAACGAGAGGGGTGTTCCCTATTGGCGCGATTGGAGGTCACATGTTAGAGGCACCAGGAGCGGTATGGAGGTTGTAGTTGGGCACATGCCCTGGTGGTAGAATGTCATAGCTCATTGCATGGAGCGGTGTTTGAGTAGCCTAGGGTATGGTAGGTGTTCCCTCGGAAGGACCCTGGGGTGGAGGTCGGCCGGAGACCCAAGCTTGATATACGTCTGACAGTTGCTCTCTCAATTTTCTTATCTCCTCTGACGCTTGCTCAACTGAATGACCCTGTGGATTGTCATTGACCATCTCGACCTTATCGCTGTTATCCATTACCTCTGCTCCCTTAGATTTTGTGAAGTAATGATGTGTTGCTAGTTTCACCACATACCAACCACCTTAAGCTTACTAGATTAAAAGGAAACAAATGTGTTAGGTTTAAGCATTTTGCAGATAGGAATCACACGTAGATGTGCTATGCTCCTAAAATATCACCATCTCTAACATGATTTGGAAGGCTTCATGTTTCATTACGGCTTATCAGCTTGTCGTTTATCAACAGTGTTATTTCCTTCTCTCTTTTTCTTTCATTTTCATATTTTTCACTTTGCTTTATTTTGACACCTTACTTTAGAGCCACTTTAAAAAAATATTTGATCAAACCTTTTGTGGGTTTCCTACGTATCATGTCACTTCATGAATCATATCATTACGTAGTTCAACGATATGACCGTTTATTTTTCTATATATATATATATATATATATATATATATATATATATATATTTATTTATTTATTTATTTATTTATTTTACACAACATACAACTCCCCTCCCTTTTTTTTGGTTCATTTCAGAATTTTTCTTAAACAAAAATCTTTTTCATTGATTTTCAATATAATTTTTGATGCAAGACTCAAAATCAAGAATTACTTAATGATGAAAAAGACTAAACCTTGAATCAAACTGACTTTTAGGATAAAAGGCGAAACAACAAGACCCAAAGCACTAGAAGACTCTCATAGATTCAAAAACAACAAAAGCATAATGAAAAAGGCGTGACTACTAAAAGAAGACTTTGATCTCTATTGTAGAATCCACCAGCATCCCTGTAATCAAGGCTTTTATTCCTGCGGCTGACCCCCAACATTGCGGTATATCCTCTCCAAGTCCGCGGATATATGGCATGCAACATTCAATGGTACTTCTGCGAACCGCTAGGGCGTCATTCCATGGTAACTCCTACATGATCTTGAGGTATATGTGGCTACCTCTAGAATCTTTCGCTTAACGTATTCCTGAGCCACGTGCAACTCTTGATTTTGCCGACCAGGAGTCTCAGCTATATCCAGAGCATCGCGCTCGCAGTCCAAGGCCATATCTTTCTGGCGCCGATTTTCTAGTAACTCCCCCTCCAACCGATTGATCATGCTCTGATAGTGATATCTTTCTATTTCAAACTCTGCAACTTGACTCTCCTTGCTTGACTCAACTCCCTCTATCTGATCCCCAAGACCTTGGATTAACGGAGCAAAACTTCTATGCTAATGATCACGGACTACCCCGAGTTGAGCTTCTCCCTCTTCTCGTTGCTGAGCGGTTGGGACTATGCTCTTCTTTTGAATTTGGGCTTTGACTACCTGCTTCTCTCGTGCCCACTGAGCCTTTTCCTGCTCAAAATCAGCATGTTGTATGTCCATAGCTGTCTCCAAAATGCCCTTATCTTCTTGAAGAGTGTCAATACGAGATTGGAGCGCTTGTGCCACTTACCTTCTGGTTTCCCTAACTCTAGCCTTGATTTCCTCCTCCCAATCAACTGCATGCCGTATGGATCTTTCTAGCCTTTGCTCGGAGACAGCCTGTTTGTGAAACCATTCAAGGTATGCTAGGCTTACCTCCCCACGTTCCCGATCAGCTACCATTTCATCCAAATTGGAAAATCGACTACCAAACCAAACCTTTTGTGCATAAGACTCCCTTGGAGGTTTTTCTCCATTGAATTCCTACACGAATGGATGCATGTCCTAAATCGTAAGCCTCTTTTGCTCTCTCCCTAGCTGGCGCATGACGCATACAGGTGCATAGGGTTGGAAACCTCTGAAACCCATGGGAATGAAGAACGGGCGATACGTCGACATATACATGACCCTAGCACAAGGAAACCAATAATAGTTCCAAGTGATTCCATCAGCGTTCAATGAACCAAGTAATTTTCGCCAGGCCCTCACCCCCTCTGGAAGATTACAACTTGCAGCCCTGTCTGGGTGACATCCAATGTAATTCAGCCAGTTTTCTTTGAAATTTATTACTATTGGATGATTATAAAGGTGCTATATGAACCACATCTGCAGCAGAATATTGCATCCCTCAAAGTAATCTTCACCTTCTTGGGAACGGGTCAAAGCTCGGAAAATATCTCCCAAAATAATGGGCAGAATGGTGTGATTCCCACTACTTTGCAAATATGAAACTACCGCAACCAATTGAATTCTGATGCGCTCACCACGGTGTAGAAAGACCATGATCCTTGGAAAGGATATCATAAACGCGAAGATTCTCAACTCCCTCCAAGCGTCTTAGCTCAACTGGTTGACAAATTCTATGCCCGAGAACCTTTCAAACCCTTTCTCGTCCCCAAACCTGTCATAAAGATATTCCAACAGAACCCAACCTTCATTTAAGAAAACCGCCGGAAATTGCCGGAGGCATAACTTCTTTAAAAAGTTATTCATACTAACTCTTCCCGGAGCAGCAAGTTTCTTTGCACGAAGGCCTCTCCCCAATCCAATAAAACCACCTAATTCTTCCAATGTAGGCGTCATTTCACAATCTTTGAACCTGAAGACATTGTTCACAGGGTCCCAAAAACCCACTAGAGCCTCGATTAAATCTCTATTAGGCTTAATTCCCATGATATTCATGAGGAACTTGAGGTGCTTAAACACTGGATTTTGTTCCCATGTAGCATAACTAGCCCACCAATTAAAGAAACTACTCGGGGTCTTATCTCTAATCAAGAACATGGGAGGTGTCTCGTCCCTTACCCTTTTTTGGCTGCTTCTTTGTGGAGAACTCATTGAGATCCTAAGAAGAAGATGAAAAGGGTTAGGACTTACCTAAACTATATGCAAATTATGATCCTCCATTATTTTATTTTATTTTCAGGACTCGATCTATACATTTTTTTAATTACTACAATATATATATTACCGGACCTAAAAGTTGAGATGAAAACAACGGCCATTGTTACAAAGATGGCCCTTTGATACTTCGGCATAAAGGATGTTTCGGCAAAAATAGCCAAACATAAATAAAAAATAATAATAATTTTTACGAAAATGACCCCTTGCTACTCCTAGAAGGATCTAAAGGTTGTCTCAGCAAAACTAGATAAAATTACTATTTTTGCGAACTTAGTCATTTGATACCTCCGAACAGGTTTAAAGTCGCCTCGACAAAAATGGACAGATAAAAGGGTAAAAGGTGGATAAATATGGACACGGTCATTCTGCCCTTTCTAGTGAGGTTTTAAAGCTGCCTTGGCAAAACAGCCGGATCATGAGGGAAAGACAGTAAAAAGGTGACCAAAATAGGCCTTTTTTATATGCACATGCGGAATTTTATGCGCTCTTTTTGAATATGTGGGCTGAACCTGATGGAGGTTGCCTACGTGTCTCACATCCGATGAGAATCAAACCTACACAGTTCGATAAGATTGGGTACTTCCCCCCCCCCCCTTTAATGAAAATTAGTCTTTACAACTCACACTACAAAATATATATACTCTATATATTTAAAATAAAAGGTTTATTTTCACTAAACGAAGAGAATTATTCCTTTTCTCTTTTTCTTTCTTCTTATTTAATAATTATACTAATTGATTTTTAAAAGCCGGTCGACAATGCAAATAAGCCTTCCAAATGATGTATCACATACATGAACATGATGGTCTCAAAGAGGATACCTGTCTTATACGGACTCGGCCCCTGTGCCGAGTTTTGCTAAGTCAAATGCACATGATGCAAATAAAGCGAACCAACTAGGGATATCCGGCATGGGTTTTTTATTCTAGGTTTAAATCCTATTGGAGAAGGTATCTAGACTGGCTTACTCGAGCAGACAACTCGAGCAAGGTGAGTCAGCGTACCGGTGGCATTGCTTTCCGGCATTGCTGGTGGCGCTCCCCGCCTAAAACAAGTGTAACAAAAATCCTTCACCGGGTAACAAGCACCTCGGCTATCTCAAAGAAAGCGGGCTATGTCAAGCAAATGCCCAATATTTAATTTCAAGAAGACTTAGAGGGGGTACGTTAGAAGACAATTTATATGTATAGTTTATCAATATCGAAGTAGTAAATAACAAAGCAAATATGTAGCACATTAGGCTCAAATAAATCATAGTATATATAATATTAATAAAGTAAAATAAAAGTTAACAATGTACAAGCTCGAATTTTCTCCTCCCCAGCAGAGTCGCCAGAGCTGTCACACCCCTTTTTCCCGACCCCGCAAAAGAATACGGATAAGTCATGGACTTGTGGGTTAAAAGGTTTTTTCCAATTAAAGTGACAATTTTGAAATAGGGATTATTTTATTGTTCAGAGTCGCCACTTGGAATGGGTTTTCGGTGTTTCAAGTCACATTTTATTTAGATCCCTAGTCAAAGGAAAGTGGACTCTATTTTTATCGGTCTGCGAAAATAAAGTTCGGGTAAGCAATTCTGTTGACCGGGGAGAAAGTACAAGGCATTCCCCGAGTCCCGTGGTTCTAGCACGGTCACTTTATTGACGTAAAAACATTTGGCTTAAATTAATTTCGAACAAACTGTGATTTATATAACTTTTCATGTTTTACCTATCCTCTTTTATTTATTGTTTATTATGAAAAACTAGAAAATATTTTTTGGATAATAAGATTCATGATCACACTACGCAAGCGAATGCATAATCGATGAAATTTATTATTTATTCATAACAGCGCTACGCAAGCGAATTCGCAGTCATGACAAATAATTATTAGTGCGTCATCTGCTATTGAAAAATTACTACAATTGTGCTCTTGAAGAAGACTTAACTTTTATAAATTTATTAAATATCTCTAACGCGGAACGCGAAGAGAATCCGCGATTTTTAGCAAAGAATTAGCTAAATTAAAAATTGAATAACGCATATGGTATGGGATTATTGAATTAATTTATTGAATGTTGAACATCACGCTGCGCAAGCGATTCCGTGAATAAAAAGATTAATGTGCACCTACTAATTTCTTAGCACTTAAATTAATTATAAGAGAAATTAATTTATAAGTTATAAGTTATTTAGTGAAATAAAAATTGACTTTTTATTAAGTCATTTCGATTAAATGAGAAATATATATATATATATATTAAAGAATGGACAACCTTCTAAAAAATGAGCCGATTTTTATTAGTAATTGAAACTTTAAAGGGGAATGGGCTAGCTATTTGGGCATCTGAACTGTTGGCCCGTTTTGGGAAACTTTGGCCGTTGGGCCAGCCCTTTGGCTAAAAAAGAATGGGTCAACTATGCTATTAACTTAAACAAATGGATCAGGTGCTAGATCTTATTGGTGTTGTGCCGCTGAAGATTATTTAGCATGAAAATGATTTCTTGAACCAAAACCTAAACCCATACTGCTAACGATCCAAAACCTTATCTTTTAAAAGTTAAACATTTATTTTTTTTACAAAGGCAAATTAAGACATAAAAAGAAATATACCTTTTAGTTTACCGTATAAACATTTAGAAAGCACATATAAGAACTTAATTTGATAACTTTCTATCCGACAGGAATTCCTTAAAATATATAGAAGAACATTCTTTCTAAAAAAACTTAATTTTACTACTAAATTCACTCTAACATAAATACTAACTCCACATTGATATACAACTTTTCAAGATAAAACATATTTGAACAAACTTTTAAAAGATATTAAAACTAAGTAGGAACTTCTAAATATCCATTCTTATATTCGAACTAAAGAACGAATGAATAAACAAGAAATGCATTATCTACTTAAACACTTTAACATGTGTTGGAACTTATTTCCAAGCCCTTTATTAACGCAAATGAAAATACAAGGGAACAAAGTTTGTGTCAAACTTAAAGAAATGAGAGAGAGAAAAAAAACCTTAAAAGAAAACTAGAGTGGAACTAGTACAAATTCATAATCACAAAAAATAAAAAAAAGAAACTTGGATCAAAGAACGTCAATACAACTCTCTTAAGCTTAAACTCTAACATAAGCACATTTTTAACTTAAAAACTCAACGTTTATCTAAGCTACCAATTACATATTCACATGCTTGAGACATAGATGAAAGGTTAAAATGCTTAAGCAACATCATAGAATGAATTCAACTTTATTCCAGCAATCTAACATGTTCAAATCTTCAACTATGGCTTAGAAAAAATATGCATTACAAAAGATTCAAGAGTTACCTGTATTGCAGAATAATAAACACAACAATGAAGAATAGAAGCTCAGGAACAAAAGCAGCAACAATAGCAAACAACAGTAACAGCAGCAAAACAAACAACCAATTCGTGTTGGAGCAACAATTTCATCTTAGAGGAGCGCTTTAGCAGCTAATTGTTTACTCTCAGAGTTGTGTCCTTTTGGGTGTAAAAATAACCAGCAGGAGTAGTAGCAAAACAACAACAAAGACAAACACTTCATTGTTGAAATAGCCCCGGAAACCAACAAAGTGACTTGAGACTAGTAGCTAAACAATCTCGCAAATTACCTAAGGGATCGTTCTATTTTCTCAAAGGTTCACTCTAAGAAAACACCCCTAGTTTTGAAATTTCAGTATGCTATAAATACTAAGTTGCTGATTTTTCTTTGAAGACATGTTTTTGTTTTTTTTAGTGTATAAAAAGATGTTCAAAAGCTATGTGTGTTAGAATGTAAGATGGAGTCCCCTTTCAAGTGAGGAAAGACCTATTCCGTTATAGGAAAGGAGAGAGGTTGAATTATTTCCTTGAATCTGTCCCAAGGACGGGTTGTCCACCTACAATCTGCCCCAACTATTCAAAGGACAAATTTTTTGGTAAAAAATCTGTCTAAAAAATAATTTTTTCACCAACTATGAATACTGTTAAGAGAAATGTACTCCATACATCCCTTTGAACAGTAAAAGCAACCAAATGAGTACCCTATACTCGAGTATCTTCAGCTCTTATCATGATTGAAGGTTAAGCTAACATACTCCACATTCAAAGTAACCAAATTATAGACTTGTACAACAAAAACAAGACTTAAAAGGTAACCGAATCAAGTATTCGAACAAACTAGATTGCAATTAGTTTGACTTACACAAACTAACACGGACTAACAACCAGATTTTGCAAACTATTACTAGAAACAGAAATTAAATGGACATTGTTAACTATTACGATTAATAACAACTAAATATACAACTAACTATATAAAAAATTGTACCAATCTTTTGGTTTCTTCATGAAATTAACACAAAGACTCGGCTATTCGACCGACTAGGTCAAAAAACTGAAAAATTCAAACTTAACAACTCTATACAAAATAGTCGACCGACTAGGTTGAAGGAATAAAAATTAGAACTAACGAACAAATAAACAAAAAGGTCGATCGGCTAGGTCAAAGGATTGAATTCCCAAACTTAAACAAATCCATACAAAATAATCGACCGTCTAGGTCGAAGAACAGAAAATCAGAATCAACAAGCGATAACAAACTACTCGACCGGCTAGGTCGAAGAACTGAAATTCAAATTTATAAAGTCGAAATATAATTAAAATAATAACCAATTACATATATATAACAACTACCTTAATAGAAATCAGACCTTTAAAACTAATACTAATTGCAAATGTAAAAAATCGGAGAATATAAAAAAAAAGGTAAGATTCATACTAATCGAGAGTGTTTGACATTGTTCGAGTAACGAGAAGATGTCGGGAATATCAACCAACGGCTCTCCGGCCCCAAAACGCAAGTTTCCTCTTATTAGACGCCTAAACAACTAAGTTTTGGTGTCATACTAGAAGGAAACATGAATCTTTGGGTCGAATATGCTTGAAGAACCAGTGGTAGGGAGATAGCGGCGGGTCTGCAGGGCTGGCGGAGATTTCACCGGATTTGGAGGGGTTTTGAAGGTTTTGGGGCGGGGAATGGAGAAGATGAGAGTGAGATAAATAGGGGTGAAATTTTGGTGGATTTTGGACGGTGGTGCGCGGCGGGCAATGGCGGAGCATGCGGCGGCGCAACTAGGGTTTAGTTTCGTCAGTTTTTTGTGAGGATTTGGGGAATTTGGGTAACGGATTTAGAATGAGGGGAGTGATAATAAGGGGTGGTGAGATTTTGGGCTTGTTTGTTGGTGCTCCACCGCCGGTGGCGAATTCTGGCAGCCAGCGTCGCCATGGATGCCTGGCGGCAAGAGAGGAGGGAGTGAAGAGAGGAGTTTAGGGTTTGAGGTGTGAATGGGGAGCAAAATTCTGATTTTAGGGGGTTTTATATTTTAGTTAGGGATAAATTTTGACCATTGGATTGAGGTGGAATGAATGGACATGATGGGTTGTTGTTTACTTAACCAAAATAACGTATTTGCAAGGAAGAACTACGTCGTTTTGAGCTCTTTCTTGGCCAGCCACCTAATGGACTGGGTATGACCGAAATGGGCTCGAAGTTTGGCCAATTTTTGCTCAATTTAATGAAAATACACTAGTCCAATCCCTACCCTACTTCTTAAACAATTAATCAACTCCTAGAACCTATACACAACCAAATAAGAACAAACACACTCACTCACACACACACACACACATACACACACACACACACATATATATATATATATATATATATATATATATAAACAAGGAAAAAATTAGGCATTTACAGCAGCTACGCACACCTCTAGCGTAGGTACACTCACTTCCTCTTTAGCTCCCCTTCCTGTGACAAGCTTGTTAGAATAAGCAATGCATAGCTCGCGTGGCTACATGGCTGCTGTGCTACCCTACAGTAAAATACCATTACTTCTTTTAAGAATATTAAAATGGCGAACAGTTGGAAACATTCAGGGCCGGTCACCTGAATTCATGCAGATATGCATGAACTATAGCACATGAAAATCTGGGAATCATACTGAATTCCTATTTTATGGCACAAAAACGCCAAAAAATAAGGAACAATCATGGCGATGCGATGTGCAATGTTCATTCGGCCATTTTGATGGGCCCGCAATACATTAGGAGATTCAGGACTCATCACTCAAATTCATGTGGATGGCATGGACTATACCACATGAAAATCTAGGAATAGACATAAATTCCTTTATTATAGCCCTAAAACACCAAAAGTGAGAGACGGTCAAAGGCTATGTGATGACTATTGTCAATATTCTTGATTGGCCCGCAAATTTTTAGAGATTAGGAATTGATCGCCCAATTCACGCGAATGGCAGACTATAGCACTCAAAAATCTAGGAATCGTCCTAAAGTCATATTTTATGATCCTAAAATGCTAAAAAATGTGGAACGGTAATGGATAAGAAATTAATATTGTTCAATAGGTCTTTTGTGATGGGCCTACAAAATTTTAGGAGATTCGGGGTAGTTCGTCTTAATTCATGCACATGGCGTGGACTATAACACACGAAAATGAGGCACTGTCATGGCGAAGAAGTGACTTTTTTCCATTAGGCCATTATTTATGGGGTTACAAAATATTTGGAGATTCGGGGCCAGTTTCCCGAATTCATGAGTGGGCGATAGCACATGAAATCTAGGAATCGTCCTGAGTCCCAATTTTACTGTCCTAAAATGCCAACAAAATAAGGAATAGTCATGGTGACTATTGTTCATTTAGTCATTTTTTATAGACCGCAATATTTTAGGAGTTTTGGGGCCAGCCCATGAATTTATGTAGATGGCGTGGACTATAGCACATGAAATTTTAGGAATCATCCTGAATTCCTAATTTGTGGCCCAAAACTCCCAAAATTGAAGATGATGGAAAATAGATGACAATTATTCATTAGGTCATTTATATGGGCCCGCAAAATTTAAGGAGATTCGAGACCGATCGCTAAATTCATATAGATGACATGAATTATCGCACACGAAAGTCTGGGAATCATCCTGAATTCCTATTTTTAGCTCTAAAATGCAAAAAAATAAGGAACGTTCATGGCAAAGTGATAAATATTACTCATCGGGTCATTTTTTATGGACACGAAAAATTTTAGGGATTTTGAGCCGGTTGCCAAATTTATGCAGATAGCGTAGACTAAAGCACATGAAACTGTGGGAATCATCCTCAATTCCAGTTTATGGCTTTAATACAAAAAAAAGGAGGAAAAATCATGGAGAAGCGATGTGTATTGTTCCTTTGATCGTTTTTATGGCCCGTAATATTTAAGGAGATTCAGGGTATGTCGCCCAAATTTATGTAAATGGCATGGACTATAGCACATGAAAATCTAAAAATTATCATGAATTTTTGTTTTATAGCACTAAAATGCCAAAAAATAAGTAATAGTAATGGAGAAACAATGACTATTGTTCATTAGATGTTTTTTATTGGCCCAAAAATTGTAGGAGATTCGGGGCCCATCACTTGAATTCATACAGATAGCTGGACTATATCACACAAACATTTTGGGAATCATCCTGAATTCCTGTTTTATGGCCCTAAACTGCCAAATAATGAGAAACGGTAATGACGAAGTGATGACTATTGTCCATTACGTCATTTTTTGATTGGCCTGCAAAATTTTAGAAGATTCGGAGCTAGTTGCCAAATTCATGCATATGGCGTGGACTATAGCACAAAAAAATATGGGAATCATCATGAATTTCTATTTTATAAAATGCTAGAAAATGAGGAACATTCCCGACGAAGTGATGAATATTTTTCTTTAGGTCCTTTTTGATGAACTACAAAGTTTTAGGAATTTCTGCGATGGTCACTTGAATTACTGTAGATGGCGTGAACCGTAGCAGAAGAAAATCCTAGAATCATCCTAAATTCTTGTTTTGTGACCCTAAAAAGCCAAAACATAAGGAACGATGATGGAAAAGAAATGAATATTGCTCATTAGGTCATTTTTATGGGCCCATAACATTATAGGAGATTCGGGACCAATCTCCAAAATTCATACAGATGGCGTAGATTATTGCAAACGAAAGTCTGGGAATCTTCCTGAATTTCTGTTTTGCGGCCATAAAGCGCCATAAATATGGAACAATCATTTTGAAGTGATGATAATTGTTCATTAGGTCATTTTTTATGGGTGCATAATATTTTAGGAGATTCGAGGCATGACACGCGAATTCATGAAGGTGGGGTGAGTTATAGCACAAGAAAATTTATGAATTGGTCTGGATTTCACTTTTTATGGTCCTAACACGCTAAATAAAAAGTGGTGATCACGGTGAAATGATAACTATTATTTATAGGTTGTTTTTAATAGGACCGCAAAAATTTTGGCAATAAGGAGTCGATCACCTGCATTCATACAGATGGCTTGGACTATAATACACGAAAATCTGGGAATCATTTTGAATTTCTATTTTATGGCATTAAAATACCAAATAATGAGGAAAATCATGGCGAAGTGATGACTACTATTCACTAGGTTATTTTGTATGGGCCTGTAAAATTTTAGTAGATTCGGGACCATCCACCCGAATTCATGCAGATGGGGGAGACTATAGCACATAAAAATCTGGTAATCATCCAGAATTCCTATCTTTTTCCCTAAAATGCAAAAACGGGGAATGATCATGATGAAACAATGATTGTTGTTCATTAGGTCATTTTATTTGATCCCGCACAATTTTAGGAGATACAGGATAGCAAAAACAACAACAACAACAATCCAGTAGGATCCCACAAGTGAGGTTTGGGGAGGGTAGTGTGTATGAAGACCTTACCCTTACCCAGAAGGGATATAGAGGCTGTTTTTGAAAGACTCTCAGCTCAAGATAATAAAAAGACAAAATGAGAGAATATTAGATTCATCTCGGAGATCATAGGAAAAATAGGAACATAAAATGGGGAAAAAATGCAAAGCAAAACGATGGCTAGTAAGTGAAACCTGCATCAAAAATAGAAAATAGTAAGAAACGACATTACCCCTAGCTATCTTAGACAAAACCCTACCAGAATAGGATCACAAAGATACATGTTAGGATGCCCAAATTCATGTAGATGTTGTTAGTTATAGCACAAGAAAATTTATGAATCAGCCTAAATTCCTATTTTATGTCTAAATGGAAAATAAATAAGGAACAATCATGGAGGAGTGATGACTATTGTTCATTAGGTCATTTTCTATGAGCCCAAATATTTTAGAAAATTAAGGGCTGGTCGCCGGAATCCATGCAAATGGTGTGGTCTATTGTACACAAAAATATGAGAATCATCTAAAATTCCTATTTTGTGGCCCTAAAATGCCAAAAAAATGAAAATATCATGGTGAAGAGATGGCTATTGTTCACTAGGTTAACTTTGACGGGACGATAAAATTTTAGGAGATTTGCAGCCATTAAAAAAGAAAGCATTAAAGACTGTTATGACGTGCCAGAAATGATCGTCGTCTAGCATTAAAAACTATTGTTCTTTAGGCCATTTTTGTAGGACTCACAAATTTTCTGGAGATTCGCTGCCGGTCTCCTGAATTCATACAGATGGCATGGTATAACATACGAAAATATGAAATCGACCTGATATTCTATTTTATGGCCTTGAAATTCCCAAAAGGAGGAACAGTCATGGTGAAGCGATGACTATTTTTGAATAAGTCATTTTTATAGGCTAGTAAAATATTAATAGATTCGGTGTTGGTCCTCTGAATTTGGCGTAGACGTAATATAAAAATTTGGAATCGTCCCAGATTCCTATTTTATAGCCCTGAAATGCCAAAAAATGAGGAATGGTCATGGTAAACAATGACTATTGTTCCTTAGGCCACTTTTTTTGGGAATACAAATCTTTTGGAGATTCAGGGCCATCGCCCAAATTCATACAGATGGCGTGGACTATAGCCCACGAAAATCTTAGAGTCGTCCTGAATTCTTATTATATTTCCCTAATACACCAAAATATGAGAAACGGTTATGGGGGAATAATGACTATTGTTAATTCGGTCATTTTTATGGGCCTGCAAAATTTTAGGAGATTCGTGGCCAGTCGACCGAATTCAAGCAGATGGCAAGGACTACAGCACACAAAAATTTAGCTATCATT